>JANZXR010000172.1:53939168-53951907 GCA_027575705.1 Erythroxylum echinodendron | reverse complement strand
TATTGACATAATATTTCAAGAGAAAAAAGCATCAATTTCATTAGGATTGAACAAAAAGTAAATCAAACAATTATTTTTAAAAAATATTTTGATACTCATAAACGAGAAAAGCAAAGTGATTAAAAAAAAAAAAGAGATACGAATTTGTCTTTAATCTAAAAAATATTCTCCAAAGCCAAAATCGTGTCAAAATCTATTTAATTATAACAACTTCCATAACTAATTAGGCTCAATCCGATACACATTACATGCATAATTAACATTATTACACAACGATTAAAAAATCTAATTGGTACAGTCTGTTTAATTATAAAAATTTTGATCCGTTTAACTTTTCAGTTTAATTTATTTTAATAACTCTTTTAAAAAAAATGATCAGTTTATTAATTAATCAGTCAATTTTTATAAAATAATAAGTTAATATTAATTAAAATTAACTGATTAATTTTCATTTAAAAATATGTTTTCTTTTCTTTTTTTCATTCATGTTGGTCGTTTAGAAACAATCTCTATACTAGTTATGGGCAAGTTGAGTATTACTGAACCTCCTCAGACCTTGCTTTTGAGTGAAATTTTTACTGAATGCTGTTGTTGTTATTGTTTAATCTCATTTTTAATTAAAATTTAAATTTTTCGATAGATAATAACAACCTCTTTTAATTATATTTTAAATTCTTTAATTTTATTAAATCTTTAGCTATTTTTTTGACATTCTAATACCTGCTGAACTTTTTAAATCTTAAATCTCTTATTTTACTGGTTTAACTTTCAGTTCAATTTTTAAAATATTTGTATTATATTGTGTTTTTTATAAAGTAATTAATTTAATACGATGAAATTTAACATCATAAAGTCTTGTCTGTTCTGAAACTCCGTACAAACATTGTTTGTTCGGTTGTCTGGAGATCGCCTCGAGATTGCTTCCAAATCGTAAGCGCCCACATCACGTTTGTCCATTTAATCTTTGAAATTTATTTCAGGGACGGCTTTTTTTATGATTTATAGATTCTTACCAATATTTTTGGTAGATTTAATTAGCTAGATGTTTTATGTTTATTTTAATAATTTATTACACAGCTTTTTCGATTCTGACAAATGAGTTCCAAATTATATAGAATGATTTATTAGAATATTTAATGTAAGTAGAGTATAAAGCTTATTATCAAGATTTGAGTTTGAATCAATCATTGTCAAAATAGTTATAATTAGTCATTTGGATAGTTAATCCTTAGTACTTACAAACCTTTTAACATTTTCATGTTTAGTCAATATGAGATACTTTAACACTCCCTTTCAAGTGCAACTGAGATTGGACATTTAGTTGTCACTTGAAATAAATGTAGTGATAACCGGACCGGACCGCTAGGACTGAACATCTAGATAGATAACCGAGAAATTAATAATCCGGAATAAATCTTCTCTAATACCATATTATAATTTTTAATATAGGTAGAATGTAAAGCCCATTAATAAGAATTGAGCTTAGATTAATTTTTCTCGAAATGACTAGAACTATATTAAATAGTTTATAGTCATTTGGATAATTGACCCTTACCACTTATAAACTCTTTAATATTTTCATATTTGGTCAATATAAGATTAGCTAATATTAATAACTCCTGGAAGAGCATTTCAATTCAAAAGATAATGGGTTTAAGTTGCTGTAAATAAATTATAAATTTAAAAAATAGTTAGAATGCATTAAAATTAGGTAAAATATAATTAAAATTTCTAAATGTTATTTACATTGACGTCAGTAAATTTTAAATTAAGAAGGTCATTTTGACCTAACTTAAATCAATTCAAATTATTTGAATAAAATGATATTATTTTAATTAATTATGCTAAAACAATATTTCTCCAGTCTCAATTCAATTTAGTTTTAGATTATCAAAAGTTCGGCCATTTCACCGTTATCTTCAAATCTATCACTTAAGTTTAAGTTATTGAATTAACAAATAATTTACTTATATTATGCAGAATATTATATAAAAACGTGATAAAACCAATAAATGCTTAATTGCAAAATAATAACTATAGATGCATATTTGTTCGCTATTCAAGACATTTATATAACAACAAGATATCTGAGGTCTGATTCGGTGATTCCATTATTTTCAACTAATTTTCTTATTTTATCATCATCTCCGGCTATTAAAGATTCTTTATTCCATTTTTGGCGTTAAAAAATGATCAGTTTTAATTTAAAATAATTCTTTTTGCACTCAACAAGAATGTGCGTATCTTGTTGACAAAACGGCAGTCCGTTGTGATAACATCAAGATTCCTAATAGTTTTTCTAACATGCATAGAAAAAGTGCTTATTATGGACTGCTTTTGACGTAATATCGACATTTTTAAAATGAGTTTATTGAATCAGATTTTGTTTTAGTCATTAATAAAGTGAACGACCACTTTTGACCTATAGGTGAATTCTATTAAATTATTCGTACTTGTAAAAAATTATTTAGCATACTTGATAGTGTCGTGATGTGCATACTTATTACAAAACAAATATGTATGCTGGTTATTTAGCTAATTGAACTTATGGAGGCATTTTTTAAGTTACTCACCTTGATAATTTAGTAGACAGCTTCACCATTTATTTTAGAAGAATCTTTTGGGTGTTGCTTGACCTAAGGCCGTTGTTATTTGAACCTAGCCATATTTGATTGCTCCCTTATACCGGGGAAAAAAGTGTACAAAGGAAGAGTCGAAATCATCATGAGTGGTTAAGTTTAATATGAGAAGAGTATATATTTGGAAAGTTTCATATCTAGATCTGGATAATCATAGTTTTATTTCAGATTTTAAAGAATTATATGTATAACTAATTTTCGTTATTTAATATCACATTTATCTCTTATATTAAATGTTATAAGTTTTCTAAATTTTTTTTGATATCTTCGCCGAAGTTTAATCTATAATTCAAAATTTCTTTTTTTTTAACGTTCAATTAGGCTAAAAATTTGTCTTTATGAGTTATGACCATAGTAAGTGTCATTTTCTGTCTTCGTCGTGGCCCAATATTATACGAGAAAAAAATTAATTTATTACTATTTGTAACATTTCAAGTTTAGAGTGGCAATAAATCTAATTAAAATTTAATAGATAAGACTTGAAAATAATTAAAAATGGTAGTTTATGCTCGGCTCGACTTGACTTAACTCAAAATTAATCAATTAAATTTGTATTGGTTGAAATTTCGACCAACTTTAACTTAGAAATTAACTTGAGGTATGACTTGGATAGAGCAATCCTCCACTTTAAAATAATATAATTTTGAACAACTTGAGTATATTTGTGCTCAAACTTGAGTCATGCAGCTCAAACCCAACCAAGATTTAGGTCGAGCTCAATACGAGTTAGGCTTGGACTCAATCAAAGTTCGGGTCGAGTTTAGGTCATGCTTTAAAGAGTCAAACCAAACTAAGGTAATGACAAAGTTGGTTTGGCTCACTCCAACTTCAACTTACCCAAAATCTATGAATCAAGTTCAATTTGATTAGTCCTCTAATCATGCTTGTTAGATATATGTTAAATATATTTATTTTATTTTTATTTTAGTATATTTTAAAATTAGCATCATTTTATCAATTTTGAATTCAAATACTAGTTGGATAATTTTGCAGATATAATAAAATTCTATTTTATATTGGAATTGATTTGGTGAAGGATTGTTTAAGAGTATTGTGGTATTTTTATATGTTTATACGAAGGGTTTTCTGTCTTACACCATATGTTGTTGCTGTTCAAAAAGAAATAAAATAGACTTGTGGCAGACATATGTGTCGTTGTCTTTTCGTGAATAATACACAACAGTATATTTAGGGAGTATGGGTGTGCAGGCCGGTATGTGCGACAATGTGAGTGTAGTGGGTGTTATATACATGATCTGTGGCTTGAAGAATACATGAGAATTATGGCATAAGTTGCGCGAGTGTTGTGGGAGTCACGGCTTTTGTAGTGAGTAGAGTTTGTGCGTTTTTCTGTTAATTATATACTTATGTGTTGCTTGGAAAAACAGATAGGATTTACGGCAACCTAAGACTAATGGGTATGTGAGTAATATGCGTGTATTAAGCAGTGGGTGTTAGTGAGATACATATCAACAGATCTTTCATGCGTGTGGAGCATGTTAATGCAATGGAGTGTATGCTTTTGTTAATACTGATGTGAGTGCAGATGTTGAACATTCAAATAATCCACGGCTGATTTGTTTTACATATACGTGGGTGGTTCTTCAAGAAAAGGCTGCCGGAATTTTGTTGATTATTTTATCGATATATGTTAAGTTGTTATTTTACACTTATTTAATATATAAATTTCTCTTATATGGTGAAATTATTATTCAAAATTGATAGATTTGGGTAATTATTTGTTGATGATTTCCAACACTTGAGAGATGATATTGAGTTAAAAAGATGCAAAAGAAATAAAGAAATATGAAAATTTTAGATTGGCAGCGAATCCAGTGACTAAATGTAGCCACGTGCAAGGATAGGAACAGATTTTGCAGATTTTGTTTTCAAGTTCAAATTCAAAAATTTCACAAATCTTTAAGGATCAGATTGTTATCTTATCAATGGGACCTGCAACTTGAAGTGAAGATGAGGATTATCTGCTAAAGATCACAAGAAGGCAATAGAAGAAATCAAAAAAAGGCATAACAAGAGAAGGACATGGACTGTTCATGCAACATATATAGTTTAGGAGCAGAGTTTTCATTTTTCTGCAAATTTTTCTTCTTACTTTTCGATAGTCATAGTTAGGCTTTTCATTTTCTGCAGTATTTTTCTAGGAATTTTCGAATTCTCTAGGAAAGACCAAGGATGGAGACTTTGCATTTGGTTATTTCTTTGTTGATTTCTATTTCCGTTATGAGTAACTAAATCTCTTTTCTTGGTTGAGGGAAGCCATAATATCATCTTTTATGTGTGAGATGCTTCAATAAAGTTTATTTTGCTGATGAACATTGAATATCTTCTGAATTGCTTTTTCTAATTGAATTGATTTATTTCTATTTGTGCAACTAAGAATTGATTAGTTTAATAGCTAGATTAATAAAATATGACGTTTAGTTTTATTAATCACAAGTAGCAATTATGATTACCTTCTTTATGTTAGAGTTGGAAATTCTAAGAAGACGTTCAGCTAGATTAATTGCATGTTGTACATGTGTTATTTTGTTCATTTCTTTCTTAATTCTTAATGCTATTAATCCGTTGAACTTACGATCGTATATAAATTGTTGATTAATAAGAATGCTTAAAATACATGTTTCTAATCATTTACACTTAAGAGAAAACATCCCTAATGAATGTTTATTGATGAACCAAAATTTTATATCAAGAATACATTTTAGTATGATAACATCGATGACCCAAAACCAAGGTTAGTCTATTAAATTTTTAGATCTAATTACTTTTGTTAATTTCTGATTCTTGTTATTTCTACATTCTTGAATTTACGTGAATTGAAAACCCCCCTTTGTTACTTGATTTTGGTTTTGAACTCATACAATCTTTTCCGTTAAAATTTTTCGTGAGAACGATACTCACTTTCCACAATTATATTGATTTGTATTGACAAAAGTTGGTTTTTTTTTAATTTGGTTGCAGGCGATGACAGTACCAAATTTTGCCGTGACTGTGCTTTTGGATCTTACGCGAATTAACCTTGCCATAGTAGAGTGGAGAAAAATTTGGGAAGTCATTATTGTCTCTTTCTCAAGAGTTTTTATTTATGGTAAAATTTGTTTATTCATTTGAGTAATTTATTTAGTAGTTTTCAGTTATAATATTGTTTAGTAAAATCCTCTGTTAAGGTTAACGCGAGTCGGTCGTGTTATTAGGAGTGAAAATATTTCTTAGAAAGTGAGATTAAGAGATATTGTCAAGGGTTGAGTAATGTCGGCTCAGTAAAACCTTGGGTAAATCTATTGTACTTCGGTGAAAGTGATTAAGCTGAGTGAGAGTCTCGCAGACGTAGGCAAAGTGTGCCGAACTGCGTTACAAAATTTCTGGTGCTTTTTATTATTTCGTTTTTCGTTGTTTTTGTTTGTGCTTGAGCTAGAGACATCTATAGTAAAATTGAAAAGTTTGCGAAACTACTACCACCTTTAATTTTTCAATGCCCAAATTTAGGAAACGATTTGAGGACCGGCCTAAATGGCTTGATCTCCTATTACAAAGCAATGTCGTTTTAAATCGCCCGAGTAGGTTTGAACCTTTGACTCAAATGGTGCAATTCAAGTCTAACAAAACTTTGAACCAAGTTTGATCGATCAAATTTTGAGTCGGTTTAGGTAACCTTAGAAAGTCAAACCAAACAGTACCAACGATGAACTCGATTTGTCAAAAGATGTGGTTTGATTCCGAAATCATTTATTTTTGTTTCATCTTAAAATCACAGAGCTGGCAAGTCTGGTGTCAAACAAACGGTACTGGTCAAAAAAGCCAGAAAATTGTGATTTCATAATTTTCTATTTTTAGAATTTTTAATATTCTTATCCAGACTAAATTTATCATTTAAATCTTTTATTCTCTTTCACTATAGAAACCAATATGAAGTTTGCCAAAAATTTACCATTACTTGCGGCTTTATTTATAGATATTTATTTTGATACCATTTATAATGGCAAAAATTCAAATTGGTCCATCAACCATTTTAATGTTAATAAGTTTAGGATTGTAAATTCAGAAGTGTCTAACCTCTTGAGATTTTTTT
Source organism: Erythroxylum echinodendron (assembly GCA_027575705.1). Taxonomy (NCBI): domain Eukaryota; kingdom Viridiplantae; phylum Streptophyta; class Magnoliopsida; order Malpighiales; family Erythroxylaceae; genus Erythroxylum; species Erythroxylum echinodendron. The sequence goes on along the minus strand of JANZXR010000172.1, from coordinate 53,945,178 downwards.
AATTAATACCAAATTTTTTAAATTTTTCAATTTAATGATTAATCTTTTAAAATTTATATAAATCAACTTAAATAGTTAGTTTTATTAATGTAGCATGTCCACAAAATGTGAATATTTATTTATTAGTCACATCAATAAAAATAATTTTTTCAGCTCACTTGTACAAATTTTTAAAGATGAATCCCTAAATTAAAAACTTTAAAATTTTTGATACTAAATTGAAAAAATCTTAAAAGGTTAGAAACTTTTAAATCTATTATTTCATAAGTTTATTAAAAGTTTTATTTTCTTCTCTTTTTCAAATACTCCATTCCATATGAAATTTCACAAAACATGTGCAAATCTAATATTGTGTCATTTATTTCGTTAGTGGGATATGCGTAGTTATGAACCATCTAGCTATTATTATATATGATTAGATATTAACTAATTGATAGATTTAGAATCATCAGATACGATAGCGGTAAATGTTGGAAAATAAACGCAAGATTAAATCTATGCGCAGTTGAATGAATTTAAAATTTTTCAACATAATCAACTTTGACAAAATTTAATTGGAAACATAAAACAAGAAATTAACAAAGTTATACTAATTTGTTTCAATTTCTTGTTGGATTTTTCCTTTTACCTTGAATCGGTCAATCCATGAACCGTTCAATGGTCCGACTCTAATGGTATCCAAGATCTTTTTAGAGAAAAACTAAATATAATTTGAGAGGAAAAATATAAGAAGTGTTATAGCTCCAAATTTTCTAATTTTTCCTTTTATTTGAAAAATCATATTTTTTATGTCCTTGAATTTTATCAAAATTGCAACTAAACTCAAACTTTATTCATAATTACGAATTAGTCCTTATAAGACCAAATATTACATATTGATCTTTAAAGTTTCTAAAACTTCTTAATTAAGTCCAACTTAATTCAATTTTCACTTTCTCCTTTATAGATCTTTTATGTGTAACCCATTAGGTATATATGTTGGTCATAATTATAAATTCTAATTCTAATTTATAATTAATCTTTAATTCCCTAATTAAACAATTTATAATCATAGATCATGATTGACGTCTAGCAACATGTCATGACTACCTAAATATTATGAATGTCAAAGTGGTTTGATTTAACCTGCCTATGCATGGCTATGATGTACAAATTAATCTTTCGTCATCTAATGTTCCAATTAGAATTAGAGTATAGAATTTATGTCTACTCTAAATAATCCAATCATGTTCATTCTTGCTAATTAATAAATGATTTATAATTGATATTTGGAAACAACCTTTCCAAATTTCAATTTACTCTGGCTGAAGATTCTCAAAATCATTACAAATTAAGAACAACAGAGCATTCTTCCTAATTACTTTAGGATAATGAATTCTTTATTGATTTAACCATCTCCACATATTTCATACCATATCCAATAACTAACGAATTGAACTACTTCAAGAGTAGAACCTAAGTAGCATCAAAACATATTAATTCCTACATAAGATAACTTTGGTAATCTCAAGTCTAAGGATTAATTATACAACCATCATAATAAAAGAATCCACAAACACACAAGTAATGTTCTACTTGGAATTCTCATAATCGGGTCAGTTCAGTGAACTTATTCTCTAATAAGCACCCATATGTTTGTTTAAGTGTCTCCACACTTTAATCTGTGAGATCGATTACTTTCTTCATAAGGAAGAAACAAACATATACTAGTCTAACTATTTTATCAATACTTTGTCTTGATGAAACTACGACTAGGAACATTTTAGGAATAATATAACAAATGCAATTCGAATCTCATAATTATAGTCGCTCTATAATTTCTGATTGCATAACAATTATTCCATAAATTTTATCTTTATGATTAATAATTAACTAATTAACAAATACACAAAGATAAATAATACCTTTTATTGAATAAAATATTGTCATACAAATAAATTTTCAACAATATAAATTAGCTGCAAGGACATAAACCAACAGTAAATTCATTTCGTTGTGCTACTCTTGTATATATACTGAACTTAATGAGAATGAATAGATATCTTTTATCCTAAAATCCTAAATGGTATTAGAGCATACCCAAAACCAATCCCATACTGAAATACCTTACATCTGAACTTTGTAAACACCACACCTTGTCGAACGAGTACCCCTCAACCCATTATCATGAATCACGATAATGCTCCTTTTCCTAACATCATCATCCTTGACGAAACTGACTACCTCTTATGGTCCCAACTTATGGAGATGTGGATTATCGCACGCAACAAAGTTGGATATTTGACTAGAATTGTGAAGAAACTGAACGGAGGAGACCCTGAATTGGCCGCCTGGATCGCTGACAACTAGAAAGTTCGTAGTTGGCTTATTGAAGCCATGAGTCTGATCCTTATCTACCGTTTTATCCGATTGCCTACTGCAAGGGATATACAGGATGCCCTTTCTCATACGTTTTATGATCCTGGAGATGAAACTATGATCTTCGAACCAACAAGAATTCATTTACAACGAAACAGAATGGAAGACCACTATCTGTGTATTACAATGAATTGGTTGCAATCTTCTAAGAGATCAAACACCGCACTAAAGAAAAAGCAGAGACGGTCCCAAATGTAGTACAAATACATGCTACAATGACAAAGTTACATGTTCATATCTTCCTTGCAGGACTTAACCCTGAATTTGATCAAGTGCGCAATAAGATACTTCGAAAGGAAGCTTGACTTGATATGGAACGCACGTATGCATACGTTGGGAGAGAATATCAACAATAGCAAGAAATGAATAGTGATCGAGCACCAGTTGATAGTACTATTCTTCTTACAAAACAAACACAACAGGGGCTCAACCTTGGAACTTTGAAGCCGAAGGGCCAAAAGAATGAATCCTGACATGTTCTTACTGTGACGATATAGGCCACTCGAAGTAAAAATGCTATGAACTCATTGGCTACCCTGAATGGTGGGATTTCTCTAAGAAGCCTAAGAGAAAGATCAACCCAAAAGTCATGAATACTCACTCTAATGACAGACCTAACTCTACTACACCTGAGCCTAACTTAATAAACCTAATTGCCAGTGTAGTTCTTCATAGTGTGACCGGTAAGGAAAGTTTTCCATTCTCATATAACAAATGAATTATTGACTCAGGTGCCTTGGACCACATGACGAATGATGTCAAACTATTAGCATGAGTACAACCTCGTTCAAAGTCACACATATCCACAACAAATGAAAGTGAGGCAGGTATCAAAGGGCAGGGCTCATGTCACATCTCTGATAATATAACGATGGATGCAGTTCTTCTTATTCCATCACTAGATTATAATTTGATGTTTGTAAGCTGAATCATTACTACGTTATCGTGCACAGTAACATTTTAGCCTTCTTTTTGTGTATTCTAGGACATTCTAACTCGAAGGATCATTGGCTATGGTGTTAGATGAGGCAATCTTTATTATTTGGATCTGGAACCAAGTGAATCAATATGGGCAAATAAAGTGGTTAAGAATAAAACTGAAGCAGATATGTGGCTGTTGCATCATCACTTAGGTCATCTTTCCTTTGGGTATCTCAAAAAATAGAAGCCTAATTTGTGTTCTAAAGTGAATAATTCCACTTTTCATTGTGAAACTTGTAAACTTGCAAAGAGTCATCCTGTTTATTATGCATCCAGTATGAATAAAATTAACAAACATTTTATGGTCATTCATTTCGATGTTTAGGGCCCTGCGTACGTATCCACCTTATCAAATGCCCGTTATTTGAGCACTTTTATTGATGAATGTATCATAATGGTGTGGATTTCTTTACTTAAGAACAAAAATGATGCTTTTCAAGCCTTTTGGGATTTTTATAAAATGGTGCAAATTATCATCATCGTCGTCATCATGATGGTGCAAGTGCAGTATAAAAGCATTATTGGGATATTGTAAACAGATAATGGAACAGAATATGTAAATTCTATAATGATTGAATTTACTTGTGACCATGAAATTAAGCACCAAACTTCATGCTCTTACACTCCTCAATAAAACAAATTAGCTGAACGTAAGAATCATCAACGCCTTGAAGTAGTATGTGCCTCACTTTTTGGTATAAATATGCCTTGAACTCGTTGGAAAGAGCCTATAAAATTTGCTACTTATTTGATAAATCTGAGTTCCCTTGTTAATGGATATTTTATATTAATTTTAAATATATAATTTGCTAATTTTTTGTTTATTTAATATTTAAATTCACCCATTAAGAATTATTTGTTATAATTTTAGATCCATATTGAATTTGGAAGTTTGAAAGTACATAGCAAGAAAAGCTTTTTAAAAGCAAGATAGTCGAACAAAAAGATGTTGAGCCCAAAGTGACATGATATAGAGGGAAAAAAAAGGAAGAAATGAGGCAGCCATGACTTAAAAAGAAACGAAAACGTTTCAGCAAAAGAGAGAAAGGAGCTGCGTGGACGGAGAGGACCAAAAAGCCGAGATTTTTGTCGTCACATGAATAAATAGAAAGAAAGAAAAGAGAGCGTTGGAAGAAGGGTTTTTTTGAGCGTGAATATCTGATTGTTCGTGGGAGAAAAATAAACAACACAGAAAAGAAGAGTGGCGGCTTGGTGAAAGAAAAGAGCAATGAGTGTAGCGTCTGTAGAAGAAGAGTAGCGTGAAAGTAATTGCGATCCTCAATACCACTACTCTATATCTACTCTGTTATATGGGATCTGATCTTCTGGCTCCCTATTCTAGCCCTATTCTGTGCCAAAGTATTCAAGCTATTCAATTTATATGAGACTCATAAAATTGAATAGTTTGAATGCTTTAGTATAGAATAAGGCCAGAATAGGGCCAGAGGATTTGAGGGCCTGTTACATACGTCTTATATGATTTCATGTATTTATATAACCGAGATCGTATAAAACAGAGTTCATATACGATAGATATAGAGGATCTTAGTTTCGCGTGAAAGTGCGTTAAAGACAGAAAAAAATAGAAGAGTGGCGGCTGCGTTAAAGACAAGAGCAAGGAGCGTGACAGTGAAATAGAAAAGGGTGTGGCGGCTGTGTAGGGAAGAGAGAGTAGCGTAGAACAGGAGGCTGAAACTGGGCTGGCGGCAGCAGAGCGTTTTTAGCGGGAGATGCGTGAACAGTGGGGTGGATCAAAACCCCACACTTATAAGTCCCATCAGCTACAGTAGCAAAGAGATGAGAGAAAAGAGCAAATAGTTGTGTATTGCGTGAGAATAGCGGCTTGTTGGAAGAGAAAAGCAATCCTTGGACAGCAGCTACTATCCATCTCTCAAGCCTATATATTGGGTGTTGTTAATTTGTTTTTGTTTCTCAATTGTTTTAATTTTTGTAGTTTTAATCAATGCAATTGTAGCTTCAATAAAGTATTATTTTCTAATTTTAATAAAATAAAAATGATAAAAATGCAAAATATTTGATAAAATAATTAAATTTATTTTTAGTAATTTTATCATTTAAGATTTACTAAGAAGGTGGTTAGTTCGCATAAAAAATGGTAATAAAAACGAGAATAAATATAGTGAGTAATGGGAATAGATACTATCATTATAATTATGATGGTTAGTTAAAAAGAAGGAATGATTACCATTACCATTGACAGTGGTTGATTTGTAAAAAATGTTAAGAATTAAACTTTTATTATATTTTAATTAATTAATTAACTAATTATATTGTAATTAATTAATTACAATACGTTGATTAATTAGAATATTATAATTAATTCTAATTAATTATATTGTAGCTAATTAATTAATTAATTAATTATATTGTAATTAATTAATTAAAATATTTTAATTAATTAATGAATTATATTTTAATTAATTATATTGTAGTTAATTAATTATTAATTAAATTTTAATTAATTATATTGTAATTAATTAATTATATTTTAATTAATTAATTATATTATTTTAAGTAATGAATGAATTATATTTTAATTACTTATATTGTAAGTAAGTAATTATATTTTAATTAATTAATTAATAATACT
>JANZXR010000172.1:53857001-53939068 GCA_027575705.1 Erythroxylum echinodendron | reverse complement strand
AATCTGAACTACCTAATCCCACTCAAACTGATCTACCTAGAGATCACGTCTATCTCTATCAGATTACATCATATGAATCAATTAGATGACACCCCCATCTAAATAGGACTCTAACTAATAAGATAGAATCTTACAAGATAACAAAAAAATAGAGATTACATTCAACTAGGAAACTAGCATCTTTATCCGCGAAGATCTCTTCTATCTTCAGATGTTGTGTTCCACTGTAACTCTAGCTCCTCATCATTGCCACATCATCCAAGATCTCCCCACGATCTCTATCCGCTGATGATGCAGTGTGATCTTACCGAAGCCCACATAGCATATTGGCCTGATCCAATGCTTTCCACAACAAGTCCGTTAGTCGTGGTCCATCCATCCGAGCACAGTCTAAGTCCTTAGTCCGTCAAGTCCTTAATTTGGGCCGAGTCAATCTTCACTAGGTCCGAGACTCTACCAAAATTCGCACCAAGTTTGATCACACTCGCCCATGTTTACCTTAGTGTTTTCGCATGCCTCTCTCATGCGTGTAATCCAGCTAACCTCCCCCCTAAGGCTCCTCATTGGAGGTTGCTGAGAGCTGCTCTAAAGTTTAGGGGTCTAACAGTAGGGATCTTTAGCAGCGACAAGAAGATGAAGTTGCTTCTACCATGATGGAGTCATAGTCGATGGCAAATGATCAAAATTTCAAAACCTCACAAAAAATAATGAAGGGTATGTCGAAGAGGTAGTATGAACCTAATCTGAAGGCATAAGCAAGTACCCCCATATGCAACTGCACTTCAACCCTGATGTCACAACAACTCGTGGGATCTATAGTATTCATATACCCTCGAATGTACAAGAAGAATTGAATGACTTGAAATGGAAGGAAGTAATGAACGAAGAACTGAAGGCCTTGTAGAAAAATGATACATGGGAGTTAGTGTCTCTACCTGAAGGAAAGAGAATAGTGGGTTATAAGTGGGTGTTCCCACCAAAGCTTAAGGTAGACGGTAGCCTAGACCATTAAAAAGCTAGGCTTGTCACAAAGGATATACACAGAAGTATCGAGTGGATTACGATGAGACTTTTGCTCCTGTTGCGAAGATGAACACCATTCGAATCATACTCTCAGTTGCTGAAAACAGAAAGTGGACTCTTCTACAACTGGACATAAGGAATGCATTTTTGAATGGGGAATTAGAATAAGAGGTATACATAGACATCCCAGAAAGAGTTGAGTGCTCAAGAATACACAAAGATAAAGCTTGCAGGCTCTAAAAGTCACTCTACCGGCTGAAGTAATCACCATAAGTTTAGTTCGACAAGCTTACAATCACTATAAAGGAGTTCGGTTACAACCAGAGTAATGTCAATCATACACTCTTCGTAAAATAGGCAGAAGGAAAATTTACGATAATGCTCGTGTAAGTGGATGACATGATTATTACCGGAAGTGATCAAAAAGAGATTGATGACTTGAAGAAACACGTGACAATGAAGTTCGAGATGAAGGATCTTGGGGAACTCAACTACTTTCTGGGAATAGAAATCATTAAAATAAACCTTAGAATTACACTCACACAGAAAAAGTATACGTTGGACCTATGTGCAGAAGTGAGTTTGATTGAATGTAAACCAACAGAGACGCCAATTGAATTGAATCACAAACTGGGAATCCACCCAGATCAAACTCCAACGGACAAAGGGAGATATTAGCAGTTAATTGGAAGGTTGAATTACCTCATGTATAAGGGGCCAAATTTGCTATACGAGTGTTAAGGTATTTGAAAGGCACACCCGAGCGAGGATTATTCTTTGCGAGGAATGGAAATATTAAGATTGAAGGGTATTTAGATTCAAATTCTGTAGGTGACTAGACTACTAGAAGATCTACTACTGGCTATCTAACGATGGTAAGTGGTAATCTTGTAACTTGGAAAAGTAAAAGACAAAAAGTGGTAGCTCTATTAAGCGCTAAAGTGGAATTTAGAAGCATGACACATGCACTGTGCGAGTTGTTGTGGATAAGACGAATTTTAGAGACTTGGGGATCGAAGACAGACTACCCATAAACTTGCACTGTGATAATAAGGCAACAATTGAGATAACACAGAACTTGGTTCAACATGATCGTGCGAAGCATGTGAAAGTTGGCAGGCATTTTATCAAAGAAAAGTTAGACAATATTATCATTCAGTTTCCTTATGTATAGTCACGGCATCAGCTGACAGATCTCCTTTCAAAATCAGCCACCACGAAGGCAATCTAAGACGCACTGGACAAGTTGAGAATAAAAGATGTTCATGCACAACTTGAAGGGGAGTGCTAGCGGGATACGCGGAGTAATTACGAACCATCTAGCTATTATTATATATGATTAGATATTAACTAACTGATAGATTTAGAATCATAAGATAGGATAGCTGTAGATCCGTTATATATACTGAACTCAATGAGAATGAATAGATATCTTTTATCCTAAAATCCTACACTCTCTACCAAAAGATGTGGTTTGGTTATGCAATGATCCATTTTTGTCTCATTCCAAGATCAAAGAACGGGCAAATTTAATGTCAAACAAACAATACATGACAAGAAACCGGCAAGTTTCTTCACTCCAAATATAGTATGGATCCGGTTACATAATCATCAGTTGATTTCTATTAATAACTACTTGTAATTATCATTATTTAAATAAGGAAATTTTTATTTAAAAATCCTTTACCAGATTCTTTTGCCGAATGCAATCTTTGTTATCTAGTTACGCCGGCTGACTCTTCTTGGGGAGACTTCTGAACTTGATTATCAATTAATGGGGTTTGATACTTGTATTTGGTGTTATAGATTTCCAAGCTAGTGCTTGATCTTCTGTTTCTATCAATAAGTACAAAGAGAAGAACAAATGCAATGAACCAAACATCCTGGAGTACATCAGTTTGATATGATAACACATTAAATATATAGTAAATCTTGTGTCTTCTAGTTCAATACCATCTGCATTTCTCAGCTATAAAAGTAGACATGTTAAATTTGAGAAATCTAAGTAGTTCTATATCGTGCAACTAGCCATGGATAACACAGCTTCCAACTATGAGGAGCTTGATGTTCTTTACTCTAATGGTTCACTATATCAGGACGACCCTTACAAGCAAGGTATGGATTTCTCAAGACGTCATCACCAGCAACAACAACAACAAGAATCAGCAATCCTCGAGTACCACGTGTTGGATGAGGGAAGATTCAATATGGTTTTACCACAACTTCGAAGATTTAGAAAAGACATTCATGGTGGTGATGAACCCGAGAAGGAGAAGAATTTTTTAGCTTCATTTGAGCTGCTAAAAAGCTACGGTAAGGGTTTTAACAGACTGAACAGGAAACGGATACTTGAGCGGAGCAATGACACATCATGCACAAAGGAAGAATTCCGGGAATTATCAACAGAAGAAATAATCAGGATTGCTGGCGCAAGGTTCAATGGCTTGCAACACTAATTTCACGCACTTGATATTCCCTGAAACTTAATTGTTCCAATTCCTTTCTTTTTTTTCATTTTAGGTTCATCCAATCTTCCACTCAAATATCCGACGACATTGCCTGCATACCCGACAGCCGTTTTGATCTTTCTTTCTGTAACCTTTCTGATGAGGAAGCGAAGAACGTGGGCCTTGCTGAACTCCTTCTAGCTTCATCTGAGAAAGTTGGCAATCAACAATTTGATTGTGCGAGCAGATTGCTCAAAGAATGTCAGTGCTTGGCATCGAAAACCGGAAATTCAGTTCAAAGAGTTGTGCATTACTTCTCCGAGGCTCTTCAGGAGAGGGTAGATCGAGCAACGGGACAATTTGCGCAAGCAGGTTATGAGAAAAGGAAAACAGTAAACATTGATGAAGTCATAATGGCTCAAACACCTGACATCATGGCATATTATCGGAACGTTCCCTTTTCTCAGCTCTCACAATTTGCTGGAATCCAAGCCATTGTAGAAAATGTAGCTGAGGCAAAGAGGATTCATGTGATTGATCTAGGAATCAGGTGCGGAGTGCAATGGACACTCCTGATGCAAGCTTTAATCTCACGATCTGAGCAACCTGTTGAGCTTTTGAAGATTAGTGCTGTTGGGACTAATATGAAGCAAGTGATGGAAAATACAGGTGACAGGTTGATTGCTTTTGCTCAGAGCATTGGGCTGCCATTTTCTTTCAAGCTAATTATGGTATCAGCCATGTTGGAGCTCAAACATGATCTCTTTGATCTGGATCCTGACGAAACGATCGCCATTTTCGGTGAATCCACCCTCAGGAGCCTTCTTCCATTGCCAGATCGACTGCATTATATTATGCAAGAAATCAAAAAGCTTTATCCAAGTATCATGGTGGTCAGCGAAGTTAATTCAAACATGAACTCACCAGTTTTCGTGAATCGTTTCATTGAAGCTCTTTTCTACTTCAGTGCATACTTTGATTGCCTTGATGCCTGCTTGAAAGATGATCCAAACAGGTTGATCATAGAGTCTTTGCACTTCGGAGAAGCAATCAGAAACGTTGTGGCCGCTGAGGGAGAAGAGAGGAAAATCCGTAATGTAAACATTGATGTATGGAGATCGTTTTTCACTCTTTTTGGGATGAACGAGTTGGAATTTAGCTCAGCTTCTCTTTACCAAGCTAATTTCATATCTGACAAGTTTAATTGTGGAAGTTCTTGTACTGCTGAAATGAATGGAAAAGCCCTTCTCTTCTGCTGGAAGCGTACACCAATCAATTGCCTTTCTGCTTGGAGGTTCATTAGAGAGGAAGAAGATGGAGCTAAGATGTGAGATTCCCAAACATTTTTGATAACTATGGATTTCTCTCATATTCTTTGGCTCCGTTTGGTAACTTGCCAATCAGCTATTTTTTTAGCCGATTGGCAAGATTCGGCTTTCTTCAAACAGCTATAAATACTGTTTAGAGAGTAGCTGAAACGTTGGCTGAAAGTCTTCAAACAGCTAAAACAGATAACGCTTCTCTACATGAGCGTTTTCATAAATAATTAATTAGCTTTACATATTTAAAAATTATTATACTTTTATTAAAAATAATTATATGTAAATTAATACATCAATTAATAACTTTTATTTTGATGCATTCAATCCTAATACTCGACCTCTTGGATATGATTGAACATACTAAGACTAATGGGAAGGGTTAAAATCAAATTTGCAAGGACAAAGTAAATTGGTTTTTCTTGTATTTTTTAAGTCATGTCGTTATAAGTCATTTTACATATAAACAGCTAATACTAAACAACTAATTTTACCAAACATCTCTAACAAACAGCTAATACAATCAGCTGGTCAAATCAGCTGATAGAATCAGCTAACAATTAATGCAATCAACCGATTGCCAATCAGAAACTTTGTCTAGTCTCAACAATTCAAAGTCAGTACTATAGTTCGTTTGCTTTCAGGTACGGCTTCAAGAGTTACAAATAGTATATATATTTTGATATCAAATAACTTAATGGGGACATAATTAATGATAAAACTTGATTATATATATAAAGATATTTTATGTAAGAGTTTAAATTAGATATTGAATAAATTTTATTAAATATTCTCTAATTTAGCATATTTGTTGTACTTTAAAAATTTTTAATAACTTTTTTATAATTTTAATTTTATAATATCTGCCTTCCGACAATTAACTTTTGCCACATAACTCAATTGTAAACTTTAAATCGACATAGTGTAATATTACATTAAAAAAAGAAATTATTTGGAAGTTTATAATTATAATTTTCAGTGGAAGTTGTTGGTACGACAACGGATGTTATAAAATTAAAATTATAAAAAAGTTATCGATAATTTTATAAAAATTTAGAGATACGTCAAATTCACAAGAAATCATATATTTAACTTTTAAATATTTTTATACTTAAAACTTATCTTTAATCTATCTTTTTCAAATCTAAGCTTGAGTAAAATCAAATGGGATTTAACTATCAACTTTGAACTTATGCCTTTTTGTTATCATAACGTAAATTGTGTATGAAATCGACTTGTTTACATGTTTAGTCTAATGGATTGATCACCAAGCTCACAAAATCATTGCGAAAAATTATTTTTCAAGGCTCAATTTCAATTACGTAATAAAGTTATTGTAAAACAGTACAGGTTAATAGTTTCATAAACTTTTCAATCTTACGTGATCTTTTCTGACACAAATAAAAACAAAAATTGATAAAAAAAATAACAAATGACACTAAAAATTTAGTAAGGCAGTTCGACACTCCTTGTTTACATTTGCGAACCCTCACTCAAATTAAAACTTTCACCGAAATATAATAGATTTACACAAGGCTTTATTAAGCTGACACCACTCAACTCTTGACATTATCTCTCAACTTCACTTCCCGTGAAAGATTTTCACTCCTAATAAGAAGAACAACTCGCGTTAATCTCAACAGAGGATTTTTCTCTACCACTCTTAATGAAAGACAATTAATAAAAATAACTCAAATTATTAATCAACTAAGAAAAGAATAACAATACACTTGAGATAAAAGAAAAGAACAACTTTTCAATCGGTTCAGCACCTCCGAAATAGATCTGAAAATTGTTCCCCAAAATTACTTCAGTAGTCAGATAAAAAAATAAATCAGCAAAAGGAATTCACGGCTGTACCAGGAAAACATCAACCAAGCTGATCAAGGAGAAACACAACTCCACCGAAGTCACGCAGGAGCCACATATAAAATCAGTCAACAAAATCAGACCATTAATTGACTTTGAAAAGTGGTACAAAGATACCGAGTTGAATCACTCAATTGTCGATTGAAAAATCACAGTTGCTTTCTACCCAATTAATCAACAACCAAACAAAAAGGGATGTACAGCAGTGAACAATTCCAGACCAAGAAAAGAATCACAACATCAGCCAAAATATAGCCTTTTGCCCCAAATCACCAGCCATGTATCTTATCAACCAAGAGACAAATCACAACAACAAAATATTCAATCAATGACAAAAACTCAAGAACACAACCGACACACTTTCAACCTAGGTTTCATAAGACAACCCTCTTTTTGTTCAAAAATAAGAGAAAAACACAACTGCAAGATCCATACAACCATAGATTGCCTAGCGCACAAAAAATCATGTGATCTTCCAAAAATTCACAATAATGTCAGTCACACAAGACCAAGAAGAAGTGTTTTAATAGAAGACTCATTCAGCTATGTTTTTACGTAATACTCAATTAACACGTCAACACACCATCAACGCAAAACCATTACTAAGACACCACTACAAATTCCCTCACCCAAGCCTTCCTCGTTCAAATCAAAACTACACACTTTTCTTCATCCATTCACCATCAAAACTCACTAGAAAAACCTCCCCAAAACACTCACGTATTTTTCTGCAAAGTAGAGACAGCACCCACTGACCCATACAATAAGACCAACACAGCAGTGATTCACGACAACATCCACCAAAAAGAAAATCATCCAATAACTCACGTGTATCCCTCAAAGAACTTAGTTACGCAGCAGTGAATCTTCACACACACACACACGTAATGCACCATTAGTCTTTATCCTATCCATTTCTATTCAACATAAGATTCTATACTATCTAGAATATTATCCAAATAATTCTTTTGAATCTAAGACAATAAAAAAAATCTAGTAAGTCCAATTTATAAAAATATGCCAAATAAAGTAAGTAAATATATACAACATATATCTAACAATCTCCCCCTTTTTGACATATTTGTTACAAATAAGAAACTCCTCCTGAATAGCATAATTGGACATATAAGTATTAGATTCACAATTCATATGAACTTTCCCTTAATCCAACATCAAGTTCCAAAGAACATCCATAGAAACAATAATCTAATCATCTAAATTTCTCCCTCTTGGGATAAAAGATGTCAAAAAGCAAGACTAATAGTTATAGAGATACCTTAAAATCTCCCCCTGAGTTGAGCAGTCACCAAAAATAATTTGATGTCTTCCCTTAGGACAAAATAATGTCAAAACGCATAATCATAAGAATCAACAATAGGTGCAGTGGAAGAAGCACAAGCACGCCATGATGACAATTTACCACTATTTAAAATACGGAGAGATATGTCTGAAAGAGAGAGATACCCGAGAGAGACCCATACTGATGAGAGGGCTGAAAAGTCTTCAGTGGAGCCAAATAGAAGTCACAATGCAAACTACTAAAAAGATGGGACGACAATGGCAATATAGAAATTAAAGAAGAACTAAAGAAGACAAAATCCTTTTTTTTCACTTTTCTTTTCTTTTTTTCTTGTTTTTTATAATAAATAACACCAAACCATACTTCAATAATATAAAGCACATAGTCCGTGTACTCCTCGAAGAAATTCAAACCTGGACTTATTTCTCGTCACATTATCTCTATTATCAACAGTCTGATTGATTTCTTCATCTGAAGTAACTAACTTATCCTTAGTCTGAACAATTGTTTTAAAAGCAGTGACTAACTGTGAATTTGAACACTTGCTTTTTTTCCCTTCACTACATCTTTGTGCTTGTCCTTGACCTTTATAACCTAAGTGGATTTCGATACTGAAAGCTGATTTTGAAATTTATATGAGGGATATAGGATCTTTTGGTTTTGGCTTATTTGAAACAACATTTGCAGTAACTTGTAGCATGTTGGCCTTATGTGCCCGATAACTTTGCAAAAATGACATGTGGGAACAAATCTTCAATTCTTCCTCGATGTTTCTTCTTGGACAGATATAGGTATATCAATTTTCTCATCATTCACCTTGGAGCACTCACCCTTACAGCTAATACCTTGAAGATCCCTTTTAACCTTACCCATTTCCATTAACTTTTTTAGTTTTTTTGTGCCTCCATTCAACATTCTCAATACCTTTTCGGTACTTACTAATTTCATTCTAGCTTCACGAAGCTTATCTAATGCCAACTTTAAATTCTTTTCTAGCCCTTGGATAGTGTTCTTCATTGAGAGATGTTCTTCTTTCAATCTTTAATTCTTTCTACACATATTCACCCATTTTTCATACATAGCTTTGTAAGCCTCGTAAATATTCTCCTTTCTATCATCTAGGTCACTCTCATCACTGTCATAATCTGATATTAGATCTTGAACTAAGTTGTTTGTGTTTTTCTGGAAATTTTTTGTTTTTCCCCCTTTTACGTCTTCAGTTATTTCCTTCTCAGTTACTGTTAAGCAAGTAACTGGACTTTTGCTATGTAAAGCAACTAATGCAGCGTCATTAACGATTTCTTCTTCACTGCCCTACTCACTTCCGAATTCATTCTCACTCTATGTGTTTCTATAGGATTTCCCTTTTCTCTTCTTCAAAGTGTTAGTACATTCGGCTTGAACGCACCAAAGCCCTGACACTCATGATTTTGAATTCTTTTCACCTTCCTTTCACCCTTTTGAGATTTGGCTTGTTGCTTTAAGTTGATACTTAATAAACTCCCACTATGTTGTCTGAATTCGGGTCTGTCTTTTTTCATTATTTTCAACCACTTACTGAACTCTAATGTTAATAGCTCCATATGTTCATTCTCATTGGATCCATCTTTTGTATCATTCACACCTTTTTCAGTTTCACCCTGTAGTATCAATCCTTTGCTTCTTTCTTGCTTATCCCTTAAAAATTCATTTCAAAATTTGTAAGAATTCCAATCACGTTCTCCACTGATAGATCATTAATGTCATTGGCCTTTTCTATTACTACAATTTTTGGAATAAATATAGGAGGCAGTTATCTCAACGTCTTCTTGACTAGTTTTAAATTGGAATATTTCTTTCTGAGTTGATGTGCCTGATTTGTTATATCTCGCAATCTTTCATGAAAGTCCTCAATAGTCTCATTTTTATCCATCTTCAGTTCTTCAAACTTCACAGATAACATTTGTAATTTTGATGCTATCACAGATTTGGACCCTTCATGAATAGTCTGCAAAGTATCCCACGCTTCTTTAGTCAATTCACACACTTATATCATTGAGAAGCGTTCTTCATCAATAACACTAAAAATTGCATGCATTGCTTATGAGTTTCTAAGTGCCCCTTCTTCTTCGGCTCTTGTCCATTCAGATGGATCTTTTAAAATTGTCTCTCCCTTATCGTCAGTAATCATCGAATATGTCCAACCATATAACACCAAGTTCTATGTTTTTGTTCCCTGTGCCTGAATAAAAACCCTTATCTATGATTTCCATGTAGGATAATTGGAATCGTCCAACAGTTATAGCCTAATAATTGATGCTCCTTCTCTTATGGCTATGTTCGTGAAACTAGAATCTGCACCGACTTGCTACCAAGTTCTGAATTAGTGACCTCACTCTGATACCAATTGTAAAACCGTACAGATTAATAATTTAGCAAACTTTTCAATTTTATGTGATCGTCTCTGGCACAAATAAAAACAAAATTCGATCAAAAGAAAAATAACAAATGATACCAGAAATTTGGTAATGCAGTTCAGTACTCCTTGTCTACATCTGTGGGGCCCTCACCTAGATTAATACTTTCACCGAAGTACATTAGATTTACCTAAGGTTTTACTGAGCTGACACCACTCAACCTTTGACACTATCTCTCAACCTCACTTTCCGTAAAAGATTTTCACTCCCAATAACACGACCGACTCGCGTTAACTTCAACAGAGAGTTTTTCTCTACCACTCTTAATGAAAGACAATTAATAAAAATAACTCAAGTAGTAATTAACTAAGAAAAGAATAACAATACACTTGAGATAAAATAAAAGAATAACTTCCTAATCAGTTCAGCTCCTCTGAAATAAATCTGAAAATTCTTCACCAAGATTACTTCAGTAGTCAGATAAAAATAAATAAATCAACAAAAGGAATTCACGGTTGCACCAGGAAAACATCAACCACCGCTTATCAAGGAGAAACACAACTCCACCGAAGTCATGCAGGAGCCACACATGAAAGCAGTCAACAAAACCAAACTTTTAATTGACTTTGAAAAGTGGTATAAAGATACCGAGTTGAATCACTCAATTGTCGATTGAAAAATCACATCTGCTTACTACCCAATTAATCAACAACCAAACAAAAAGGGACATACAGCAGTGAATAATTCCATACCAAGAAAATAATCACGACATTAGCCAAAACATAGCCTTTTTGCCCAAATCACCCAGCCACATATCTTATCAACCAAGAGACAAATCACAGCAGCAAAATATTCCATCAATGACAAAAACTCAAGAACGCAATTGACACAATTTCAGCCTAGGCTTCATAAGACAACCATCTTTTTGTTCCAAAACAAAAGAAAAACACATCTACAAGATCCATACAATTATAGATTGCCTAGCGCACCAAATATCACGTGATCTTCCAAAAATTCACAATAACGTCATTCACACAAGACCAAGAAGAAGTGTTTTAATAGAAGACACCCATTCAGCTGTGTTTTTACGTAATACACAATTAACACATCAACACACCATCAACGCAAAACCATTACCAAGACTCCACCACAAATTCCCTCACCCAAGCGTTCCTTATTCAGATCAAAACTGCACACTTTTCTTCATCCATTCACCGTCAAAACTCACCAAAAAAATCTCGCTAAAACACTCACGTATTTTTCTGCAAAATAGAGATAGCACCCAGTGACCCACACAATAAGACCAATACAGTGCTGATTCACGGCAACATCCACCAAGAAAAAATTCACTCAATAACTCACATGTATCCCTCAAACAACTTAGTCACGCAGCAGTAAACCTTCACACAACATACGTAATACACCATTAGTCTTCACCCTATCCACTTCTATTTAAAATAGGAGTCCATATTATCTAGAATATTATCCAAATAATTCTTTTGAATAGAAAACAATAAAAAAATCTTATAAATCCAATTTATAAAAATATGTCAAAATAAAATAAGTAGATATATACACAATTCTTATACTTTTAAATTTAGATTTAAAGGATCATTGATTTGATATTTCAAGAGAAAGTATCACTTTTATTAATTAACAATAATAACACCTACTATGAATCTCACTTATATATAGCGCCCGAAAAATCAATGTATCTAGTGTATAAGGCTCTCTATTTTGTGGAGACTATTTTGTGGAGATCTAAGAAAGATCATCTATGTACCCAACTTTACCCTTGTATCCATTCTATTAAATTAACGAAGAGTAAATCAAACAACTATTAAAAATAACTGATAAGGGAACAAAAATAAGAATTTGAATTTGGTCCTAAACAATAGTCTCCAAAATCTTAGTTAATATCTATTTAATTCTAACAACTATCAAAATCTTAGTTAATATCTATTTAATTCTAACAACTTCTATATAACTAATTAAGTTCAATGGATTTTTTTTTTTTGAAGTTATCAATTTAATATTTGAACTTCAACATCATAAGTGTCTTGTCTGTTCTAACTCTCCACCTCTGGCAATGTTTGTCGGTTGTCTCAAGAAGCTGAGGGCGACATTCCTTCTAAGTCATAAGCACTTGCGTCATATTTCATATTTGTCCATTTAATCGTTGAAATTTATTTTTGGAAACGGCTTTTTTTTATGATTTATACATTCCATTTGACAATGACTACTAATATTTTTAATAGATTTAGGGGATGCTTAGTTAATAAAAAGCAATGCTAATAGAAATAAGATTGAATACAAGAAGAAATGAAAATAAATATAATTATTATAATTATAATAGTTGATTAAAACGAATAAATGATTATTGTTATTATTGATTGTGGGTAATTTGTTAAAAAACATGACAGATAGAAATTTATTAAAATTTTATTTTATATCAAAAATTAATACATTTTAATTAATTATATTTAATTTATACACACATTTATGATAAAAAATATTTAAATTTCCTTTCCAATAATTCTTGGAAACATTTGCTGATATCTGACATATCATCAGCTAAATAATGTCTTCAAAATACAATTTAATCATAATTATAGTTGTCACGTAACACTATAATTACTTTTATTCCTCTCACAATCGAAAGCATGAAAACATACCCTAAATTCAAACGTAGGAATACTGTTTATTTAATGATAATATATTATATTATCAATCAGCTATTTTTTACTTCTTATCCATCGATGTGGAAATAGTTTTCAATCAACAACTGTTCACAAGTAAAACAGGATTAATCTTTTTCTAATATGCACAGATTTAAGTGTAGAAAGGAAGAGTCAAAAACATTATATATGAGTTGTTAAGAACAGATGCAATGAAGCAAACAACCTCGAATGCATCAGTTTTATAGAAAAGACTACTAGTCTTCTGTCTTCTAGTTCAATAAAGTCTGTATTTCTCAGCTATAAAGTAGATGTGTTAAAAGTTGAGAGATCAAGTAGTTCGATATCGTGAAACTAGACATGGAAAACACAGGTTTCTCTTATGAGGAGTTTGATTCAGGTGTGGATAAAAGGAAAGGACAGGAGCAACAGCGTTTTTCTTCATACAATGAGTGTTGGGGAGAATCTGCAGGTTTTGGTGTCCTTTGTCCTGATGGTTCGCTCTATCAGGATGACCCTTATAAGCAAAGTATGGAAGCGATTTTCGAGTACCAGGTCTTGGATGAGGGAAGATTCAATATGGTTTTACCACAAATTGAAAGAGATAGAAAGGACATTCATGGAGGGGTTGAACCCGAGAAGGACAAGAGAGATTCTGATTCTTTAGCTTCACTTGAGCTGTTAAAAAGCCATGGTAAGGGTTTTAACAGACTAAACAGGAAACAGATACTTGAGCTGAGCAATGACACAGCATGCACAAAGGAAGGATTCCAGGAATTATCAACAGAAGAAATAATCAGGATTGCTGGAGCAAGGTTCAGTGGCATGGAATACCAATTTCTCACTCTTGATATTGCCTAAAAGTGAACTAACATCTGTTCCAATTCCATTTTTGTTTTCATTTTAGGTTCATTCAATCTTCTACTCAAGCATCCGACGATATTGCCTCCGAACCGAACAACCTTTTTAATCTTTCTTTCTCTAATCTTTCTGATGAGGAAGAGAAGAACGTGGAGCTTGCTGAACTCCTTCTAGCTTCATCTGAGAAAGTTGGCAATCAACAATTTGAGAGTGCAAGCAGATTGCTCAAAGAGTGTCAGCGCTTGGCATCGAAAACTGGAAATTCAGTTCAAAGAATAGTGCATTACTTCTCCGAGGCTCTTCAGGAGAGGATAGATCGAGCAACGGGACAATTTGCGCAAGCAGGTTATGAGAAAAGAAAAACGGTAAACATTGATGAAGTAATAATGGCTGCAACACCTGACATCATGGCATATTATCGGAACGTTCCCTTTTCTCAGCTCTCACAATTTGCTGGAATCCAAGCCATTGTAGAAAATGTAGCCGAGGCAAAGAGGATTCATGTGATTGATCTAGGAATCAGGTGTGGAGTGCAATGGACAATCCTGATGCAAGCTTTAATCTCACGATCTGAGCAACCTGTTGAGCTTTTGAAGATTAGTGCTGTTGGGACTACTATGAAGCAAGTGATGGAAGACACAGGTGACAGGTTGATTGCTTTTGCTCAGAGCATTGGGATGCCATTTTCTTTCAAGCTAATTATGGTATCAGACATGCTGGAACTCAAACATGATCTCTTTGATCTGGATCCTGACGAAACGATCGCCATTTTTTGTGAATACATCCTCAGGAGCCTTCTTCCATTACCAGATCGACTGCATTATATTATGCAAGAAATCAGAAAGCTTAATCCAAGTATAATGGTAGTCACTGAAGTGGATGCTAACATAAACTCACCAGTTTTCGTGAATCGTTTCATTGAAGCTCTTTTCTACTTCAGTGCATATTTTGATTGCCTTGATGCTTGCTTGAAAGATGATCCAAACAGGTTGATCATAGAGTCTGTGCACCATGGAGAAGGAATCAGAAACATTGTGGCCACTGAAGGAGAAGAAAGGACAATCCGCAATGTAAAGATTGAAATATGGAGATTGTTCTTCAGTCGTTTTGGGATGGAGGAGTTGGAATTTAGCTCAACTTCTCTTTACCAAGCTAATATGATGGCTAAGAAATTTACTTGTGGAAGTTCTTGTTCTGCAGAAATGAATGGAAAAGCCCTGCTTTTCTGCTGGAAGGGTACACCAATCCATTGCCTTTCTGCTTGGAAATTCTTTAGAGATGAAGAAAGAGGAGATAAGATATGAGTTTCTCCAACAGTTTTGACAAGTATGGATTTATGGATTCTCAGGTTTTTCTCTGGTTAAGTCTAAGCTCCAAGATTCAAAGTCAGGATTATCGTCTATTTCTTTTCAGGTTCTACTCTTAAAGACCTGCAAAACTAAATGCTGAATTATTTTTAACAATGGACATCCCAGATGAGGTGGATAGATAGGAAGTGACTTGGTTCTTAAGAGTACTAATTACCCAACAAGTTAATGTTGTGCAAGTGTACTTGATCAATCTTATGATAAAGGTCTCAGGCAATGCGCAATTTTTCTGTTTCATTGTTTGTATCATGTGTCATAATTCAAGTTTCTCGAGCTTCCAAGTTGATCTTAAATATGGAGACATAGGAAGAGTAAAAGATCTAAGGTTGCTTTATTTGTTACACCTTGGGATTAAAGAGCAGCAAAATGGCTTCTCCTGAAGCAACAGAAGCAGAAGGTGTATGGAGTTCAGGAAGAATCTTTCCCATCTTTATGGTTCATGATTCATTGCGATTAATTCGCTAATTGTATCATCTCCTAATTTTAAAATAATTTAAATTTAAGATTAAGAAAATTATACAGTTTAATGATTTACAGACTATTGCGTTAATCCGAAAATTTACCCAGTACACATTTAAATGATAACAACTACGGATTTTTCCGTTTCGGAAAAAAATATAAAAAAATAGAACTACCTATTACTTATGGTCTTGTTAATAGTGTCATTTTCCGCACCTCTTGTTTCAATGTCTTAATAAAAGTTTTGATCAATTATATCAAAACAACGTAATTTTAGTGTCCGTCCGATGAAGAGTAAATTAATCCAACAAGTTCGATGAAGAGTAAATGAAAGATTAACAGCTGTTCGAACTGATGAGAATAAGAATAAAGAGTTGTGTTCCAGCCTGTTAGCAACCTTTGGATTCAAGTTTCTTTTCTTATGTTAACAAGTTGAATAGACCTGTAGTAAGCCTGGCTGTCCAAAAGAGACCAGAAGTTGAACTTGGAGCTAATGTAAAACCAAACTTCACTGTCATGGTCCAACAGCAATGAAACACTGCATAAATTGTTGGTTGAAGGCCCACTTGAACAGATTAAATTGAATGTCTCTCTTCCATTTGTAATTTTTCTAGATATTAATCAAATTAATTTCATGAGACTTTTATCACAAAAATATTAGTTAAGTAAGAGTATGTTTGTTTTCATTTTTACTTTTTATTTTTGCTTTTATTTTCAAATTTAGAAAATAATATGTTTATTTGAGTTTTTGGTTTCTTCAAGTTTTCTAAAATTATGAAAACTATAATAATTAATTTTTGTTTTCTATTTTTATTTTTTTATAATCCAATTTAATATCAACTAAATATATATTATTTAATTATTTAATATATTATTTTAAATAAAATTACGAATAATTTAATTTAATATTATGTTTAATTAATTAAATTAAATATTAATAATCATTTTTTTGTAATTAAATTAAATGAAGTAATTATTAATAAATATAATTAAATTAAAAATATCTTCAAAATATATAAAATTTGATCTAAAAATTAAAATATTAATTTAAAAAGTTAATTTAAATTAATTTAATTGATTTTGTAGTGAAGTGGAATTTTCCAAATTCTAGGAGTGTGATTGTCTCTAATTTTAGTCATACTCCAAATATCAAGTTTTGTGTTTGTCGAGGCTCTAATAATGGTATATCTATCCCCTTCTAATTGTTTCATCTTTCTTGCTACATACAATATGACTACTTGCTTTTAAACTCTTAAATGCATCTTTATTATATTGCAAGTTTTGTTTTGTATGTGAATCTCTTAACAAGTGCATTTTATTTATTTATTTATTTTTCTGAAGTTATTATTTTATTTTAATTATTTATTATTATTTTATTCTAAGCATTTAATAGTTTTTAATATATTTAGTTATTTTATGACATCTTTTATGTTTATTTGAATAAAATAAATGAATTATTTATTTATTTTAATTTTATTTATTTACTCTTTTTAACATGCATAACTTATTTGTAATTTTTTTTGTATTATTACTATACTACGTACTTTTTTTTTTCATTATCACATTTACATATGGGTATATCGGAAATAGTCTTTCTACTATGTAGGAGTAAGGTTGTGTATTATAAGACCTTTTCAGGCTCTGCATTAGTATAAGATTCAGACTAAGTGTGATGACAAAGATGATTTATTTCAATAAAATAAAATAATTTTATTAATAATTTGTTAATAAATGTTATATAAGAAAATTGTTCCTCCTAAACAATAATCCAAAGAGGAACGTGAACTCTTTTCCATATCAAACACGAAAAGAGTTGAAAGACAAACAAGACAAAATAAGGTGTTTAAAGAAGCTGGCTTCCAAAATAAAGAATCAGGCACTTATGGGATTTACTTATTGGTGTTGGATTGTCGTGAAACTTTGAAGCAGATGACGGAAATTTGGAGCCTTTCTACTGATGAGTTTGACCAGGAAAAGACTCTTTTTAAAGATGGAGTTAACTTATCCCAAAGAATCGAGTCTTACACTTGAATGAGTTACAAAATTGAAGAAGAATTAATAACCATGATATGCCTTTTAATTAAATTAAGAAATAATAAATTTTAACATTCAGGTGTTAATATATATTAAAATTTATTATTACTAATATTTGTAAATCAATCGTTAACATGTTAGAATTTAGTAGTAAGTTTACTAAGTTTTTATATTATAAATGAGCTATGTTTTATTGAATAAAAAATTTTAATATCATTACTAAATTTTGTTTCATATAAATGTTAATATTAAATTTTAATTTATAAATATTAAAATTTTAAAAATAGATAGGTATTATTAACCAATAAATATTTTTAATTAAGGAGACTAATATAAGAAAGTTTCTATTTTTTAAATGAAAAAATTGAATTTGAAGATTCATTCATCACATAAAATTTTGTGTTATAGTATTATTGTTAGTGAATATATTAAACCAATTAAGTTGGCCTCACATAAGAGTTTAAATTTTTATGATGAAATGATCGCTTAACATAGCATCAGAGAAATTTCAAATCCAAAAAACTTTTATTTGAGGAGTGTGTTAACGAGTATATTAAACCTATTAAGTTGGAAAGCTTTTGCCGTGAAATGATCTTTTAATAATTATTAATCAAAGAAAAGTCTCATCCTTGTCTTGTTATTACTTTCTTCTGATGTTTTTTATCTCTGTGATTAGCTGTAAATACATATCAGAAAAGGCTGGTACTTTAGAATTTTCAGCATAATGAAGGATTCTCACGAAACCATGAAATTTCAGATACTGCAAATTGACATTATTCGGTAGTAGAAAGGATCAAACCAGTTTCTTTTGTAAAGAATCAAATCAGCTTTTTTGTACTTTTCCTCTGAGAGTTCACTATGTTATCAATGTAGTAACACCTCCAAGTCAATTTCTATGCATCCGTCTTCAGGTTTCAGAAGTAGCGTCTTTCTGTTTGGTTTTGTTTGCTAATGCCGGCTACTGAGGTAGAGATTCTTATTTTTGACATTAAGACAAACTAAATGCGCCAAAATAGTAGTTTCTGTCAAAATTTAATGTTCTAGATCTAGTCCTAACACTTGCATCTGGCACTTGCAGGCTGATTAAACAAGTGCAGGCTGGTTCGATTCCTGCAAAGCTTGGACTTCTTGCGGAGATATCCCAACAAGAAGGGAAAAAATAGGTGGGAAATCCTACACAAAAGGTAAGTATCACAATTTAATATCGAGAAAATGATGGAGAGATAAAAGGTTACAAGATTATTAATTAATTTATTAGCTAGCTATTTTCGAGTTTGTGCGTATTATTTTCGAGTTTGAGCATATTCTTATTGAGAACTGCACTGAAAGTATGGTATATCGTGATAATGACAAGAAATTGTATTTAAATCTGGCTCCGTCTTGCCCCGCACAATCTTCTTGAGAAATGATCCTTTTTTTTTTTTCCATATTCTGATGATGAACTTCGTTCTTTCTTCTAAAAATGATGCACTTCTAATGATTCTGATGTCAGGATTTTGAGATGGAAGTTCTTGAGAAAGTGATGCAGAGGATGTCTGCAGAAGAATTCCAGGGGTCAAGGAAAGGGTAGAGAAATACGAGCTTTTCTACACTTGATCCATGGCTGCCATTAAGAGATTATCAACTCAAGAAGTGATGAGAGTAGCAAGACAAAGTTTCAGACAACTTTCTTCCAGGCAAAGCATTGAGATCTCTACTCTTAAACAGTTGTTTGATGCTGCTGCTTCTCGGCCAGTTCTCTCCGACGAGGAGATCAAAGATGTGGAACTTGCACTTCTTCTTGTAGCTTCTACACACAAATATTGTGAAAAACAACTAGATGAAGCAACCAAGTTCCTGAGCTTGTGTCATTTCTTGTCCTCAAACTTAGGAAATGCAGTACAAAGAGTTGTTCATTACTTTACAAGAGCTCTTCAGGAGAGGATTGATAAAGAATCAGGTATCGTGGTCTCCAAGGGCCTGGAAAGTAGAGGACAGATATTGCATCCTGAACAGACATCAGTAGGTCTGAATCCTGCTCTTGCAGCTTGTTCTCTGCAGCTTCCCTACGTTCAAGTGACTCAGTTCACCGCAATCCAAGCAGTTGTAGAAAATCTCGGGGCAGCTAAAAAAATTCATTTCATTGATCTAGCAATCAGAAGTGGAGAGCATTGTACAGTTCTAATGCAAGCTCTTGCAACAAGAACTGACCGACCAGTTGAGCTTCTAAAGATAACTGCAGTAGGAACAACATCAAAAGACAGGATCCAAGCAACAGGTAGGAGGCTAGCAGATTTCGCTGTGACCTACAACATACCGTTCGAGTTCAAAACAGTCATGGTTATGAGCATTTCAAAACTCAAAGAAGATATGCTGGAGTTAAACGCAGATGAAGCTGTTGCAATCTACTTCTGGGCTATCCTGAGGAACATTGTAGTAGCAGAAACCAACGGGCTGGAATGTCTGATGGGAGTGCTCAGAAATCTAAAGCCACGAGTGATGGTGTTCATTGATTTTGAGGCAAATCACAATTCACCAATATTTATAGATCGGTTTCATGAATCACTTCACTTCTACAGTGCCTGTTTCGATGGACTTGAGATTTGTACGGAAAGGGCAGATTCATGCAGGAATGTTTTGGAAGATTGCTTGGGACAGGAAATCCTGGATGTTGTAGCAGCTGACGATGACAAGAGAGCTTTCAAGCACATGAAAATGGCGGATTGGAGGGTCTACTTCACAAAATTTGCAATGGTGGAGAAGGAACTTAGCATGTCAGCTTTCTATCAAGCAGAACTGATGCTTAAGAACTCTGCAAATGGGAGTTTATGCTCATTCGATAAAAATAATAAATGCCTTATAATCAGATGGAGGGAAACGGAAATTCTCTCTGTTTCTGCTTGGAAATTCCGCAGACAAAAACGTTCCAGGCGCAGCAGTAACGCAACCTTGCAACTCTTTTCCTGAAGCACCTTGGAAGCTGAGAAGATAACAATCTTATATCGGAAACGATCTTTACAAGTTTACAGATTTTTTAAAAAACACTTTTTTCGAGTATGTGATTCTTTTAAATCGGAATTATACAAAAACATATTGCAAATGTAACATTGTTAAACCAGTAAACATATATATATATATTTTAAGTTAGACCGAGAAAAGCTGTTTATTTAAAGAAGTTGTCATATAATGTTCCTCTTTAAATTTTGGTTGAATTCAAGATTCTCTCAACAAAAGTCAAGATCAATCTTAAATCCGGTCAATTAAAGATCAACCTCATTTATAAATATGATAGTTAGACATCATTTAATTCTATGCCAACCAAATCAAATTATAAACTAAGATTATTTCAAGTCAAATAGAAGATTAAAAGAGGAATATATAATTATTGTCTTTTATGATCAATTGGAACGTATTTACATTTAGGAATGATATTTAGGTTCGAAATTTAATATTATTTAATTTAAAATTAATAGATTATATTTGAGTTAATCAAATTTTGCGTTTTTGTAAATTTTTCGATGTCATTTTTTGTAATAATAATAGAACTTCCATCAAATTTCAAATTGAATTCAAATTGTAGATTAGAAAGATTGGTTAAATTTAGAAATGTTAATGCACCGGGCTAGATTAAGACGGGTCGACTTAGAGCTCGGGACTTGAGTTATGGCCAGACAAGCTTGGCCTAGCCCGCCATTTATTTTTTAAATAAAAAACTTTTAAAACGACGTCGTTTTAAAAATAATGGGCAAGTCTAACTTGTGACCTATCCGTGACCTGGTCAATTAGGGTTAAAAATAGGCCGAGCCGATTTTACCATCCCTTATCAAATGAATTGGTGATAAGCTTGACCTAACAGCCAACACCCATTGCCATTCTTACGCACTTAGGTTTAGAATTCTCACAATCATATAGGTCAAATTCGAAAGTCAATAAATCAGTCTAATTGAAACGAGTTTAAAAACGAATATTCAAATTTAGTTGAAATCACGTCTAGCCTCGAAGTCAAAATTTTTCAAATGAAGAAAAAAATTGCTGGACCTAACGAACTTAACTGACTGGAAGGCCTCTTCTGTTCCTTACTACCTTAGAGAGAATAAAGACATGAGTGTACCTTTAGCTTCATACTTCTCGTCAACAAGAAGTAAAACCAGTGTCAACCCCGAAAAGAGAACTCAATTGAAGAAACCTGATACTGCAATTTTACTACTCCAAATCTGTAGAAACGGGAAGGAGGTAGTGCAAGTGCATACCCTTCTCATCAAGACCTCTCTTTTGCGAGAAAAATATGCCTTTGGACGTTTGCTCTCTTCCTTTGGCTCCTCTGAGAGTCTCCGTGCTCTTGATTATGCTCGAAAATTGTTCGATAGCGTCGATATAGAAAGAAATTCTTTCATGTATAATACGATGATAAGAGCCTATTATGCCCGTGGCATGCCACGAGAGGCATTTGTTGTTTATTCAAACATGTTGTGTGCAGACTGTGTGTACCCTGATGAGTTCACTTTCACTTTTGTATTTTCTGCTTGCTCTAAGTTTGGAGGTGTTTTTGAAGGCAAGCAAGCTCATGCCCAGATGACAAAATGCCACGTTAAGTTTGGGACTCATTCTTGGAACTCTTTGATGGACTTCTATGTGAAGATTGGAGAGGTGGGATGTGTGGTTCGTCGATTGTTTGATAGAATCGAGAACCCGGATATTGTTTCGTGGAACTCTTTGATTGATGCGTATGTGAAATCGGGGGATTTGGATGAAGCACGGAGATTGTTTGATGAAATGCCTGAAAGAGATGTTGTTTCTTGGACTACGATGCTTGTGGGATATGTTAAGAATGAGTTATTGAGTGAGGCTTCCTCTTTGTTCGATGAAATGCCAGAAAGAAACTTGGTTTCTTGGTCTGCATTGATTAATGGTTACACGCAAATGGGTTATTATAGTAAGGCTTTGGATCTTTTCAAGGAAATGCAAGCTGCTGAAGTTGAAATGGACGAAATCATTATTACAACGTTGCTGTCTGCTTGTGCTAGGTTGGGGGCTTTAGATCAAGGCCATTGGCTTCACATTTACGTTGAGAAAAAAGGGATAAAAGTTGATGCCCATTTGTCTACAGCTCTGATTGATATGTACAGTAAATGTGGGCAAATTGACATGGCAAGGAAACTATTTATGGAGACAGCAGATAAGAAGGTGTTTGTGTGGAATTCTATATTAGGAGGACTGGCAATGCACTCACTTGGAGAAGAAGCACTTGAGCTCTTTGTGAAGATGACTGAGTCTGGAATAGAGCCGAATGAAATAACATACATCAACGTTTTAGCGGCCTGTAGTCATTCAGGTTTAGTTGATGCTGGGTTACAAGTATTTGATAGGATGGTGGTCAGTCAGAAGATAAAACCTACAATGGAGCATTACGGATGCCTTGTGGACTTGCTTGGTCGTGCAGGATTGCTACACGAAGCATTTCATATCGTCAAAATGATGCCAGTAAAAGCTGATGGAAATGTACTGAGATCCATCCTCGGTTCTTGTAGACTACATGGAAATGTTGAATTGGGGGAGCAAGTTGGACGAAATTTGATTGAGATGGAGCCATTAAATGACACTAACTACGTGCTTTTGTCCAATTTGTATGCCATGGCTAACAGATGGGAAATTGTCGGGGAGTTGAGGAGACGGATGAAGGCGAAAGGTTTGACAAAAACCCCTGGTTGTAGTTCAATTAATGCCAGTGGTGTTATCCATGAGTTTGTTTCTAGAGATCATTTTCACCCTATGAGCAAAGAGATTCACAAGTTATTACAAGTATTGACCAGACACATGGTGCAAGATGATAATTAACTTTTGTAATGACTATGCAGCTTCCAATCATTTATTTGGTGAAAATAGAAAGAACCCGATAACTACAACCGATGAGGGGATAGTAGGGTGATATGGATGAGTGTTTTAGGAGTCTATGAGAAGAGTATGAGTGTTTTATTACGAGTCTATTAGAGGAGTATTTTATTTTTAGTAGAAGTCTATTATTTCCTTATTATTTCTGCACTAGTTTATGTTATAGTTATGGTAATAAAAATAGCTTGAATAGGATTCTTTTTAGGAGTCCTAAAATAGCATGACGTAGTTTAGGTGAAACTTTTGTGTTTCTTTGCCTATATAAAGCTGTTATACGTTATACAATAAAGTAAGGAAGAAGTTATCATAAAAATTAGCTAATTAGGAGTAGGGTAATTTGGCCTAATCTCGGTAGACCTTGTCCTTGACAAGTGTTGCCAGTTTTTCATCACCAAAAATAGGTTCTGCAAGAAAGGGAACCAACATAAATAAGGGGAAAGAGATTAACTTTCTTGAGAATCGTCCTTGGATTCGATCCAAAGCACGGGCATATAACAATTTGGTATCAGAGCAGGAGTTCATGGACGAAACAGGCCATTTAGCTGCAGAGCAATCTTCAATAGATTGGTAGATGGATCAGAGGAAACGGGCATTAAAGATGGGGTATCAAGAATTAAAGGCTCAATATGCAAAGATTATCCGAATGCTTGCAAGGTTGGAAGGCGCAAAATCGAGCAAGTATCAGGCACCAACACCACCACCAAGGGAGGAGAGGACCGATGGGGGCATCGGGCCAAGAATGGTGCCTAAATATACTAAGATGGAACTTTCAACGTACAATGGCTCGATGGATCTATTGGTTTGGCTTCACAAGTGTGAGCAATTTTTCCTAAGCCAACAAATTGCGGAAGAGGACAAGGCAAGATTGGCTGCCTTTCATTTAACAGGGAGGCCCAACTGTGGTTCTTTCAACTTGAACAAGAAGAAAAAAACCATTGCAATATGAGATTCGGCCCTCATCTTAGCAACTACCTTGTAAGAGAATTGGCGAACCTCAAACAGACAGGGAGTGTAGAAGAATATCAACGCCAACTCTAAACATTGCTAGCTCGAACCATAGGGCTTCCACGAGCCCTACAAGTAAATCTATTCACGGCTGGGTTAGTAGAAGGGCTGCGAATCGAGGTGGAGATGCAATATCCTGTTAATCTTGGGTTGCAATGAACTTAGCTAGAGCATGTGAAAGAAAATTACAATGTATACAGATGCAATAAACCCAAGGGGAAAGAGACAGCCGAAACATCACCCTATGGCCATCTTCGTAGCTGGACAGTAGTAGTAACAACACCAACGTGAGTGCAGCCATACTTTTAGGAAGTAAGATAAACTTAGGGGCTAAAATAACAATCTCCAATATAGCAAGTACTTCACCCCTGATGGGAAGATGCTTAACCAGAGTGGAAATGGCTAAAAGAAGAAAGAAGGAGTTGCGCTACAATTGTGACGAGTCTTATTCGGTGGGGCACTAATGTAAGAGACTATTTTGTATTGAGATGACAGATTTTGAAGAAGAGGAGGAGATATCTTTGCATACCATCACTGGCATAACTTGATTTCGAACTTGAGGACAAGCTCGATGTCGAAGAGGAGAGTAATGATATGGATGAGTGTTTTATTAGGAGTCTATTAGAGGAGTATTTTATTTTTAACAGAAGTCTATTATTTTCTTATTATTTCTGCGCTAGTTTATGTTATAGTTATGTTAATAAAAACAGTTTGAATAAGATTCTTTCTAAGAGTCTTAAAACAGCTTGAATAGGAGTCTTTCTAAAAGTCATAAATTAGGTGGAACTTTTTTGTTTCTTTGCCTATACAAGGCTATTACATTATGCAATAAAGTAAGGAAGAAATTATTATAAAAATTAGCTAATTAAGAATTGAGTAATTTGGCCTAATCTCGGCAAACCTTGTCCTTGACAAGTGCTGCCAGTTCTTCATCACCAAAAATAGGTTCTGCAAAGAAGGGAACTAACATAAATAAGAAGAAAGAGACTAACTTTCCTAATAATCGTCCTTGGACTCAATCCCAACGACGGGCACATAACATAGGGCTGTTCGCCAATTAAATCGATGCTTTGAGCTGGGTTTATGAATTATTATAGATTATTCAGCGGTACGATGGAAAGAATTACGAGTTAGAAGGTTTTAGGTGTTGACAAAGTCCTTATCTGCTGCGAAGGAAACAATTTCTAAGGGAACTTTAGAGCACGTGATTAAAAAAATGTGATGGAGTAGCTAAATGCAAAATGCAGGTTTCGCCAAGTAAGTGGTGGTCATGGTCTACCTCTCCAAAATGGATGAATCATGGACGGGTTAAAGCTGTTGGGGTGGGAGTTCTCCATCTTCCATCAAATGCATGCATACCTGTAAGCTTTCTCATCAATACTACGTCAAATAGATAAGGTATCTTCTATAATCTATAATGCAATTCACTTGACACAATTTATTGTCTATAATCTACATGCAATCCTCTGCGTACTGACAAGTGAGAGGCCTCATTCATTGCTGAACCACCAAAATTATGTTTATCTGTATAAATGAAGAACGGAATTAAAAAAGATGTCTTTATTACACAAGAGCGAGTTCACGGGTAACCATGCAAACTGGATTTGTAAACTCTTAGAAAACATTTTCATCGGACTCATTTTCTTGTGCACATCATGGACAGTTCTTCAAGTTTGTCCCCGTAAACATTATCGCTTAGCTTTCGAGCTTTCAGGAACATATTAGCAGATGAATTAGTAGTTGATGGTTTAGTGGATTTTCAGCCTTGGATGTCTGATCATGTACAAGGTCTTTGCCTGAAGTAGTGATCAAATAGTCATTTGGGAAATAAGAAACTATAGAAGCAGAAGCTTGTTTTGAACTAATAGTCCGTTGGCAGTCAAAGATCTTTGGTAATCCCTTGTTATTATCATATATTGTAATAGAAACACTACTGACGTACATTTTCTTTCCATTTCTGTGAAACGGCTTTAGAAATAACGAAGACCCACAAAGCAGGCTTAAAGGGTCTATCTCAGATTTTGTTGTAAGCTCTTTTATCATTAGATCAACATCTCCAATTTCAAGAGATGCTCATATTTTGTCTCTTGTCCCATTCTTCTTTGTTGACTTGTCTCAGAGCATACCCCATTTGTGTTCTTGTGACTAACATCTGATAAGAAAGACAAAATAAAGTAATTGATGCCTTCACGGAGAAAAGTTCTGAGTGTTAGGTTTGCAACTCAATGATAAGGCAGAAAATATAAGATTTAAAAGATTAAATTGATTAAATAAAATTTAAAAATAATTAAAAAGATTATTTTTATTTATTAAAAATTTAAAATTTAATTAAAATTATTTTTAAAAAATTAACTTATTTGAATAAAAATTATTAAACTAAATTAAACCAAAACGTTACCTCAAAGACAGAATGATTGATCCGTAAAAATATGTCAACAACCTTAACTCTATCGACGTTGTCACCTGTCTTTAAACTACTGACCTCTAAAGGCTCTTATTAAGTATTAGTTGAACACGTAATTTTTGAGTTATTACGTATATTTAATTAAAAAGTTTGATTAGCTGATACTGACTGTCAAACAAAATTTGAATTTGAATTTGAATTTGAATTGAATACTACTTCTAATGACATATGACCATAAAACCAGATGAACACGTTTCCTTTTATTAATATTATCTGGATAAGGTTATGACTATTTAAATGAATAGAAAGCTGTTCGGGAGAACTCTTTTGACTACTTTCGTTTTAGTATGTTCACATTTGAACTTGGTGGCCTACTATGGGCTTGTAAATTTGAGATCAGATTTTCTGTATCTCATATATTATCATGTTTTATTAAATTTTATTTACATATTTATGTGAATTTTATAAAAATATATAGATAATATTTAATAAAATAGAATTTGAATAGAATAAATTGAACAGAAGATTTGATGGGTTTAATTTTATTATAAAATATAGATAGAGTTATAATTAATTAATGATTAAAGAACTTGATTGATTCTATCGATTTATTCGAAAAAAATTTAAATATCTAATTTTTCGATCTGAATTTTAACTTTTTTATTCAATTTATTTTAATAATTTTTATTATTAAAAACTAACAAGTTCATTAATTAATTGATAATTTTTTGTAAATTAATAAGTTCTTATAAATTAATTAATTTTCATTTAACAAATTTTTTAATTAAAATTCAAAATTTTCGAATGATAAAGACAAACTTTTTTAATCATATTTAAAATTCTTTAATTTTATATAATATTAGTTTAATTTTTAAAACCTTAAATGTTTGTTTTAACAGTTTAACTTCCAATCTAATTTTTAAAACATTTATTATAATTAAAGTTATTATTGATTAAAGAGCATGGTGTTCTTTTTTTGGTTGTCAAGTTGGGTTTTAAGTAGAGCATTTATACTTAGTTTGAGATTAAGATAATTGAGATTAAGTTGATGGTTATTATTTTTATTAACATTAATTTCGAAGTCATTATATTTTATATTATTCATATTTCACATGTTTATTATACATATGATAATCATATAAAGTATATAATTTATAATATTTTAAAAATTAGATCAGAAGTTAAACCGATAACACATTAAATTTAAAATTTAAAAGATTTAATCGATATTACATAGTCATTAAATTAATTAAAGATTAAATAAAATTTTAAAAATGATAAAAAAAAATCGTTATTATTTATCAAATTGTTATTAATACCATTTTAAGACGTTAGGTGTGATTCATGAACTTTTCGTTACAATTAATGATGACTGCAAATTTTAGGAACCGATATACCCAGATGTGATGGGGTCTTTTATTTCGGCCGTCAATCCGTTAAAGTCGTTGGCGAATGGCGATTCTTGGCAATTACTGTTAAGACAAAAGTTAAATGTCTCCTCAAAACTGGGAAGTTTCCAATATTTCAGGTTTTCCGAGTTGGGAAAAAAAAAAAAGGTAGGTGTGTATTAACTCAGAAGTAGATTTGGCTAGTGGATAAGACTACCGTATTATTTGAATTTGAAACTTGATGCTTTAAAGGATAAAGATTCCAGCAAAAAAAGAAGAGATTTCTATAATATTAATAAGCAAATTAATGATCCAACGGCTTAAGGATAAAGATAATTCACTCATACTTTAATTTTTAATAAAAAGATAATTCAACAATTTTAAGAATTCATAACTTATAAAAAAGGAATAAACATATGGAAATTATGTGATATAATTGTTTTAATTTCAGTTTATTACACTATTTTTATTAGTAGTTTTTATTTATTTTTAGTTTTTCTTGTATGTTATATTAGTTTTTAATCTATTTTATAATTTTTAACATATTATATTAAATTTTAATTTATGAATAAAAGAAAAATAATTTAATATAAAATAAAAATAAATCTAAGTAATTAATCTTAAAAACATGTACACCGTGGGTGATATATTATATGTATGTATATAGAAAGTAAAAGCTGAGGCTTTGATTGGACCACGGATTTATGCTATTTTAAGAATAATAAATTAATAAGGCATCTTCTTGTTCTTATCTTCAAGCAATCTTATCCTCAAAAAACCAAGACGTTAATTCCTCCGTTTTTGTCTTCTTGCGTTCTCTCTTTGCATGCAGATAGGAAATGTCAGGACGAGATTGTAACTTCCTTTGAACAGCAGATCGAATTTCAGAGACATACACTGTGATGTGAATTCGACAAACTACATATAAATCTTTACTGTGCATATTCGTTTTGCTTCCTTTTTGTCCATTAATGGCGGCTTCCAGAACTAGAAAAACGAAGACTGTGATACCCCAGAAGCAGGAATTGGCTGTCCTGAGCTGAGAACTTCCCAGGGATTCAAACATGACTCTGAAGTGTCAGAATCTTCACCATCTATAGCTGTCTGCTTGTAAGTCGACAGGATTTGGTTCAGATACTTGAGATACGAATCAAGTTTCAACTTTTCTTCTTTCAGGACTTCATTTTCTGATATGAGAACAACGTGCTGTTGCCAAATTGCAGAATAGTTCTGATGATCCTCTCCAAGTTTCTTCTCCAATGCAGCTTTCTCTCTGACGAGATCCTCCATGTGTTTTTGCCTCTTCATGCGTGATCGTCTTGCGGATTCTCTGTTAGATATCATTCTTCTTCTCTTTTTCTCATCGATCGTCGCATGTGATGCTTCAGCTTCAGCTTCAGACCCCGATGAGCTCATCTTCGTGAAAGATGGCATCTTTTTTTCTTCTTCAAAACCCCTTCAAGATTAATCAGTGGATTCAAACGTAGAACTTGAGAATTTATGTGGGATTGTTATCAGAATCGGACAAGACGATGATAATAATGGACTCAGGAGATCAAGTAGAAAAAGTGCAGAAGAACAACTGATACCGAATGGAAAAGAACCATTTGACAGAAAATCCTGAGATAGTTCATATGATTGTGAAGAAATCAAAAATCATGTTCAACTATAAGGAACCAAAAAAAAAGAAGAAGAAGTGTTTGATTCTATATAGATTATCAGATCAGAAATGTGGAGGATCGAAAGAGTGCAGTGGAGGGTACTTATAGCTCTAAAAGTGAAATAAAAAATAAAAAATAAATGAGAGAGAAAGAAAGTGGAGGCTTATCAGCTGCTTGTCTCTTTCTTTTACCAAAATCTATAGTTTGGAGGACTCTTCCAGCTGGATGTAGTTTGTAGCAGCCATTGGAGAGTTTTATCTTTTGACTGCCAAATTTTGATCCATATTTAGCTAACATTCTCTTTGACTCATTCTAATTAACCAATCATTATATTCAAACAATACTTAAGGAAATTTTCAGATTCTGTTCTAAATAGAGCCAGATCTTTTTTTAAAATTTTATCATTTCAGTAGATTTTATTAAAATGATGTTATATTAATAAACTAATTTTAAATAAAATAACATCATTTTAACGTAAACTAAATTTTTTAATTTTAAATTTAAATCAGACATTAATTTCATATCAAACTGAGTCAAATTTTGATTAAAGTGTTAAATCTACTTCTAAATTCCTGCAATTGTTATCACACAAACACACAGCTATCACTTAATTATAATATATATTTTATTTAAACATATAAATATTTTATATATTTATAAACTATTATATAACTGACTTAAAATGTATAGTTTATGAATTTTAAAATTTTATTCAATATGTATTTGAATAAAACTAATTGCGAGCTTTCTTTTAATAGAAAAAGTTAAAGAGTATAAAATGTAATCAAATTTCTATTTTTTTCTTAGCATATTCAAACTTAGAAGAATGGTGAGGCGAGTCTTATTGGCTTAATTAAGTTTGACAATAGAGTGTCAATCTCAAGCCAAAGTTCAATCGGACGTGAAGATTTTAGCTTAATCTCGGCGTAATTAAACTCGAACAGTCAATCGGACGTGAAGATTTTAGCTTAATCTCAGCGTCATTAAACTCGAACAGTTTGAAGTCCGATCGGTCATTTCAAATTTAATTTTTTATCTTTAAAAAATAGCCTAAAGCCTAATTAACTCAAACTGAGTCCATTAAGATAGATTGGTTTTCTTGGGCCATCGATAGGCTCAGTCTGAAAGAGTATATTGGCCCGCACATGCTGGGCGTAATCAACAAGGAAGTTGGTGAGTTTTGTTTTTATTTTTAAAAACTATGATTTAAAGGTTGTACATTTATTTTCTTTTAGGCTTAGGTTAGCGAGTAATGACGGTTAATAACTTGCTAAATTTAACAATGATAAATATTATTTTTAATAAGTATTTATATGTTTGAGATTGCTATTTTGGTAACTGTTGAAATGTGAAAATAGGTATTTAACAAATACGGTTACGGTGGTTGAAAAAAGATAAAATGACTAAAAAGTTCATTAACTTAATAAACTATTAATTGTTGTATAAATAGTTAAAAACTCTATTATTAGTCATATAAATATAAGATTATAAATAATAAAATATTAAATTAAAATAAGAAATATAAATAAAATAAATTTAGTAAATAAAATATTTCATAAAATATATTATTAGTCATATAAATTTATCATATCAGAAGGTTATTGATGGAAAGTAGAATTTTTACCACATAATAATTTTCCTACCTTAACTCTCTTTCTACTTATCGATTTCTGTTGTAGCACCGCACTTTCCTCCAACCTCTAATTGTTCACCCGTAGATTCAAACATGTGACTACGTCTGGAAACTACGGTAAATATGTACTTATCTCCGCCATATGTTGATCTAAAAGAAACCTTAATTTGATATAATTTTAATTTATAATTTAACTTCTAGAAAATATTTTTTACTAATTTTTAATCTTTTTCCTTATTTCATATCATGTCACTTATCAATTTAAAAAAAGTAATATACAAAATTTGTTTCTACTGAATAAAGTATAAAAATATTAGAAAACATTCTTATGCTCGATGCACCTAAAATTATAAGCTAAAATAAAGTGCGGATAGAATAAATGAGACTTTTTTCTTTTTAATTTTTTATTATTTTATGTATATATATGTGAATAAATTGGTTATAAATTCATTATTTGGAGTGAAATAATCTTTAAGCCCTTAAATTTTGAACATTATCCTAATAAAATATATTTTTGAC
Source organism: Erythroxylum echinodendron (assembly GCA_027575705.1). Lineage (NCBI taxonomy): Eukaryota > Viridiplantae > Streptophyta > Magnoliopsida > Malpighiales > Erythroxylaceae > Erythroxylum > Erythroxylum echinodendron. The sequence continues at coordinate 53,906,837 of JANZXR010000172.1, read as the reverse complement.
TTATTTATGAATTACAGTTAAACCAAGATTAAGCCAACATACTTTTTGACTCATCCTAATAAAACATTATCCTAAAACACTAAAGCCAAAACAAAATTGAAAATTAAGTCAAGCTATCTACTACAACAACAATTCAGTAAAAATTTCGCTAAAATTTGAAGTCTAAGGTAATTAATAATATTCAACCTTATCTTTAATTAATAGAGAGACTGTTTCTCAAAAGTTAATACCCAATTGAATCTCATGCTAATGCGGAGTTTAGGAAGATCTGATAGTACGTAACCTTATCTCTAAAAAATAGAGAGATTATTTTCGGTAGAACCACTTAAAAAAAAAAGCTTAGTACACCTATAATTATAAGTTAAAATAAAGTGGGTATATATATAAGTACTTTTTTATGATATTAGAGCATGAGTTAGATTTCGAAAATGGACTCTAACATTTTTATGGTACCAGAGTCATTATGTTTAGGTCCAAGATATGAACTAGGTTCTCTTACTTTTTAAAGTTTAAGAAAATCAATAATACCCAATCTTATCTTTAATCACAAAACAGTACAAACAAACTAAATATTTAAAATATTTCTTAAAAACTAATTCGGGCAAACTTACATTGTATGACATTGCAAGATAAATTACAAATAAAATACATTATACACGTTAAACTTATATATATATACATAATACTAATTAAATGTAAGATTGACTATTATTGATTTTCGTAGACTTTAAAAAGTAAGATAATTTATTTTATTATATATATACACGTGAATAAAATGGTTATGAATTCATTTTTTCAAATTAAAATAATAATTAAAACTTCCAAGTTGAAAACATTATCATCGTAAAATTCAATGTAGATATCTATATTATAATACAGCTATTCATAAAGATACGAGTTCTACTTTTAGTGGTAGACAAAATTAAAAGGTTGCTAATGACTTTTTAAGTATGAGGAAACATATTAAATTTGGCAATATTATTTAATTTAAATATGTTGATTAATTTTTCATAAATTATTAATTTATTAAAAATATAAAATTTGTAAATTTTAAAAAATTATGATAACTAATTTTACAGTAAAAAGTGATAATTTACTTAAAAGTATTTAAATCTTTTAAAATTTTAATTTATTGTCAGTTTTTTAAAGTTTTTAATTTAATGATCATGTAAAAAAATTATTTTTATTAATGTAACAACTTCATTAAATATCACCAAATGTCACGTGTATGTCTATTTATTAGTTACATTAGCAAAAACATTATTACGAATTTTGAAAAACTAATTACCAAATTGAAAAATTAAAATATCTAATATTAAATTAAAAATTATAAAAAATAGAAAATTTTGATCTTGCCCCTTTAAAAAACTAAATGATGATATTGGAGAGTAACAGTGAAATTAACGGAAAAAACAATTTAAAGACATTTTAAAAAGAAAAAAGAAAAAAAGAACAAATAGAAAAATATTAAGAAAAGACAAGGGTCAACCAAAAAATACATCTGGACTTCAGGTGAGGACAACAAGCGGGTTTGATGTTCTTCATGTATATTCGGTTAAGAGTTTATTAATATAATAAAATCGAATATAATATTATTATATTATTTTATAATATAATAGAATATAATAAAATAGAAGAGAAAAGTTTTATATTATGTCACATTTCATCTTAAATAATAAAAATAAAAAATTTTCGATTTAAAAATTTAGGATGAAACGTAAAATTATAAATAATTTTATATTATATTACATTATAAATTCTTTATTTAAACAATATTTAGCTATATTATATTATTAACTATTTCATTTTTTTCAAAATAATAATTTTTTAATATTACACTTATTTATATTTTATTTTATTATAAACTATTTAATTTTATTAAAATTTTTTAATCTTACCAAGCATAACTTAAATCTTAAAAATCTTGTGTACATAACTCCACTGGAAGGACCCGTAATCACGTCGTTTTCGATGACCTCACGGGAGGTCCACCGGCGTGGGTCAGGTATTTTAGATAATCCCAAATATTAAAATCAAATTCCTTATTTTCCTTTTTCTTCGCATTGCAAAAGATATAAAAACGCCTCCGTTTCGACCTCCTTGTTACTTTGTCTTTCCTTCCTCAACTCCAATCTCTCTCTATGTCTCGCTAATCGGGGTTCTGCACAAAACTACACCAAAACGAAAGCAAGAATCTCCGAGCAGCCACACACGGCTGTTTCTCTCTCTCTCTCTCTCTCTCTCTCTCCCCCTAAGAATCTAAATAAACTCGCCCCCCTGCCGCGTATTTTTCACCCGTCAATCTCTCTACGTTTCAAATTCTGTAAAAGTTTATGTCGTTGGATCTCTCTACGCCTTGACAATGTTAGAGAACGAGCAATACTTCTGCGACTGACTAAAACGCACCGTCTTGGTTCGGGACCCAACCGCATTAGAGGTATTTCGAGAAACGACAATCGTTTTGTTTTAAAAATTTTTTTGGTTGTTTCTTGGATACAAGCAGAGTTGTGCTATGGTTTGAATTGGATCGGAATAGGTTTTATTGTGATTGTTTCGTTGATTCGGGTGAAAGGGTGTCGGGAGAATTTGAATTAGGGTTTTGTTGTTGTGGCAGAGGAATGTGTTTGGAATTTTGCTGCAGACTAGGAGAGGTTGGTCGCTTATGAATATAATTTACTTAGTTAAGTTCTTTACTTAGTGCTGTGATTTTGGAATTGTTGTTAGTGTGGATTTGAAGGGTGGAATTTGAAGAGCATTGCTAGTTTGAGGAGCTTTTGATTTGGTTGAATTTGTGAGAATTATTTATGGTTTAACTGATTTGAATTTAGCTTGCTGGATATGGAAGTAGACATGAGGTGAATGTAATGGGTGTTGAAATGGCTCGTAGTAAAGGATTCTGTTGTTCTTTTAAAGCATTAATTGGCTTTTTTCTTGCCCAAAAACTAGTGTTGAAGTTGGTGGGTATAATTGCTCTCTACCCTTAAGTTGTGAGGTTGTGGGTTGTGTGTTTTTGTGTTGAACCATTCAATGGGTTTGCACTCAGTCCTTCTCATGTTCAGTGAGATTTGGTTTGGTATATCTTTCTGTCTTGGAATTTATTACTCAGTTGATATAAGTGCTTTTAGGCATTTGTGTTTCCAATCGGTGATTCAAAATGTTATGTTTTCCATTTCTCTTTTTTCGAATTGATTTTCTTTTGTGTTTCACTTATAAACATTTTGGGCTTCTGAATATACAGAAACATGGCCCTCAGGAAATACGTTCCTGTAGATGATGCACCTTCTGCTAGTATGAAGGCTTTGAGCTTTTCCAGAAAGGTGCTTGATAATGCCAAAGTCTTCGAACCAGAGACAATTCAGACAATGGAGCCTGATGTAGACATTGATCTCAAAGAAATTTATTTTTTGATCATGCATTTCCTTTCGTCTGGACCATGTCACCGGACTTACGGACAGTTGTGGGAGGAACTTCGTGAACACCAACTTCTACCTAGAAGGTATCATGCTTGGTATTCGAGAAGTGGCGTATATACCGGTGATGAAGATGATGATGGAATTTCATACCCCTTAAACTACTCCAAACTAGTGGAGAGGTATGGAGTGTGCTTATATTGTTGCTATGTATCTGCAGTCTCGATTGTAGTGTATTTACATATTGATGTCTCATGTCTAATCTAGCAATTAAGGCAATGATTCCACTTTTCTTTACTGATGTGTTATGTGAGTTTTTCCTTAAAGCATGCATTAATCAGTTGCAACATTGTTCAGGGCAAGTGTCAAATTTAAAATTTGATGTCTTTCATCTAATTGTGGAACAAATTGTTGTTTAAATTTTATACTTAAGTAGCCATTCGTTGCAGTTTCATTTTGACTTTATTCATGCATTAACCTTATGTTTCTAGGTATCCACATATTGAGAAGAATCACTTGGTAAAGCTTTTGAAGAAGTTGTTACTCAATTCAGCATCTCCTTCTCATGGCTTAATTGGTGGAAATGCTGCAAATGCAGCTTCAGTTCCTACCCTTTTGGGAGCGGGTTCATTTTCTCTTCTAAGCAGTAGGTGACATTTGCTCAAGCCTTTTATGCACAATCCTGTTTGAATTTAAAGATTTTGTGCTGTTTCTATATTTACCATGACCAGCAACCTAAGTTTATCTGTATTTTCCCCTTCTCCTTCCCTTTGGAGTTGTGAGAGTATTTTGCATTTATGTCTTCTGAAATCCTTCCGTTTTTCTTCAGATGATGGGGATAAGGGAACCGGTCAAGCGAAGAGCCCTCCTGCTCATATGCGATGGCCTCATACACATGCTGATCAAGTTCGTGGTCTAAGCTTGAGGGAAATCGGTGGTGGTTTCACTAGACACCACCGAGCACCATCTACTCGTGCAGCATGCTACACAATTGCAAAACCGTCAATGATGGTCCTGAAAATGCATAACTTTAAGAGGCTACGAGGACACCGTGCAGCCGTCTACTGTGGTATGAGATCTGAGGAATTTTTATTAACTTGTTTTGACATTTATGTCCTTAGGCAGGTTGATAGGTATATGTTATCACCAATTCTTCAATAAGTGTGAGGGAAAACAAAATTCTTATCAACTTGCATGACACTATAGTAATACTTCTATTTTGTTTTTATCATGACTATAATATAAACCTAAAATTCTTGATGCATATGCTGCAGCAATTTTTGATCGGTCAGGAAGATATGTTGTTACTGGTTCAGATGATCGTCTTGTAAAGATATGGTCTATGGAAACTGCATTTTGCCTGGCCAGTTGTCGTGGGCATGAAGTTAGTTCTTTTGTTCTGTCATGGAATAAGCTTATGTTCTTTCTAATGTTGCTTGGGGATTCATTGGATCTCATTTTTATATGATAGGGCGATATTACTGATTTAGCTGTGAGTTCCAACAATTCCTTGGTGGCTTCAGCATCTAATGATTGTGTCATTCGAGTTGTAAGCTTATTGCATCAACCTAGTATCAATATACTTCTTTGTACTTTTTTCTTTCTTTGTTTTCTTTCTGGTGGATCTTTGAGCGGCTTTCTGTATTTTGACAGTGGCGTCTACCAGATGGGCTGCCAATATCAGTTCTGCGTGGGCACACTGGAGCTGTTACTGCTATTGCATTTAGTCCTCGACCTGGTTCTGTATACCAGCTTCTGTCGTAAGGCTGAGAACAGTCTGTTCTCTTGCTTATTACACATTTCTATGAATGTTTTACAAATTTGAATTGATTGTTTCTCTTGTTTATAAAGTCTATTCTCTATCTTTAAACTTTAGGGAAAACTTTCATTTTCTCATTCTGTTGCGCCACCTGATCTGATTCTTTTCCATCACAATGTCTCATTTGTTAATTATAAAATGTTTTGTTGCCAACTGGGATTTTCAAGAACCAGACATCCTGTGCATTTCCGGTACTTCATTCTATCCAGTTTAAGTTCAACTCATCTCACATAGCCAACTTCAGCCAGTCTGTGATTACAGATTGAGTTAAGTTGAGCTTTGGCCTCAAGTCATGCATCTCTTAATTGATACAAGTGAATTAATTATCTTTGGTTTTTACTAATGATTTTTGGTTTTCACTCTCAAGAATCACTTGGATCAACTTCTATTCTTGTCTTTCATGTCTGAGTATCTTTTTAACATTCTAAAAATTTAAAATTTTTGTTGCTTGGCTAACAAAATATTTTATCTTTGTTGATACTGTGACCATAAAAGGTATAACTATAGGATTACACCTTATATTTTGGGTTTTCCTTTTGCTTTGCAGGTCATCTGATGATGGAACATGTAGGATATGGGATGCTAGAACTTCAAATTTCAGGCCTCGGATATATGCTCCCAGACCTCCAGAGTGTGTGGCTGGTTAGTTATAGTTGTACAAAGTCATCATCTATGCAACCAATTTGTTTTTTCTTTTCTCTGTAGAACTGACTAAGGTAATGGGTTGGCTGCAGCAAAGAACAATGGTCCATCCACAAGCGGTGCACTAAACCATCAAATTTTCTGTTGCGCATTCAATGCTAGTGGAACAGTATTTGTCGCTGGAAGCTCTGACAATCTGGCTAGGGTAAAACCATATGTCACTGAAAACTTGTCCTGAGTTCCATTATTTTCCTAGTACTTGTCACAATCTTGTTGGTTATTTTTCCCATCAATCTGGAAGATGAGAGTAGTAATAGCTACTGATTTGCAGGTGTGGAATGCTTGTAAACCCAACACAGATGATTCAGACCTACCAAATTATGAAATTGATGTGTTATCTGGCCATGAGAATGATGTCAATTATGTGCAATTTAGGTTGGTACCTCCCGTTGTCTAATAGGATCTCTGGTTGAATTTGAATGTTAATTTTGGTTTCAACTTATTTTGCAGTGGTTGTGCCACAGTATCTAGATTTTCTGCATCTGAGAGCCCAATGGAAGAGAGTATCCCAAAATTCAGAAATTCATGGTGTGTTAACTGTTTTCTTTCAGTTGTTCTACATTTTGTTTCTATAGTTAGTAGCATCAGTGCCCTTATTGTAGTTCAGTAAATGTCTTGAAGATGTAACGCTCGATTTCATGTGCTTCAGGTTTTCTCATGACAACATTGTTACGTGCTCTCGTGATGGTAGTGCAATAATTTGGATTCCAAGATCACGTCGATCACATGTAGATATCTGTTATAACTCGTGTTTTTATATAATATTCTTCAAATCTTACTCAAGCTTTACCTATATGGAAGTCAAAAGTTCTCTGGAGCACTGTATTTTTTTTCGTTATCATGTTCAATAAAAGAATGGCCTTCTATCTTTATTAGGGAAAAGCTGGCCGTTGGACACGAGCTTATCATCTCAAAGTTCCTCCTCCACCAATGCCACCTCAACCTCCTCGGGGAGGTCCACGTCAGAGAATTCTTCCAACTCCCCGTGGTGTAAATATGATCGTTTGGAGCCTAGACAATCGTTTTGTCCTTGCTGCTATCATGGGTAACCTTGCTTTTGTTCTACATTAATATATACATCTTTTTGCAAATCTTGTGTACTTTTATCATTGTTTATATACTCAAATAGGTATATAAACTCATTTCCTTAGAGCTATTTTATCATGCTGAGGAAAGATTGTTTCTGACCCAAGATTAACATTCTTTTGGATTCTACGTTGCTTTAGTTTTGCTGATCCCTTGTCAGTTGCATTCTTCATTTTAGGACATTGAGTACTACTGCATCTATCTCAAAGCATATCTTGGTGAATGAGATGTGAAACATTGAACTTGATTTTGATATTTGGACTTTTACTACGAGCCTAAGTAATACATTGATTTTGATGTATGTGAACTTTTGAGGTCTGTTTTCCCATCTTCTGTCTCAATTGTAGTAAGCAAAAGCTTAGAGAAGTTTAAAGATTAGTATAGGAACTGATTAAAGAAAGGCTGAAACATTTTTTATCCTTAGCCTGCTCGTTGTTTTAATGGAACTTGTGAGTTGGAGTGGCTTCACTCTAACAATGGCTGTTTCCAAGTATCTTGTTTGAACTGCTTGAAGCAACTCCAGTTTGGTACTGGAAATATGTTACCAAACAGGGATTGTTTCTCTATTGTACAAATTTGAGCTACAAATGGGAAATGTTTAAATATCATATCAAATTGAGCATTGCTTATTTATTCTAGGGGAAATGGAAAAGGAAGTTTACCATTCATTTAAAGGCAGTAATTTATAATTTACTTCCCTGTTTAATCACATGTTCATTCTTGTTGTTTATTCAGACAAAATAATGTGCAGTTCAATCATGTTAATTTATTATTTGTTTAATGTGATTCATCACTATTGATAATGTTGAAAATTTTGTTGGAGAACCTAAGCTGTGTGCATGTAAGCTCTTGTTGGAATGTAAGTGGCTTGAACTATTTCCGTGCTGCATATAATGTTTCAATGTGTGGCACAAATTTGTTTAAAATAAGTTTGTTGTGATGCAGATTGCAGAATATGTGTTTGGAATGCTGCTGATGGTAGTTTGGTACATTCATTAACTGGTCATACTGAATCAGTAAGTGGTTCTTTTCGTTTTCCTTATTTTGTTGTTGGAGTAGTTACATCGATGTATGGATTGCAGATTGCAAGCAGACACTGCTCATTTTTCACGGCAAATGTAGATATTTTTTTGTCTGAAATATATGTTTTGAGATTTTTTTAGTGGATTCTCAAACCCCTTTACGAATGACTTGTGTTCCTATTATATGATCTTTATTTTTGAACAGACATATGTTCTGGATGTTCATCCATTTAACCCCCGAATCGCTATGAGTGCTGGCTACGATGGAAGGACCATTGTGTGGGATGTGAGTTCTTCTTTGTTTGACCTTAGTTAGTTTCTGCTCTTGTTCCATTTGAATGGTTAGTGCATTATACTTTTCTCCTTCAGATATGGGAGGGCATACCGATCCGTGTTTATGAAATTTCACGTTTCAAATTGGTTGATGGAAAGTTTTCGCCGTAAGTGTAAATGACATCGCTTATCATAGAATTCTTTCATAGCATTGATCTCATCTGAAAATATTGTTCTTGAATTTATCCTATGGTTTTTGTTTATTTATGGTTTTATCTTCCAGAATGCAAGCTTGGACATGCCACTGCATAAGTTTTTTGCATTTGACGCATTCTCCTGAATCAAAATTATGTTGTTCCGTTTGGTAGTTAGGCCAGTATTTAAGCTGTCTTTTCCTTTTTAAATAATTTGTTCCATAGTTTATTGCATTCGTGGCTATCTGAGTTTTAGCATGCATTAGATTTCTTTTGTTGGGAATTAGTTACTAACTAGAAGTGAAAGAAAAAATGGAAAGTGTATGAAATGGTTAGGAGGGAAGACAATTTTAGGGGCCTTGAAAAGTATCTTCACAAACAAATTGGTGCATCAACAATCTATGCAATGAATGATCCACATTAGTGAGATTAATGACACTGGAAACTAGCGCAAACGTTAGTGTAGATTAAGCATCAGAATTATACTACAGCACTTCGTCTTCTGGTGATTGTGCGTCATTTCTTTGCGTTCACTGCTTCATTAAAGAGGATTATAAAATGTTTAGATCAGAATTGTTGCCTACAAGTAGCTAGATCAGGTATTTATGATAGCCTGAGTTTGTAGTTTCATCTATTATCTCTGAGACATAGATGTACGACAAAGCTTTTCAATCCAATCTTATTGTGATACTGATGGACATAAGATTTCTTATCGTGTTGCTTGTGATAAAAGTAGTTTCCCCAATATTGCATTTGTCATACGCTATTGTATTCTTCTTTTGGCATTAGGGATGGAACATCAATTATACTTTCAGATGATGTTGGCCAACTATATATATTGAACACAGGCGAAGGGGAGTCACTAAGGGAAGCTAAATATGATCAGGTACCTTAACATTGCAGAAATCATTTTATCATTTTGTTGTATTCTTCTCTTAGTTAGGTTATTGGAAACACTTGAAGAAGATTGTTTATTATGTTTTGGACATTTCAATCAGCTCTACTTTGTGCGCCTTTTTGCAGTTCTTCCTTGGTGATTATCGCCCCCTGATACAGGATACAAATGGAAATGTGCTTGACCAGGTCATAGCTGCGTACTGGTGGTTTAATTTTTCTTTTTCATTATTAAACTACACTTTGTAGAGGAGCCCATGTCTGTTTGACAGACTCCCTCTTTTAGGATCATATTCCATTGAGTTACCCAAAAGATAGAAACAACAACTTTTCTGGATGTAATGATTTGCTTCTTAACCTCATTAACCAAATCAGGTTGTCAAAAAACCTTGCCATCACTATCAGACTGCGACCAGAGAATGGAAGACACATTCACATCTTATTTTGCTAAAGAGTGTACTTTTTAGTTAGAAACCTCTAATGTGCTTGATGATGACCTGAGAAAAGCCCTTGTACATTCGAAGGACAGCATTTCAATCTTCTCTAGGTCTTCATAGAATTTTTAATTGCCCTATCAATAACATTGGTTGAATCCAACTCTTTCACCATACTGAATGGAGAATTTACTCTTTTTAACCCTGAATTTTCTGACACCTTCCTGACTAATTTTAACTTTTGTTATTGATCCCAAGTGCGAGTTATGCTTGTTGTACCCCTTGTTTCTCTATTTATCTCTGGTTCACTCTTCTTTGCATTTCAAGGACAATATTTGAACGTTTAGCGCTTTAAATTTTTTAAGGTGTCTAGCTTTTTGACTTCTTTTAGTGGCAGTAATTGTGGCAGTTTTGGTTGATAAAATGTAACTAAGCTTGTTATTGTTTGTATAATATACTTGGTTTTGTTCCCTCTTTCATTTCATACAAATGTCTGATTCAGGAAACTCAACTTGTACCCTACCGCCGAAATATGCAAGACCTCCTGTGTGACTCAGGTTTACTACTGAACCTTACCAACTTCAAAATCTGGTTGTTTCATTTTGTGCAGATAATTGAGATATAATTATTTCTTGTTTTGTGTAATACCAGGCATGATTCCTTATACGGAACCTTATCAGAGTATGTACCAGAAGAGGCGGTTAGGAGCTCTGGGTTTTGATTGGAGGCCACCTTCAATTAGGCTTTCTATTGGGCCTGACTTTAGCCTAGATCCTGAGTATCAGATACCACCTTTGGCTGATCTGGATGTATATCTTGAGCCACTTCCCGAGTTTGTTGATACCATGGATTGGGAACCAGAAAATGAATTGCAGAGTGATGACACTGATTCAGAGTACAATGTCACTGAAGAGTACTCTAGTGGGGGTGATCAAGGAAGTCTAGATTATGCTTCATCTGGTGACCCAGACTGTAGTGAAGAGAGTGAAGAAGAGGGCAAGGATGGGTTCCGTAGATCTAAACGGAAGAAACAAAAAACAGAAGTAAGTATTCACTGAATTTGATTTGAAGATATGCATTGTGGCATGTTCTTGACTTCGAACTCTTCCCTATCTCTAACAGATTGAGTTCCTGACTTCTTCTGGGAGACGTGTCAAAAGAAAAAATTTGGACGAATGTGATGACAATTTACTAAAAAATAACGGAACTAGAAAATCAAGGATGGGCAGGAAATTGTCAAAGAGGAAGTCTGCCACATCGAAGGCTCTGAGACCTCAAAGAGCTGCTGCACGCAATGCCCTAACTTTGTTTACTAAACTAACTGGATCGGCTTCAGATGGAGAAGATGAAGATGACCTGGAGGGTGATTCATCAGAAAGCGAATCTATGCTGCAAGACTCGATTATTGACAGTGCTGGGTCCGATAGATCTTTCCAGAATGAACAAATCAGGCATTGGAAAGGGAAAGAAGTTTCCCTGGATGATTCTGACAATTTTGTTTGGTCTCATGAACTTCCTGTAGCCCAAACGAACATTGGTGACAGGCAGAGATTGGTACTTAAACTGCCGATCAGGAATCCTAAAAAGATGGCATCGCCAGACAGTGCACAACTTCAGTATGAAAATCATGTCAATTTAACCGGATCATCATGTAAACCTCCTGTGGCTGCCGTTCAGGTGAATGGGAATCACAAAACTGCTCTGGATAAAGAGCCTTCTACAAAAGGAAATTGCACCCTAGTGGAAGGACAGGAGAGAGAGCAGATGAACAATTATTATCCGCATTTGTCTGACAGATACAGAAATGGGGATATCAAATGGGGAGGAGCCAAAGCCCGCAGTTCTAAGCGACAGAGGGTGCGAGAAGCCTCATCATCAGCTATACAAACTGGATGTGGAGTAGGTCCTGGGAACGATAATGAAGAAGAGAATAATCTCAATGGGTACATAAAACATTCCCTGGATAAGATGGGTGAAGACACACGGTTTGATGGTAAACTTGATAAGATTGACAACTATGAGGACATGAATTATGTAGCCAACAGCAAGGATCGACCAGAATTTGATGTAGGTTTGGATTCTGATGAACTGCGGAATATGGGTTGGATGGCTGATGGGAATAGGAGCCATCCAGGACACAAAGATAGTGTTACTTCTGTCGCAACGAAGCTGAGAATAAGGTCAAACACCACTGTACAAGAGTTAGTAGATAGTCAAGGAAACAATATATGTGTCCCATCACCAGATAATCTTGCAGAGACTAATCTGACACCTGTTTTTGAAGTGCATGACCGTGATGGAACAGATAGTAACAGTCCAGATAATAAAGGCAGAAAATTACACAATTCCGATGCGCAGATTGATGGAATTACCAGGTCCAATTTGGATGAGGCAATGGAATCGCATGCACATCCTAAAAAAAGATATGATGTTGTTTATAGAAGGTCGAAATCATGCAGGACTAAGACCGGCACAGAATGTGATGGTGGTGCAAGGGAAAGTGCTTTATATGCTAGTAATGGTGATGTTGAAACCATAAAAGACTGCAATGAAGGCATAAAAGCTACAGATGATAGACCACGTTCCACATGCATGAAGGAACATGTAGATGGGCACAATACTCTTAGCGATAATCCTAATTTGTGTAAGGAGCATGAATTAGAAGATACAAAAATTAACTCCCATAGAAGTTCTCTTAGCAGATGTCAACTTCCAAGCGATGAGTGGGGATCAATCTCTAGGATGGCTGTTGGATTGAGATCTACTAGAAATAGGAGAACCAGTTATCATTTTCACGACACAAGTCCAGTAGATAGGAGGAAATCTTATCCCTCAGGCAAAAGAGGATCTTGGTTAATGTTATCAATGCATGAAGAGGGATCTCGTTACATTCCCCAGCTTGGGGATGAAGTTGTGTATCTAAGACAGGTTAGCTGCAAGAATTCTGATGAAATGTTGTTTGTGACTCTTCAATTTTGATTTTATGGCTGCTTGCATAGTTGCATATAGGCATCACAATTTTGATCTTGCAGCTTCTGTTGACTTAACAAGATTTCTTTGTGTGTCAGGGACATCAAGAATACATAGAATACAGTGGCTCGAGAGAGGCAGGCCCTTGGAAGTTATTTAAGGGAAAAATTAGAGCAGTTGAATTCTGTGATGTTGAAGACCTTGAGTATTCCACTCTAGCAGGATCTGGGGATAGTTGTTGTAAAATGAGACTCAGATTTATAGATCCTGATTCTAGTGCATTCCAGCAATCATTCAGATTAACTTTACCTGAAGTGACTGGTTTCCCTGATTTTCTTGTTGAAAGAACTCGGTTTGATGCTGCTATACAGAGAAATTGGACAACCAGGGATAAGTGTAGAGTATGGTGGAAAAATGAGGGTGAAGAAGATGGTGGTTGGTGGGATGGCCGAGTTCTTTCTGTGCAACCCAAATCCTCAGAATTCCCTGACAGTCCATGGGAGAAATATACTATTAGATATAGGAGTGATCCCCGAGAAACACATCTACATAGTCCCTGGGAGCTTTTTGATGCTGATACTTTATGGGTGCAACCTCATTTAGGTGATGAGACTAGAGATAAACTGCTGTCAGCGTTTGCAAAGTTGGACCAATCAGCAAGAAAAGTCCAGGTAGCTTGCTGAAGCGCACAATGAAATTCAGTTTGGAACCGTTCAAACATTTCGAAGATGTTTAAAGTTCTTTTTAATTTTTTCAGGATTGTTATGGGGTTCAAAAGTTGAGGCAAGTTTCCCAGAAGTCTAATTTTACAAACAGGTAAACTTGCTCTCCCATTTCTCCACTATGAATCTTAGCTTGTGACTAACATGTCGATTCTATTTTCCTCAAGTCATTTTTTCTCAAATTGAATTCGATTGTCAATGTCTGAGGGATTTGAACTGTCGTTTGGATCCGCGAAACTTTTAGGTTCCCAGTCCCATTGTCACTTGAAGTGATCCAGTCAAGGTTAGAAAACAACTACTACCGTACTCTGAACGGAGTGAAGCATGACATTAAAGTGATGCTATCAAATGCGGAGTCATATTTTGGGAAGAACGTAGACATTTCTAACAAAATTAGGCGCTTGTCGGACTGGTTCACACGGACATTATCATCCTTGTAGCGGTGTTGCAAAGGTTTTTACCCTCCAGAGCCTATTTGGATTTCTACTCTTCTTTTTAACTTGTAGATAAGTTATAGCTCAAATTGTATTTTTAGTTACCTCCTGCTTAAAATTTTGGAAATTGAGGTTGATTTTTAGGTTCTTTTTTTTTTTCCCCCTCCTTTCTTTTGCTTCTGCATTCCCCAGAGATAGGAAGTCTTTAGGAAATATTTAGCTGATTGCAGTGGAAAATTCCCACTGGGAGATGCATTGTTTGTATAGAGATTCTAAATCTTCATCCCATAATAATAGCAAAGAGATATAGTAGTCTGCCTTCTCTTTTTGAGTTTTGAATTACATTCCTCTTTGATTGATTGAACTAAGGTCAATCAATTCAGGTTGTTTCTGAAATCTTAGTTCAGCTTCAGGCTACTTGAAGCTGAGTTCAGATCCACGTTCCTCAGTGTTGATACCTCAAACAAGGACCATTCCTTTTGGTACAGAAGAAGCGTGTCTTTTATCGGAGAAGAAAGCAAGGAAAAGCGGGTAAAACATAAGTTAAAAAGCATGAGATGAGAACATTTATATGTTTTTTTTTATAATGCCATATTGATTGTTGCATTTTGGTTCGAAGTGTGACACTTTAAGGCTTTACTTTTCCTTTATGTTCATCAAGGGTGAGTTTGACTCAAGATGGAATCAACTTGAAATTAGTAAGTTAAATAAAATTAAATTAAATTCAAACTTGAACTAGAATTTGATCAATCATTTCAATTTTTCGACCAAGATAGGATCAATTTTGTATTTGAGACTAATCAAACTCAAACTTGCTTATGTTTTTTTGAACATGACTAATCATAAAAAAAATATTAGATTCATTCTATTTCAGCTAAGGTTAATAGGTCAAATTAAAGTTGGCTACACTTTGAACTCAAGGTCAAGTTTGGACCACAATCAAATTTGGACTCGAGATGCGATATTCAGCCCAAAATTTTCACTCTCCGGCTCATGCTCAAGCCTTAAGAGTCCAAACCCGACTGCCAACCCTAAATCCATGTATCACTAAAGTTTCAACTTTAGGCTTAACCAATCCCTTTGAAAGATCATAAACAATTCTTCGAAAGATTGTAACATTAAGAATGAAAAGTAAACTATAGAACAATTCTTGTACCCGAATGCATCATTTACGTTTCAATGTTTTGCAATATTGTCAGTCCCTCCATCGATAACCACAATTCGGGTTGCAGCAAACAAAGAACAGCGTCATGCCCTCCTCTCCTCTAGCAGTTGCCTGAAACATTTGGACAAAAATCATCATCAGAGACCATTATTTGCAAAGTCCTAGCAGGCCTATCTCATATTATCCAATATACTCTACAAAGAAAATAACTTTTTGACACTGCCCAAAGCTCTAAGAAGCTGGCCATGGAGAGTCACCTCTGCATAGCTAGTTAGCAAGCTAAGGTCTCGTTCGTTAATGAAAATAACCAGACAAATGGCTCCACCAGTTAAGAACAGCAATGCACCACCAACCATAGAGTCAAGAAAGTGCTCTCAGTGGGTAAGCCCAAGTCCCTGGTCAGTTGAGGCACATCCCGCGATTTACATCCTCCACCAATCCCGAGAGCACGGAAAGTAGGGGCTCCTAATGTTGGAGTTCAACATTTAAGAAAGTGCTCTCAGTGCCCCTCACGGGGTAGCCTAGTAGTAGAAAGTGGGAGACGATTGTGTGGAGGTTGAACCCGGGGAGGAGCAGCCTTTGGAGCAGGTACTCCTACTATTGTCTAGGATCAGACCCGGATTTACCTATCTATGAGTCTGAGTGAGTAGCTCATAGGTTCCAGGATTAGTTTGGCGAAGCCCGGAACCCAAGTTATCAAAAAAAAAAAAGTGCTCTCAGTCTGTCAACTCTTACGATGAAAGGACTGGCTCAAACTATTTGACAAAATAACAAGCTAGACAACAATGACTATCATCCTACCCTGTGGGTATATTCGGACAATTGCTCTTGTCCTTACTCCCCTTCCTAGTAAAGGCTTAAAATCGAATGTTGTTTTTTTGGAGTTACTGAGATTAGCCTACAGCTAAAATGAAAAGCCTTGCCATGCCAGAAAGGGCATGCAGTTGTTCTCTGATAAGTGAGAAACCTAATTTTGGTAGAACTCCCCTGAAGCAAACAATTACTAACATATACGTTCTGTCGTAGTTCTTATTCCTCTCACTGTCACTGTCAGCCAAGAAAGTTGTAGACTACTGGCAATCCCAGGTAGCACACTAACATCTTTTCGTCTCACTACCATATGTATTCATTAGTTAAGATGCCAACCTGGAAAAAGACGGCCTCTGGGTGCTTGCATACCATGCACTTGACAGACTTGGTGCGAGGAAGAGTAGGATCTGCAGCTACATCCTGTAATACCTGAGTGCGCTCCGCGGCAGAGTGGTGAACCTCGTTGCGGTAGACACAGTTATTGTCAGCAACCTCCTGCATTGGAAAGGGAAGAAACACGATTCAGATACCCGAAAGGTAAAAAAAATAACCATCGTGATATGGTGAACCAAAATTAGAATGCAACTAAATCTTGCATTAACACCACTAGTTTCAGTATTAACTAAATCTTCAGAAATTGTCTCATTTCCATCAATAGGCATAAGATACAGCACTAGATTATGGTTGAGATATTCTCAAAGAATACATACAGAATCAGCAAATGTGATAGTGAGTACGCAAGCACTTTGAGACAATTTTAAAAACAAGGAGAAAGTCAATGAGGAATGCTCTTCGCCGAAAATGCCGGCACAAAAATAAAAAATTAGATATTTTTTTTAAATTATGATTACTGAAAAAGGATGATAGTTCCTCAATTTCCAAAGAAGTTGCTTAGGTCAAGGCCTCCCTAAGATTATTTCAACAAACTCGATATATAAATTTCGGTATGTGGATTACCACTCTTGTTTTCACTTCATTCAGCATAAAATTTAACGAATCATCCCACAAAACACACTATGCCGCTAGCAACTCCACATGATTTAAACCCCACAAAGTTGACAAAAACGCATTAATGGGTCAGTGTAATCTAGAGGCTTTTCACAGGTGCAACAACTTCATATAACCACTGAGATGAGGAAGAGCAACCAACACAGAAGCAGAAACTAGGGTTTCTCTATAATGGGTGTAAAAGTAATCACCAAAGTTCGAAAATTTGGACTTAAAACATCTAATTGGATTCAAAAATCCAAAAAAGAAAGAAAAAAGGAAAATCAGAGAGAAGTGTGTGAGATAAACCTGGTGATCACAGTTACGGCAAGCATAGAGGAGGATTTTCTGGGACTTGTCTTCCTTAGGATAGAGAATGTTGTTACTGTGAAATCAAACACGAAAACGCCTAGAAATCGTTAATTTCTTTGAAAACCCAAAAATACGAAGACCATAAATTTTATACCACAAAAAGTTGAATGTGAATGGCTTTGACTGTAATAAACAGAATCAGGTTGCTGCTTTACCATTCCCGACAAAACTTCATAGTACTCATTGTTTCCAACCTCCAAGAGAAAAAGTAGCAGGACCCTTTTGTCTTTGAGTGTGCTCCTGGGTTATTCACAAGGCGTTGGTACAGACGCTTGCTTTCTGGACTTTGCTCGGTGACTGAACTTACTTCGCGCAATATAAAAGTTCTCTCAGTTGAGGACTATGCCGGCTCATTCTGGGCTTTTCTTTTAGTAGTTGTTGGGCCGATCAATGTCTCAACAGGAGCTCGAGAAAGCCTGCAAATGATCAAAATTGCTCATGAGTCCATTGTCGCTTTGGGGTCCGGTCGGTTCAAAATCCAATTGAGGTCGAGTCACGTGGGTTCGAACGACGTTATTTTCATTTTAAAAACTAAAATAGTATTATTTAATAAGTTAAACTAAAATGACAAAATTAAATCAAAATAATATTATTTAAAAAATAATTTAAACTATACAAATTAATTTTTAAGTTGAAATTCAACATAAAATAATTAAAATATGTTTGTTTTTAAAAAATATTAAAAATAATAATAACACATATATAAAATATAAATATGGTGTATAAATCTCCTCAAAAATTTGGATAAATTAAACTTAATATAAATTAAAAATTTATAAAATTAATTAAATATTAATTATAATTATTTTAAATTATTAATTTAAAATATATTTTATTAATTTGAGCTCAATTTAAAAAATAAGTTAAGTTAATATATTAAAAATATTTAGTTATTAAGGCTTGATGTTAATATCATTTTCAAATTATTTTTATTTTGTCGTTATTTATGACGTAATTTTTCAACTTTCTTTTTTTTTTCAGTTTGTATTTATTTAATCAAATTCCATTTCAATCTCTCTCTTACCGAAGGTTGGGGCTGGGGACACACACTTGCAGACACGAATAAAAAGGAAAGAAGTAGAAAGAGATAGAGATCGAAGATTCTTCACTTCATTGGCGGTTAGGGTTTTCTGTTGATCATCGAAAACCGCAAATCTTCTTTTTCGTGGTTTTGCTATACCCTGTCTCTTCTCCTTTCTCCTTAACAAAAAACCCTAAATTTTACGTCGTCAGAGCTGATTTCATCTCCAATTCAATCTTTGGCGAAAATTTGAGTCGGATAGGGAGGAGATACTATGGGCGCGCAAGAGAAATCGCATGCCAACTCCAATTCGATGCAGGTGAGTTCGTAGAGCTTCTCGGTTTCTTTTTGCCCTAGAATTGGATGTGATGCGAGTTTTTGACGCTTAAGCGGTTGATCATTTATCGACTACGGTTCGTTTGCTTCGGTAGCGTCTTTGAATTTGCCCTCTTCTGGACTTTTTTTAGTTTTAATGTAATTGGTCTGGTTATTGGGTATTTTCTTGGTTCCTTTTGCTACTAGTTGGTTCATGTAATCTTCTACAGATACCCCTCTAGCTCATAGGTTTGTAGTTCTCTATTCTGTTATGGGTTGAACTGTATGGTACAGTGGAAACTGGCTGTCTGCTGGAGCATTTTCCAGAAATGTTTGTGTTAATAGTAGAGAGGATATTCATGTGCAGATGCCGATAGATTAAGGGATGTCCATTGTTTATGGAATTTAACACTTGAGACAGGTAAATGGCGGATTGCATTAGCTGTTCGCGGATTCTATCAGCGATTAACTAATTCTATCAGCTGATTTGACCAGCAGATATCATCAGCTGTTTATTAAAGATATTTGGTAAAATTAGCTATTTAGTATTAGCTGTTGATATGTAGAATAACCTATAATGGCATTAATTTTTTTAAAAAAATTATAAGGGCGTGAATATTATATTTCTTAGTATTTCGTTTAATATTCTTGTAAGAATTTAGATTTTAGATATTTAATTTTACAAAAATTAAGTTTATAACTTTAATAAAAAATATCATCATAATAGTAATAATAATAGTCCAACATTAAATTCTTTATTAATATGAATGATGCAACGAGCTACATCATATTAGTATTTTTTCATATAATATGTATGAATTTTATTATTTAATAAATTAAAAATATTTATAATTATAGTATGACACAAATACGATATATAGTAGTTATATACTAAAAATATTAATTTGATGTGACTCTTTATGTTCAAAAACTTAATATTATGGTATTTTTAAATATAAACTAATATTATAAAATTTAATAAAAATTAAAAAGTTTAATTAACTCCTTTATCATATTCTTCCAAACTTTACGACATAGTTGTATGATAAAAAAAGCCAACTTTGAAAACATACTGAGCAAAAGTAGATAGGAAAGTGTAGGGCAATATGTCATTAGGCAAATAGCTAACTCCAAATGCTACACTTAAGGAGCTTTTAAAAAATTAGTTCGTTGGGTTGAATCAGCCAACCAATGAGCTCATAACCAAACAGATAAATAGCTTTTTAACATAGGTCAAACAGTTAATTTTGGTCAAACAACTAAAAAACAGCTTATAAGCTGTTTACCAAACACGCCCATCATGTTTTGTGGAGGGTCCATGTTAGTTTTGTTCTTTTTTTCATTTTTGCATATTACTCTTTAACATTGGAATTTGTGGATAAGCTAATGATGTACAGGGGATTTTTGGAACATAAGTTTCAGGAAAGTTTTGTTACTGTACATTAAAATGTTGACGCTTGAGCGTGTTAGATACAAATGATGGAATTGGAAAATTCCATTGGTTGTGGCGTGGGTTGGGTAGACGAGTTGATTATGGCAT
This sequence comes from Erythroxylum echinodendron, assembly GCA_027575705.1. Lineage (NCBI taxonomy): Eukaryota > Viridiplantae > Streptophyta > Magnoliopsida > Malpighiales > Erythroxylaceae > Erythroxylum > Erythroxylum echinodendron. Next base: position 53,886,667 of record JANZXR010000172.1, on the reverse strand, counting down.
GCTGTTGATAGTGCATGTATACTTATGTTTGGAATTATATTGTTCCTTTTTACTGGCTGGATGTTCAGGTCCGCAGAATTCTTGTTTGTAATGTTGTCAAAATGAGGATATTTGGTTATTGTTGTCCTCATCTTGTTGCTGTGGATTTGTTGGAACTTTTGGTTGTTTTTCCTGTAAAATGACAGGATAGTGATATAGGCTTGGTGTGCTTACTTTTCTTTTAGGTGATATTGTATGCATCTATTCCATTTACCTTCCTTTTTTTAAAAAAAAGGCCTTACAATTGCTAAACTTCATGGTCCACTTGATCAAATGATTTGTAATAACTTCTTGGTGCCAAGTAGCTGCTGTTATTTTCAAGACTTAATGGCACAGGGTTGTGGATTGGTGTGATTAATAATTCTCAATTTTGCTCTGGTTTACTGGTGTTCATGGACTGGAATAGAATATACCTGTCATAGAACTATTCCAAATAATCTTTCGATTTTTTGAGCTTTACCGTACTCTTCCTCCTGAGTTTAATGCTTTAGTCAGCTTTTTGTTTCTGTGGAACATTTATTTATCTATCTTTTAGGATTCCGTGCCTTCATGTTTAAATTTTTGTTTAAACTACAAATTGTACGGTGAACATTTTTAGATATCCAGTACTTTTGGTTTCTTTTTTTGGTTAGGAAATTAGAGGATTTGGGTTCCGAAGAGATAGAAAGAATTTACTAAAAGTTCATAATTATATTATAGTCACATTGAGGATTTTTAAGAATAATTTATACTAGTTATAGCCTTATGTCATTTTATCTTATTTCACTGTCAGACCCCTTTTTGAGAATGATATACTATTTTTTGAACAACTTTGCTGTATTTCTTCAGTTTATTGATTGTAGAATTTATGCTTTTCTTAATTTATGGCATTCTGACGTAGTACATCTGCTGAATGATGATAAATATTGTTGACTGAAATAGATATTAGCTCTAGAAGGTTAGCGACCTAGGGCTATTAATCAATGGAATGGTAAAGCTATGAGTAAAGTTTGGGACCATAAAGGTTATAATTTAAGTTTACGGAGTGACTACGCAGAGAAGTTTGAAGGAATGGATTAATTGCAAATTCAGTCTTTCTGGAATCCCACATTTTGCTAAAATTTATCTATTGCAATGGCCTATACTTAGCACTTTTTTTTTTTTTGGATTTTTGGCTTTGTATCTATGCTTTAATTTTTTTTCTTTATTTACAGAGCTTGCTCATGATATGTGATTGCTGGGTTATATGCAGCTGTTGGTTGGATTTAATGGGCCCTTGAGCAGAATCTTGGATACTTTTGTTCTTTATAAATTGTGTTGAGTTGGTTTTAAGATGTAGCTGTCATGAGTTTCTTTATTTTGTTGTGCCTATGACATTCACTACTTTTTATTCCTCCAGCATTATATTCAATTCCTGTTTTTTTTTTTCTTTTGACTTTTCCCAATCAGATGTGAAACTATTGACAACTTTGTGTGTACTCTATATCCTAATTTTCGTGGAGTTAAGTTTTCTGACATGATGTGTAGCACTAATCAAGCTGTTTCTTCAAAATTAGCACCTCCAATTTTTTTTTCTGAAACTTTCTGATGTCTTTCAACTTGCAGCGGGTGAAGGTCTACCGTCTGAATGATGATGGTAAATGGGATGACCAAGGGACTGGTCATGTTACAGTTGACTATTTGGAGGTTGCTTCTAATTATTGATTGAATTCTCTCTGTTCTTGGTGATGCAATACTTTTTGGGGTAATTTGTTCATGTGAGTTATTCTAATAATTAGGTCTATTATGTTTTCAAATGCAAATTGTGTTGTACAGAAATCTGAAGAGCTGGGTTTATTTGTATTTGATGAGGAAGATAATGAGACGTTGCTTTTGCATCGTATTATGCCGGATGACATCTACAGAAAGCAAGAAGGTACTATAATATTTTTTTTCTTCAAATCCCAAGCTATCATTAGGCGGTATGTGTACAACACTTATGACTTAATGGTATTCTCCATATTTGTGAGATGAGTGCTTATGAATTGTTCCATTTCCATGTATAATTTGCTTCCTATTCTTAGATACAATTATCTCATGGAGAGATCCAGAATATTCTACTGAGTTAGCCCTAAGCTTTCAGGAGACCACAGGGTGCTCTTACATATGGTATGATCATTAGGTCTCTCATGAATTTTCATTTTTTCTTTGAGATGTAATGCTACTAAAATTTATTGTTTTCCTCAGGGATCACATATGTAATGTGCAAAGGAACTTGCAGTTTGGTCCTATGAACAGTGAGTACTTCTGATATACAGTTAAATAATTTCTTGTCATTCAATTTTTTTTTGCTAAACTGTAAGTTTATTTCCTAATTGAAATTAAACTTTAACTAGACAGAGACTATTCTCCTAAACTACTAAATAAATTTAAGAAAGAAATCTAAATAGTTAGTGGGAATTGATCTGTCCCATACTCTTCTCGCTGTCCTACATCAAATTGTTTGTTACCAAGGGACACGGTTATATTCAACTTTAAAACAGTTATGTTTTTCGTATGTATGTTTATCTGCTGTAGATTGTTTGAAAATTTCTTTGGTTAGTTGTGGCGAGTATTGAACCTTTCTTTCTAAATTTTGCAGATGAGACATTTCACAGCATGAACAGTGAGTTGAGGGAACTACCTGCAGTAGAACTTTCCACACTCCCTTTGATATTGAAGGTCTTGATTGAGTGTTTTAGTTCTTCTTTTTAATTTTATTGTTATTTCTTCTGTCCTTTTTCTTTCGTTTGTTCCTGATGTGGATTTTGTGTGCATTCAGATGCATTAACTGATAATTCAGTTACAGATTCTATCATTCCTGTTTTTCCCCATCTCCTTCTCTTTACCTGCAACGAGGGATTTGGAACACTGAAACATGATTTTATTTTATTGCTTTATATTGTGGTACTTTAGTTCTTTTTTTCTTTGTGACCTAGGTGTTTTGTTGCCTGTACAATGGTATGCTGGATAGTAGGACAGGGACCTGTGTCTGGCCCATTGACTTTGGGCTGGACCGGAATTGCCAAACCTACTGGATAGATGTAGATTTTAGGTTGAAATTTAATTATTTGTGGAAAAATATTATGTTGGCCAAGGATCAGCTGTGTTTTTGGTTATTGCTTATTTGAAATTAAATGTCTTGGTGAATTCCTTAAATTGTATTCCTGAATAATATATTATGTCAAACTATTTAATCAAAAAGAAAAGTTCTAAAGACAATTTCAAGTGGGCTCCACTTGGCCAGAGTTAAAAATTCCCTTTGTTGAATTAAATCAGAATGCCCATGTTGAATTCAATCAGAAGAGGCCAGATTTTAAAATGCAACAACCAAATTCATCTCTGTCGACTGTTTCTTTGAGTGGGTTATGGTTAAAAACTGTTTAACTTCTTTGTAAGTTTTAAGATGGACATTCTCACAGAGTCGTAGGTCTTTTGATGGGTGGTGCTATTTCCTTATGAGCCAAGGCCATTTGCAGTTGGTACTTGTTTTCACTGTGCAGTCTTTCTTGTTGACTGATTTGCATTTGCTAATCCACGCACTCATTCAATGGAATCAGATGTCTTCTCTATTTCCTTCATGTTCATGTGCCCTATATATATTTGTCATTTCCCTTGTCATTTGTGACATTCTTTGATTTTTGAATGGTTGTGATGCAGACTGTATCTGAGAGTGGAATTGCAGATCAGATGAAGCTGACAGAACTTATATTGAATGATGTATGTTTTCTACAAGTTAAATATTAGGTCTATGATTCCTATTTAGGCTTAACTGACATTTAAACACAAGCTTTACCTGCCTGTATAATTTTGAAATTGTGGTTGTTTAAATTGTGAAAGAATTATGATTGTCGATGTATATATATAACCATAAGATCTGGTTTTGTCTCCCCGCACAATTTAAGTTTAAAGATAAATCCATTATATATCAAAAATCAAGCTTTTGAATTAATTTCCTGTTCTTGGGATAAATTTTTCTGAAGAAAAACTAGATGTTAATGAGAACTCATTGTTGTTTCTTAATTGTTAGATTGTTAAGTTAAACTTGGGCAACATAAAGCAGATCAGACATTTCAAGGGTAGTTGCTTAGAAATCTATATCATGAGAAAATTTGTGCAGTTAAGACCTTTCTAGCAGTTTCTGGATAGAGGTGGTGTGATGCACTGTTTGTTCATATTTGGTTCTAGTACTTCTTTCCATTTGTCTTGTGCACTTCGCACAATCTTGGCCTTTTTCAAATTGGTAGAGATTAAATGATCGATTTGAAATTTCCTGTTAAGTTTTTCCTTCTGTTGATGCAGCAAGATTTTTTCCAGAAGCTGATGGACCTGTTTAAGATTTGTGAAGACCTAGAAAACATCGACGGCCTACACATGATATTCAAAATAGTCAGGGGGATCAGTCAGTACTATATTCTGATCTATATACTTTTTTTTTGGCATGTTGTTCATCATTTGTGATTGCATTGTTCTATTTACTGCAGTTTTGCTCAACAGTCCTCAAATTTTTGAAAAAATATTTGGGGATGAACTTATAATGGATATTATCGGTGCACTTGAGTGTAAGTTCTCATCTTGTTTCTCGTTGCCTTTTAATAGAACAAAATTGCTTACTCCATATGTCTGTTTTACCTCACTCGACAAGTTCGGTGATCGCTCAGTGGTGTTATTGCATGATCCCATATATTTTATCTAAATCACTCTATTTTCATGTCAGATACCACTTCCCATTTGACATTCAAGTAATATAAAGCTCAACCATCAACATTTTTAAATGGTTTAGATGTGGGTAGGAAACTCTGGTTTCTTGAATCTCAATATCTGTAACACCCCACAAAGAGATTATTGAAATATGTTTAGTGTGCATAGCTCATGTGATCTAGTGCCTTTCTGCAAGTAATGAGGGAGTGGTGTTTTGTTGGTTGAAGCTTTACTCTTTTATATGACAATTAATTTTGCAAAGTGGGTAAGCTGCTAATTCTGCTGGAATGGATCAGGAAGTGATCTAGTGTCTTTCATTATGTCTGCATGAGGTATATCTTACCAACTTGTGTCTAATTGATGTTGTTCACTTCAGTGAAGGTGATTGCTGTTTCTCAAGACATTTCTATTCATGATTATTGTTCAACATCCAACCATGCTAATCTGGACATTTAGGACATTGCCTATTGTATGCACTGCTATAGATACTAAGCTATATCACTACACATGCCCACAACAGGAAATATGTGACTGCTTTTGCACTTGGGTCTGATAATTGCTTCTTAACTGATTGACCGACACTAGATTCTTTATCATACTTTCAGATGATCCTGAGGTTCCTCATGTCCAGCATCATCGTAGTTTTCTAAAGGAGCATGTTGTTTTCAAGGAGGTAAAATGAACTTTGCAGTTCACTTTGGAGATGGCTACTCTTACAAGTCCTGAATTTATGTTATGAGAATCGTCTATTGTTACTGACATGCTTTCACTTTCTCTTGTTTGATGTTTTAAGGCCATACCAATCAAAGATCAGCTTGTCCTGTCAAAAATACACCAGACGTATAGAGTCGGCTATATGAAGGTTGGATTCTGAATACTGGAAGTGCTAATGTTTTAATCTCTTCTTTAGTTACTTGTGCAATGTTTATGCTTTTAGGATTTTGTATCACCATCAATGGATTATATGCTTTCCCATGGATGTGCAAGTCCTCACCTCTGTCATCCCTTTCAGGATGTTGTTTTGGCTAGGATATTGGATGAAGCCACAGTTGCAAACCTCAATTCCATTATTCATGCAAATAATGCCATTGTAAGGATTTAAATTAATCTATTCTTTCAAAATTTTCCTGTTTTGCTTGAGGATTGCATTATTTTCACTGTTGTTATTTTTCATGTAGGTTGTTTCTCTGTTGAAGGATGACAGTACTTTCATTCAGGAATTATTTGTTAGGTTGAGGTCACCTGCCACATCGGCAGCATCAAAGAAAAATTTGGTGATCATTGCTTCTTTTTTTTTTTTTTATCATTTGTGTCCCTGAACAATTGCTACTCTGGAGTTGGAGTCTTTGTGTACAAGTAATTGCAAACCATAAATCGGTACTCTTAGTCATTCGGCTGACTAGTTAGCTAAAGTTGTGGATATACAATCTGTTTAAACATTTTCACAGTTTTTGAATTCCCATCCATGTTTATAGTCATACTTTCAATGAATTGAAGATGTGATCTAATTTTCTAATTAAAGCTTAGCATTCATATTTAGTAGAGCATTTCATACTGACTAAGCAAATAACTCTAGTTGTCCATATATTGCTGAAAAATAAACATGAAAGTAGATAGGAAACATAATGCCTAACTAAATAAGACTCATGGACTGGATGCTCCTGAATCAACTTGTCTACTTTTTATGTTTTTTTTTTAGTTCAATTCTTCTGATGAATTAGTTTTGGATTACCATAGGTTTTGATTACTTAATAGCTGGGGCTGCCCTAATTATTTGTTGAACTTTTGCGGTAATTTTACCTTTTTATCTCTCAGTGATTACATGAGATGGGAGGGTGGGGGTTGGCGAAAATTTTAATTTGACTTCCCAGAGTTATCAGATCTAAAGTTCTCTTATATCTTTGATGTTTACGCACTTTTTCATATTTGCAAGATGAGAAGCTTGAGCTCCATTGTACTGCATGAAGTATTAGATAGATTAACAGGTTGAACTAAAACTGTCTTAGCCTGGCATGATATTTTGATAGAGCAATGGCGCATTGTGTTAAATTTCTCAGTGCATCTAGAGCTTTTTCTTTTTTCTTTTTAGATAGATTAACAGGTTGAACTAAAACTGTCTTAGCCTGGCATGATATTTTGATAGAGCAATGGTGCATTGTGTTAAATTTCTCAGTGCATCTAGAGCTCTTTCTTTTTTCTTTCCCTTGATATTGCATTTACTAGTATGTATAGTCATTGTTTTTCTAGCCAACTTTCCATGTCTTGCTGTGATTGACTTTGTTTATGATCCAGGTATACTTTTTGCTTGAGTTTTGTAGCCTAAGTAAGAGCTTGCAGATGGTTCAGCAGCTCCGTTTGTACAGGTAAGTAACAACAGAAATTGCTTATTCAAGGATTAAATTGGGAACTTCTTTTCTGGTGTCCATTTATGAAATTTTAAGAGCTGAAAGCTCCTCTCATCTTGTAGGGATCTTATGAATGAAGGTATCTTCGACATTATTGGTGAAGCTTTGCAGAATGAAGACAAAAAACTTGTTTTGACTGGGTAATGTTGGCTTGTGCGAATTCACTTTTAGTGACCATCATGCTTGGCCTAACAGGATTTTATTCTAACGGATGCAGGACAGATATCCTTATTCATTTCATGAACCAGGATGCAAACCTTCTGCGTTCTTACGTTGTTCGACAGGAAGGGATCCCACTTCTAGGACTGTTGGTATGTGCTCAGTGATTTTTGGTTACTGTATGCACTTTCGTGGAGATTCCTTGTATCACTTGCTGTTGTAATTCCATGAAAACCTAATTGCGCAAAAACCGGTTTTCATTTGTGTTCTCTGACAACACTCTTTTTGTTGTGTTATGTCTGCAAAGTTGATGTGAAGTAGCTCAAACATGATCATGAAATAATGGTGGTTTTCTTGAAGTAAATTAGTTATAACCTATTTTCCTATCCATAACAATCATAAGCTTTAAATAAAGCTGTTGCCTTGTGGCTATACTTTATTTAGGTGTTGAGTGGAGTGTATCCTTGTCTTGATTGCATCTTTGATTCATTATTGGTTGTCTCATTTTCTTCTCAGCTAGGTAATCCCATTGAATAGTCACTGCAGGTGGCAAGGCTGTAAAAAATTTTTTGCTGATGTTCCCAGGGAATATACTACTAGGTTATCTTGGATCAAATGCTGTTGTTTTGGTGACATTATTCTGTTAGATCGTTGCTTTTGTGTTGGTAACGATTGCCACTTTTTCTTTCTGAGAACTAGGTGTTACCTCGCTTTGCAGGTTAAAGGAATGCTAACAGACTTTGGAGATGACATGCACTGCCAATTTCTTGAAATTCTACGTAGTTTACTGGATTCTTATACTTTGTCAGGGGCACAGGTGCCTGCCTTTATATTCATTCCATTATACTTCCGTTATAACTTGTCCATTAAGTTTGATTATTGGAATTCCAATATGTAAATACTGTGTTGGTCTTTGACTTGCTTTTGATTTTCCTTTTTTTTGTAAAATGAAGAAATTGTATTAACACTAGCAAAAGCTAGTTCAACATTATGACTTTCTTTTGATTGTTGCTTCAATATCTGTATTTGGGCCATCCCATTTTTTTGCTGATTGGGCATTGATGTTTACTACTCTTTCCATTCTTATGTCCTTACTGAATGAGCTCTTTTTCACCTTCAAATAAAAGGCTAGTAAATCTCAACCTGATCTATAGCTGTCGAGTGTGTAGAGTTAACCAGTATCATGGGAAGGGTAGGTTCTTCACAACTTAGCTCATTTTTAGGCTTTACTCCTGGCAAAAACTAAATGCAACAGATGAGAGTTTTACATTGCAGTAGCTTTGCCAGGTAGCTCTTCAATAAATTATCTTGAGTCCCACTCATGGAAAGGGAATTTGCTGAATGTACGTCTTCAGCACGTTAATTCATATTATTGCTAAAGCTACCCGTTGGAATTTTTATTGGGAATGTATTTCATTTTATATGTTAAATTTGTCAGCTGTTCATTGAAGTTCACATCTTTTATGCAGAGAGACAATATAATAGAGATATTTTATGAGAGGCACTTGGGCCAATTGATTGATATGATAACAGCTTCGTGTCCTACCGAAGGTGTGGCTGAATCAAGTGGTAGATCTTCAGAGTTCACTGAAAATCAGAATTGTGTGAAGCCAGAAATACTCTCAAACATATGTGAATTGCTATGTTTCTGTGTTCTGCACCATCCTTACAGAATAAAGCAAGTTTCTAGCATTTTCTTTCCCAGTGTACAGGCTTGATTGAGTCATGAGAAGGTGCACAATATGAATGTATTTTTATCTCCTTCGTTTACAGGGGTAATTTTCTCCTCAATAATGTTATAGACAAAGTTTTGCTACTCACGCGAAGAAGGGAAAAGTACCTTGTAGTTGCTGCAGTCCGATTTGTTCGCACTATTCTGTCCCGACCTGTAGGCTACTTCTCAACTTTGATTACCTTTTTATTTGGGAAAATATTTGTTCCGTGACTTACTTTTTGCATTTGCTTTATGTATTTTAAGTTGGTTAATAATTGCAGTCTCACACAACTGCAGCATCTCATATTTGCAAGTTGGTCTAACATAAATGGAATTTTTTGTGAGGGCATTTCTTGTCCAGTAAGGATATTCTACAAGAACCACCTATATACATTTGGGAATAGTTCATTTAATGTACTTAATATTAATTGTTGGCAATATTGATTTCGGTGTTAAATTTCTTGAGCTGTAAATCATCCATTTACGGTTTTGAGATTCAAGTTACTCGTGTGCAACGTGATTCTGGAGTTATAAGTGCATGCAGGATTGGTCAAACCTCTCTTTTGTAGGTTTGCTTTGTTCTTATAGTTGTTTTTGGATTGTAAAGTCTTTTTGTTGTGGCCAACCTTTTTTCATAGTGAACACCTTTAATTTTACTTTTTCATACTCCTTGACTTGTTATTGCTTTACTTGAGTGGTTATTCTCCAAAAATTCTAGGAAGGCATTATCATCATCTATTGCACTTTGCATCGTTGTTTCTCTTATGATTAGCTGAAATTAGCTTTTCATTGTGCTGTTTGGTTCTGAAGTGTCAGGATGAGCATTTGATAAATCATTTTGTGAGGAACAATCTCCTCAAACCAATTATTGAGGCTTTTATTAGCAATGGCAACCGTTATAACCTGCTGAACTCTGCAGTATTGGAGCTTTTTGAATATATCCTCAAGGTTTGAATCTTAGTAAAATGCCTCCTGTTTGCACCAATGAAGCATACACAAGTTTCTGACATCTTGTTTACATGTAGGAAAATCTGAAATTACTGCTCAAGTACATAGTTGATACTTTCTGGAATGAATTGGTCAAATTCGAGCATTTGACTTCGATAAAAGCTTTGAAAATCAAATATGAGCAGGTAATTTACATTTGACTGTCTTCCTGATTTTCATGTGAGATTTTGGTTTGCCAGTGCTAAGTAGTGCAGTAATTCCAGTTCATGGATAATTCTGGATCAAAGAACACTGTAACAACATCAGACCCAAGAAGAAGAATTGATGAGCGTGCACTGGAAAAAGAAGAGGAAGAGTATTTCAACGAGGACAGGTATGTTGTTGCAAATACTTACATTTGTTGATGCATTGTCCGTCCAAGTTGCTGAGTTTGAACCCATAAGCAGTGATGAAGAGGACACAGCATCTGCAGCACATTCTCAAAAAATACAAGTTCAACCTGTTTTATCCAATGGAGTCGCTACAAGGTATGACATTTTTTGCCCACCTTACGATTTTAAAAATTTTTGCTACAAGCTTTTCATCTTCCCCATTGCTTTGTATTCCTAGATCTGGTGGACTGGTTGATTATGATGACGATGAGGACGACGAAGACTATAGACCACCACCAAAAAAACAGCAAGAAACTTCAGAAGAAGATGAGGGAGTTATGGAGTCGCTTAGATTGAAGCGCAACATGCCTATGAAAGATAAGGAGTCCGAGTTAGCAAAAAAGCAGCGACTGGTGAAGAACTCTAAGTCAAGGGAGAGTGTTTTTGCGGCTCTGTGTTCAACACTGAGCGTATTACCTATTAAGAAAAATGTGAATACCACACAAATAGCTCCACGTGTATCAGAGACGAACAAAGAGGCAAACAAAGACTCGGATGAACAAAATTATCAAGAGAAGGAACCTGCCAACTCTATTGATAACAGCAGTAGTTCAGGTGAGGAAAATTGTGGGGAGAAGGAATCTTCCCCATCTAGATGTTGCTCCGATAGTGTGCACAACACCTCGGAAAGCAGACAGTTAAGCGGAGAGGATGGTTCTTTAATACCACCAAAATCCTCACCGGAAATGACTGTAAGTGGATCATAAGCCATCTGATAGATTAATGTTCGGAAAGGTGGCTTTTTTGTTTGACTTGAACAAATGTGACAATTCAGTGCCTTAGACCACTGGAAGAACAGCAAGAAAAAGGACCGGAGGGTGGTGGTGAGTGAGCGGTTTATGACCTTCCTGTTGTACTACTGTATAGCGCTGACTCCATGATCAAGAGGAAACACTCAGTGAGGTGGGCCACGGCTTTGGGCATTTTGACTTTGTACACCGTTCCTCAGCATTAAAATTTTCTTTTCAATGTCGTTTTGTTTCATTTTTTCTTCCTATTTTGTCAATTGTAAGCTTCAGTGGACAGATTGGTAGACAAAAGGGCATGAATACTATATGCTCCTTATAGGTTGCTTTGTTTTTTCTTTTTGTTTTTTCTTTGATTACCAGTGGGTTGTAATGTAACAGAGGAAGGTTTTTGGCGATGTGGGTCAGAGACCAAATTTTCTCAACTGTACTAGCGAGATCTCATTCATAGAACATTGTAAATTACAGTTTGTACTTATTATGTTTCAGGGACAGGCATTTCAAGTTAAATCTTTTGGTCTCCAAGTTGCCTTACGTTGACTGTGTATGATGCATTTATCTGAAATTCATGCATACTTTGCTCTTGATGATGTTCTTTACAGATTTTATGATTTTGGAAAACTTCTGTTTGTATATAAATGTATTGACATGTTATTTAGTACTTTGATCTTCAAGTCATTTTCCTCTTGAAAGGAGTCATTATTATGTTGTCACCATTTTCTCTCTTTTTAAGCAGAGGAAGGTCTTGTGTGGCAGACCATTTTGTACTAGTTTTTCTTCACCGCTTACTAAAATATTGTAATGGTAGAAGATATCGCCTGGCTTGTCATCTAAATTGGTATATAATCTTTTGAAACCTTTTTTTCATTCATTTACATGTAACAACTACGACATCATTTAGCGACGGTTTAGACGACGCGGTTTAATAATATGCAACTTCACTTCGTGTCTTGGTAATTAATCTATGATGTTAATGACATTTACGGTAATAATAATTATTACATCATTTACACAAAACTTTGAATATCAAAATCATAATTTTAAAAAAATATATTATGATTTGATTATATATCTTTGTCTGGTAATTTTTTTCTTTTCATTTATAGTTCCGTGTTTTGGTGTTGTAGATGTAAAAGAATCACACCAATTCATCCCAAATTTCTAATTTTGATTATTAATCTCTGCTGCTGTGAAAAAAAAAATATTTATATTATTTGTACATTATTAATATTCATTATTCTCGTAGACTTTATACTTAAAAATCTTATTTAAATTTTAGATGAAATTTTGTTTAAAAAAGGAGACGAAATAAAGAAAAATATGTATGTATGCATAATGTTGATTTTTTTCCACTTTTTTTTTCAAATTGAATGCATTTTTTGTTAAAAAATAATCATACGACACTGTTTGAAAATATAAACATTTTATAAAAAATTAAATGGATGGATATTTTCATGTATTATTTTTAAATTGCCTTCTAGTAATTAATAAAATCATGTGTCGTGTATGAACTTGTACAATATAAATATATAAACTATTTTCTTAAATATATCTATTTTAAGAAATAAAAGATGATGATTCTTTACTCATGGGCTTGACAAAGCCCAGACATGAATCTTGTAACTTGGGCCTATAACCATTGCGATCCATTAAAGTTATATGAATAAAAATCTTCAAACTCTCCTTTTCTCTCTCCAAGGAAGACGCGATCTCGAGGTATGAACATTTTACCCTAATATATTTCGTTTCCAACCTACAGTTCAGATATTAGTTGTTTTATCTCTATGATTTCCTATTTCTGATCATTCTTTGTTAGGAGTTTTTTAGTTTTTTGTCTAAATCTGTGCGACAATTGGAATTTGGGGGTAGAAGGCGCAACGTAACTATAATTTTTTCATTTTTTGCGTAATTGGAGATCTAAGGTTTGAGAGTGATTTTTTAAGTGGCCGATGTTTCTGAATGAAGGATCATGATCTGGGGTTTTGACCATTGTGCTACCTAGGGTTTATAGTTTGGCTTGGATTTTGAAGATTGTTTGAATTAGGGTTTGTATCTTGTGTGGGAATTTTGAAGATTGTGTCGATTTGGGGTTTTGTATTTGTTCTGGGGTTTTTTGAGATTTTGTTGATTAGGGTTTTTCAAAAAATTTTGTGGTGTAGGGTTTGTAATTTTTCTGGGGTTCTTGAAGATATTCTGGATTTGGGTTTCACAGGTGATGTCAAAGAAAGAGGAAAAAGGTCAGGCTGCAGCTGAGAGGATCAAAGCTGCAGCCTTGAGTGCTGCGAAAGGTCTCAGTCGTGCGCAGGCTGAAAGGGCAGCTGCCGCAGCTGCTCGTAATGTCAATGCTTATGGGCAGAAAGAGGAAGGGCCTAGCAGATGGCAAGAGAAAAGGGAAGCAAAACGGCAAATGTATTTGATGAGTACTGAAAAGCAGGTGAGATTGGGCGAAAGGAAAGATCTTAAAACAAGTATATCTGCAGTTGGTGGCACTGCCCAATGCCAGAAATGCTTCCAAACTGGTCACTGGACGTATGAGTGCAAGAATGAGAGAGTTTACATGGCACGACCTTCACGAACCCAGCAGCTCAAGAATCCTAAATTGAGGATGAAGCTGTCTATTTCTTATGATTTGGATAATCCGGAGGCTGATAAAGAAGAGAAGAGCAAGGAGTCTAAGAAAAGCAAGAGGAAGCATAGATCAAACTCTGACTCTGGTAGTGATAGTGAGGCTTCAGTTTTTGAGACTGATAGTGGCTCATCATCTGTGACGGGGTCAGAATCTTCTTCTGGGGAGAGTAGCTCAGATTACAGTTCATCCACTGATTCTGAGGAAGAAAGAAGGGGGCGAAGGAGAAAAAAGCAAAAGAAGAAGGAGAGGCGAAGGAGGAGCAGTTCATCTTCTGGGTCTTCTGATTCGGACACTGGTTCTGATTCTGATTCTGATGATAGGAGGAGCCGAAGGAAAAAAAGAAACAGCAGAAGGCGTTGATAATTGCACTTGTCAGAGAGGAGCAGCCTACTGTGTCTTGGTTTTTTTGAATTTGGAATCCAACTCTGGGTTTATCAGGTGAAAGGCTTGGGCCCATAACCGATTAGGCAAAAAATAAGGTTTCAATTGTGTGTTTTCCTTTTCTAGCTTACTTTTGTTGTTGCATTTTGACGCAGTAATCTGAAGTGTTTACTAGAATGCTAAATTTGGTGCATGTAGACATGATCTTGAATTTATTTTACGTGGGTAGGATTTGATTGGTGATGCAGATCCATCATTTATTATTGTACTCTTATCCTATGTAGTACATGCTCGGGTTCTCTTAACCACTGCTTACTGTGATTGTTGACATCTATCAACCTGGACAAAGATTCCACTGACTAGGGAATCATCACTTTGTATGCGAACTCTTTAGCTAAAGTAACATTTTATCTTGGTAGGAGTATAGCCTTGTATACATTTTTGTCTTTTATTTTATGGCTTAAAACGTGAAATATGCCACGAACATCAAGGTGGCAGGCGGCCATTCAAGGCTCGTCATCAGAAGCCGGAAATGCTCCTCCTCAATATTTCCATCGTCGGTATAATACAAATAGCTGAGGTGTTGTCCTTTGTTTTGGTGATCCATTTACTTGCAGAGAAATAGAATAGATTACTTGCATAGTTATTCTCAACTTTCCTGACCACGAAAGTGCCTTGAGAGAATTCTGAGACCTTTTAAAGCGTCCTTATATTTATAGAATACTTACACATGTTAAACTTATCTTCCTGTCGTTAAACTTATCTTCCTGTCTTTCCTTATATTTAGAGAATACTTACACATGTTAAACTTATCCTCCTGTCCTTATGTATGAATAAGATATCACAAAACACTAGTTCCTTATGGCACCTCTCCTCCCTTTTTGGTTCTCTAATCAAGTATTTTATTCCCTGCTTAAAAAGACTATGACCATTGACCACTTGGGTTCCAATTCATCTCCTCGAGGCAGGTTTTAATGGAGGAACTATCACATTTTGTGAAAAAGAGTATTCTCTAATAAACTTGGTCAATCTAAAACCTCTAGCAAACAGGAGCCTCTTTATCCAAATATTGCAATACCCTAAAATTCCAAGTACACAATATGCTGGCTTGAAAAACAGAGAAATGGGAGCTGCGAATGCAAATTGTTGGAGTGTAAATGAACTTGGAAAATGGCTTTTGGCTTCATGACTGTAACCAACTCACCTGTTCTAATTGTTATGGTCCTTACACTTGCAAAACTAAAAACTTCGTAATTAAAACATATGATAGTCCTTAAATTTTTCATAGAAGTTCACCAAATGTTTAACGATTCATAAATTAACTCTTACAGTTGACACCTATAACTTAATAATGGGCACCTTAAACTTTCGTGAAAACCAAACTTTGAACAAACCAGTAGTTCTAGTTTTAGAACTACTAAGCCAATATAGTGTAAACGAAACGTTGCACATAGGAAATCACATTATGGGGCATAATCATTAGACTATGGAGGGTGCTTATCTGAATATTAAAAGCCAGACACACACAAAGAACATTAATTGCATATACAAAGGTCAAAACCTTCGATCCAATCAACCACAACCAAATTGGATTATAAGATCCAAGAAGCTGGCCATCCAATAATAATGGTCTCAAACAAAGATAACTGATAAAGGGTAATCAAGATAATAATAAAATGATTCATTTCATGATCTAAAGTTCAGAACTTGCTTCTAAGCAAGTGGATAAAGACGAAAATAAAACATTACACTATACTTCTGATAAAGATTACACGTCACATAAACTCTTAAGTTCCCAGAAACCCATATCAAGCAGGAAATACAGGTAGTTGTGTTTACTCTTCCTCTGTAGCTGTTTCACCGCTCTTCTTGTTGTGCTTCCTAGCATACCTCTGATTCCTCAAGAACTTGGGGTCCATCTAACAACACCAAAGATAAGAAGAAACAAATCAAGATCCAAAAGGAAAAGATGAAATATAGACCTCAAGACAAGCAACACAATATCAGCCAAACTTCTAAACTATACCCCTTTGGTGGAGGTGTGGCGTTGCTTCTTAGGATTCTTGATTCCATTCTTGTGGGCCTTGTATGACTGGTTGTGAGCTGTATGATTCTTAGACTTCGCCATTTCTGCGAAAAGAAGAGTACAGTTTAAACTTCTTAGCCACCAAAACAGAGAAAAGTGCTTTTGACCTATATAACGCCAGATCTTGCTTAATGGGTTAAGGAAAAAAGGTGGCCTTTGTGAAGACACATACCTTGAAGCTAAGCTTTAGAGAAGATGAAGAAGGCGTCGTCTGAAACCCTAATTGTGTGGTTTTTTGTCATTTATACAATACGATAGAACGTCACAATCACATTTGGGGCTTGGGCTAAATATGAGCTTGGATTGATATATTATTTTTTGGGCCTATTTTACATTTATCATCTTATTACTTAATAAATTCTTATAAAAACATTTATTACATTCTATTTAATTACATTTATATATTTTAATATTCGGGTCTGAATTTTGCCTGGATCCTTAGTTTTTGGCACGTGGTATTCGAGCTGGACTCTCTCATAATAAAGAACCTTCTGTTTGCTGATTCATACCGGACTACATCACTCAACCCTTTAGTCCTGGACATTCACAACTTACTTACTCGCAATTTGGTCATTCATACGCCCCACACATACATAGAGGGCAATCGATACTCTAATTGGCTTACCAACCTTGCTGTTACTTTGGATCTCAGGCTCACCATTTTTGATGTTGCACCCACAGGATGTGTCATTACCCTTCTCCAAGATATAGCGGAGATTAGTCTCCTTCAGATGATCGTATAATTTTGCTTCTTTTCCATGTAAAAATTTTTTTCTAATACTTAACTAAGAGGGAATTGGTACGACTGAATAATATTAAAAAAGTACAAAATTCTACTATTCACAACATATTTTGTGGATTAAACTAACTCTCAACCCTATCTCTAGGTCTATAATTTTGCAAAAAAGTAAAATATATCTAGAAATTTTTTAAATTTAATACATTTTTTTAATTATAATGATTATATGATAACTGTAATAAAACAATTCTTTTTAGTTTTGAATTCTTTAAAATTTTAGTATACAGTATTATTATGTTTGAATTCTCCTATTTACGTTCTTTCAATCAAGCCTGGTATAGGATTTATCTAATGCGAAATATCCAATTAATATGTTTGCAGGTTATTGTGTTAATCCGAAAATTTATTTAGTACATATCTAATGCATAACGACTACGGTGCCTCTGTTAAAAGAAAAATGTACATTGTCACTCAATTTTGTTTAAATAGTATTGAATTTAGCCCTAAATATAACATATAAATTTATTTAAATTTTTGGTACATGTAAGTTCAATCTTATACCGAAAATTTTCATCTTTTATATTAAACCTCTCATAGTTTCTCTTCTTTGCTTTGTCTTATTTACATATATAAATATATTACACTTCTCAACCCCACAATTTCAATTCTGGATCCATTTGTTGTCTCCAGTTTTCTTGAGATTTACGATTCCGATCCTTCAACAACGTCATGTTTCTCTTTGATTGGTTCTATGGAATTCTCGCTTCTCTCGGTCTATGGCAGAAAGAGGCTAAGATTTTGTTTCTGGGTCTCGATAATGCCGGCAAAACAACCCTTCTTCACATGTTGAAAGATGAGGTCTTTATAAAGGGTTCCTCGTTGTCTTTGTGTTTCTGATGTGGGTTTTTGTTTTTTTCATGAGATCTGTTTGTTTGCAGAGACTCGTACAACACCAGCCTACACAACACCCTACATCTGAGGAGTTGAGCATAGGAAAAATCAAGTTCAAGGCTTTTGATTTGGGTGGTCATCAAATCGCTCGCAGGGTTTGGAAAGATTACTATGCTAAGGTAATCGTTCCTTCATTACCTATTGCTTGTTGTGTGTTTTGATGTTGGAAATTACGTTTTATAGGAAAACTGGAGATTCTGAATCGATCGGAGTACAAGAGATTATTGCTTGTTTTAAATGTTTATTTCCGAATCAGTTCATGGGTAGTTCTCAAAGTGTTTTATCTTTGTTGTCTGTGATGGTTAGACTCCTTTGCTTTCTGCACATTCGCCTCATCTGCGTCTGATAGATTTCATTCCTGGCTAAATTGTCACAAGTTTCATATCTATTTGTCTTGTTATTTCCCTTGCAAGTCTTCGGTACAATAAAGATGAGGAAGGTCCTCCCTCTATTCTGCAAGATTGTTTCTGCTTTTGTTCGTTTCCATGGACATAGCTTAATTATACAAGAAGTTGTGTCGAATGAAGGATTAAGGCATGCTGATTTTCTTTTTTCATATTACATTGTGCCTTCATAATCCCAGATAAGCTTCCCTTGTGTTTATCTGATTCATGGGAGGCCAATATTGATGATGGAAGTTTCGCTGATATTGCCTTCTAAATTTCCGTTGAGGTATATTGTAGTATCATTCCATACATTCACAGTTTATGCAACCATTTGTATCCTTTCATAGAATGATTTGGATAGTGTTAGTGCATCATTCCATACATTCACAATTTATGCAACCATTTGCAGCCTTTCATAGAATGATTTTGGATAGTGTTAGTGCTTGTGAGATCACATATACTGGAAGGATTCTTTGTGTTCCAGCTGAAGTGTTCAAAATCAGATTGATTTGGTCATCGAGCTTCTCATACTTAGTCTGGTACTGGCATCATCTTTGGTGTGTCTGTATTGTAATTTGTTGGTTGCCCAACTTACCTGCTGACTATCTAAGTTTTCTAAACACACCCTTGGTGTGTTTGTATGATCTAGAAACAGTATGATACAGATAATTTACATCTCTATGAACAGGTGGATGCAGTGGTTTACCTGGTGGATGCCTATGACAAGGAGAGGTTCGCAGAATCAAAGAAGGAGCTAGATGCCCTCCTATCTGATGAAGCCCTAGCTAATGTTCCTTTTCTCATTCTTGGTAACAAAATTGACATTCCCTATGCAGCTTCTGAGGATGAGCTTCGTTATCATCTTGGGCTCACCAATTTCACTACTGGTAAGGGCAAGGTGAATCTTACAGACTCGAACGTTAGGCCTCTCGAGGTTTTCATGTGCAGTATCGTCCGCAAGATGGGATATGGTGATGGCTTCAAGTGGCTCTCCCAATACATCAAGTAGAGTTTTGAATTGCTATCTGGCGCTGTATTCTTTTTGAGTTATTGGGTTAGTTTGCAGTCTCTCGCGATACTTAGTTGAAAAAATGGAATTCTTTGTTTGCCTTTCCCAATTCTACTGGCTTAGCATTAACATTTGATTCATAACCTGGCCCTTGTGAAACTGGCGTTATTGAAGGAACTGTGTGCATCATCCCAATAGATCAACACATTTTCTGGAACGAGGCGGTGTTTAATTTAGTTTTGTTGCCATGTTATGAGGCCTTTTTCCCCATTTAACCATCTTGCCTTTTCTTCTATACAAGATTGAATTTGGCACATCAAAGAGCTCAGCTCAATTATCTTCTCGTTCACTAGTCTTCTTTCTCTCACAAAGGCCTCCCATTTTAAAGGTCGCCTTCTATGAATAGTTTAGGAGATTCTTTATTTAGTCAGATTAAAAGTCCGGCATCTTAGTGGGGGTACAAATTTTAATCTTATATAGTTTAGTTGTGGACGAGAGTCGAACCCCATAAAATGTTTTGAGAACTAAGATTAATCCTCCGTAAAAATGTCTAGTTTCATTTCATAGTCATCCAGGTTACAGCAAGACCCCCTCTCAAAATCTTAAAACAGATCGGAAGGGTATCAGATTTACACTGTGACTAAGCTACAAATTTATCAAATATGTACCAAAGGGCAAATCCCTGCGTGAAACAACCATGCAAGTGAACTGCATCAAGAAGGGTCCGATCACCAGCCAAGAGATTATCCTTATATGTCCATATATGTATCAGGTTCAATAAGTTCTTGGTATTCCAGCTGCAGAAAGAATAAAGTATATAAATAGTCTGCAAGATCAAATTGAAAGACCATCATTTTGTAGGTAAATCACATACCTTTGCTACATTATGAGCCAATTTCATTCTCCGGTATTCCTCTTGTGCTTTCTTTGAACGAAACATGGCTTGAACCTGTACAACAGACCTCTCGATGCGCTCTTCCGCTTGATGTTGGCTGGCTTTATAGAAATCCTCTTCTGTATCACTTTCTTGCTTTTGATCTGAAACTACCTCAACAGAATCAACACGAAGGCCACGAAAACCTCTTCTCTTTAAGCGCCATCGAAGAATTGCTTTCTCAAGTATTCCGACTGACCAGATAATCTTGCGGTATTGCCTCCTCACTTGGTAACCTCTGAAAGCAGCCTGCATTGGATTGATTTATCAATGTCGACTAATTTTAACTGGACAATGTCAAAAGAACATTTGTCCACAAAATAACACTTTTAAAGCTACACAATCAGAGCAGATTAGGACCGAAGTTAATCAATTTCATGCTTCTATGACTTGTAATGTAGACATGGTCTTATACTTGTTCTTGTCCAACGTCATATACATAGACGAGAAGTAATTCTGCCTCATTATGATTTCAGAAAGTCACGCAGCACGGAAACTACCATACTCAGTTTTGAGGTTTCTTGTAATTTATGTCCATTTTAATACACCGTATTGACTTGACAGCAGAACAAATTTCAATTACTGATTCAAATTTTCAGCTACTTGTGCACAGTTAGGACAGCTAAGCAACATGAAAGAACACTTACTTGAATTTTGATAGCATGACGACGGATATTAAGGAACTCCTTTCGGATTTTCCATGTACGGAACCTATGCTGAATGCGGGCTGCAGCAGCCATCTTTTTATGTGTCTCATAATTACGAAAGGCATGTTGTATTTTCATTGCTGCAATTATGGCCCGTGCCTCCGCCTCTGGTCTGGCAGCCTCCACTGCTTTAGTTCTTACTTTCAAGGAGTGTTCTCTGAATGCACCTTGTATCCGAGCTGCTGCATCAGCAGCTGTTCGATAAGCTGCCAAAGTGTCCTTCAGACAGAGCTCTTCCTCACTTAGATTCACAGCATTAGCTGTTTCAGTTGCAACAGTTTGCAGGGTGCCAGTAGCATTCCCTGCTACAGACATATCTTCAAAATGTGCTATTAAAGCCTTTTCTGACAAATAAGCTGCCAATCCATCATAACCCTTTGCAGATGCAAGATCAGCAGTAGTGCATCCACCAGGTTTTTGTGAAGTAGGATCAGTAACCAAGTTTGGCTTTGCCCCAGCAGATAAGAGAACAGCAACCATTTTTTCCCTGAACATGGATATTTTCAGGGTTCAAGAATACTGAAAAGTTTTTCCAATCTTGGCAATGATTTCCAAAGCAAGAAATGGAGAGAGGGATAAGCTTCCAATCTTAACAAAAAACCAAAATTTCCAGAAAAACTATTTGATTTTTGATTGGTGAGATCCAGAGGCATTTGTTTCAACAGTCTCATGAAATAAGTGGACAAGGAAATTACAGGACAAGCGAAAACATCAATAGGATCCTACATAATTAATTTTAAGACAACCGAAAAGAATGAGCATACTCAACAGCCATGACAGAAGATATGCTAATTAAGAAAATTGAAAATACCTTCCAAAATATGCTGCCCAATGAAGAGCAGTCCATCCACGTTTATCACGAAAGTCCAAAGACAATCCTGACCATGAAAATAAATAGACCGCCCAAGTATACCCAAGAATAGCACATAAATGGATAACTCCTTGGCCATATCCATCATGTTCAGTGGCTTTGCAACCTTCAGCCACTCTTTCCAGAAGCCATTCCCGCAGAATGTTCTTCAAAGCAATTTCAAATAGGCCATCCTTTGCTTGAGCAAATGAAACCCTGTTCTCCTCGATTGACTTAATCAAATATTCCCAACTTCCAGAAACATGAGAAGTTCTATGGGCAAACTTCTTAGCCTCCTTCAAGTTAACTGGAGACACCTTACCGGATAGGATGTTAAGTTTCTTGGATGTGGAGAAGAGTAAATGGACAAGTCTCATCTGGAGATGAAATTCTTCCCACTTCGACATGCTTTCTGAAGATACAGTGGGATCTTGGACTGAACAACTACGGTACTCAAAATTTAGGACCTGGCTGATAGGTTTACGACCATCCAAACTAAGACAAATACTTACTAACCCAGGGGAATGTGGTGAAACAAAACAGCGATATACTCCAGTTTGAACAGTTTCTAGAGGAAGACTTTCATCACCACAGATACAATGTAGATCACTCTTTTCGAGATCATGATATTGTTTGGGAAAATATCCAGTAATTAGAATCTGCAATTATAACTGAAGGTTAAGATCTTTCTATTGTGAAACTGAGAGTAATGCTTTCACTTGTAGAATGCTCTATAGAACGTTTCTATGAGTCACACCTCCTCACAATTACTCTATACTCATAAGCATTACATGTTATGTCCAAAAAGGCAAATAATGTTCATGTTAATACAGAAATCCAGCCTTCATTCAAGCTCAAAACAATACTTCTTTTCTCAAGGGTGTTCATACAGTCATCACCCCAATCATCAAGTGAGACAAAAATGATAGTGATTAATGCTTGGAGCAATCTTAAAAAAAAAATCAAAATATAACTAATCCCAATAGCAACAGTTCCAAGAAGACAACTATACATGAGTTCACACAACTGTTTTAGCCAAGTAATCAATCAAATATCAACAGGCCCAAGGAGATATGAAACTTGTGGCAGATTCCTCGCTTAGGAAGGAGCAAAATGTAAACTCTGGATTCAAGAAAGCTACTGAAAATCTTTTGTTTAAGACAACACTTGCTTTTCAGAAATTTCAAAGATGCCTATAATCTACAAGTATACAAGGTCATTGGGAACTTTGTCTTTGCTTAGCTAAGCATCTATTATCTTATCTTCAAACAACACCGCAAGGTCCCATTGACTTCTTCAACCAACAACTCAAAGTCGACCTCAAGCCAACCATCAAACAAATAAAAGTCTAATAAATGCCAGAACATCATGATAAGCAGTTGTAGGAAAAGGACAAACCTTTGTTGTTTCACCCGAAAAAGCCCATGCAGGTGAGACATCAGTTATGAAGAATGTTTGTTCTGGAATGGAACTCTGATATTGATCAATGGGAGTTGAAGCAAATGAATGATGACTTGATGAAATTGAAGCATCTTGCACAGGATCATCAACTGAACCAGGAGAGTCCACTGTAAAGGAGTTCATCCACCTTCCAAAGCTATCCTGACTTAGCAAACCATCATTAACAAAAATGTCTAAAGCATCACCCTTTCTTAGGACATCAATATCCTTATTCTGCGTATTTGAATTTACTTGGATCCCAGTTGTCTGAACATAAGCACCATCTGCTATATTGAAATGATTGATATCACTCTTATCAATTGACTCGGGTAAGTTAACCAAAGGAGAAAGTTCTGTAGGTATATTATAAGATGGAAAAGAACCACCCTGCAAAGGTGAACAATAATTGGTAATATCATATGCTGGTATCAGGAAAGTTACAAAAGTGTACTTTAATGACTATTTTATAAGGGTTGAAATATACAAACAAAAGAAGTCAGCAGAACAGCCGTCATAATTTTAAGGGACACATGCAAATTAGTAACTATAAAGCTCTTGTCGTAGGTAAATTCAAATATCACATCTGTGATGACCAAAATTCATATTCAGATGGAAGTTTGAACCACAGAATTTTCCTTTTTACTATATAAGACAAAGATTATGCAGCTTGAGTAAGAAAAATTTAGGAATACAATGAACTGAAAAATAGAAATTTCAAAGTGTGGACAGATGGTCCCACTTACATCATTTGGGGACCCCTTCAGTGCAACTTGATTTGATTGGTTAAAGCATGATATCTTACCTGTCAAATTTAAAACAAACCATAATAAATCACACTAGCAAATAATCTCTAACGCACTGCCTTGCCAAGCGTAACTGCTGGCCTATTACCTCCCTTAGAAACAGCCACATTTTTGGCATCAGTTGCCACCAGCTCATCCCATTCAAGAGTATTAATCTCATGAAGCCTCATTTCGTGATTTCTGACGGTTAAATTGTCACCAGCCTCTGTTGACTTGCCAAAAGAGTGATGACTCAGAACAAATTCCCAACAATACAATTGTCCAACAATTCACAAACTTTCATTGGTCATTTAGCATATGTATCAGCAGTTTAACAGAATAAAGAATAACTTCAAAACATTTTCCTAAACCTTGCCCCCCTAATAATCAATATAGTAAATCCTAGCATGGATGAAATTGTAAGTGCTTCCTTCTCTAACTGTTAAACATGTGCACTTAACATTTCACACTAGTAAAAAAATTCCATAACTGTTAGTAAATTGGTCCCATGATGACTTAGAGGTGCTTCCTCACCAGCATGACATGCCTGACCAGCTCCAGAATCAAATTCTTCTGATAAACACCGAGGAGCAGCCTGGTCGGAGACTGAACTAGAATTTGAGTTCACAAGAGTGGCCTGAGAACCCTGTGATTGCAATATAAGGCAAGTAGAATCAAAGGTACCAGAACATAGATTTACCAACAGTACATAAGCTTTATGAAACAAACCTCCCTGGTTTCACGGTAGTGCACAAGAACTATGTGTTCTAGAGTCCTGAAACAAAATCTTATGGTTAAAATGCTTAACAGATTGTCAAAAAATGGAAAAGGACAGTTCGTAAAAAGAACAATCAAGTGGACACAAGCTATTACATACTTATCAAGTAGCCAATAACACCTGCGAACAAAGGTTGGATTATCCTCGCCATGTGCATAGTAAACATGAATCCTTTCTTCATTACCAACCTGTAGCAACACCCAAAATAGTAAGCCACATCAAAGCGCAATGCATTTTTACTGATAAAGATTATTTTACAGGAATTAAGAAATCTTTCAACATAAATAAAAAAGATAAGCAGGAAAGATGAAACTAGGTAATGCACTTGGTGATTTGTAAAATATAATCCAAAGAAGACACACATGTAAAATCCCAATTGCTTTCAATTTTTCTTTCCGTGGACAGGAGAAAAACAATTAGGAAACCATTTACATCTTTATGTATACTGTTAAAAAGATCACCCAATTGAAGTTCACAATAAATCATATTTGCATCAACTACCATCCTGAAGTACCTAGATGTTAAGTGATCAAAGAAGAAAAGCAGAAAAGAAGGACTAAAGAGAAGGTGTAGAAAGGAGCATTGAGTAATTGCACTAGCAGCTAACAATCCCTGCACAAAAAATTGGAAAAACACTACCACAATTGTAAAGCAATTTCTTAATCTGTGGTTTATCAGTATTGCTTTCGTATTTACAATGTTGTAACATAAGGCAAACCAGAAGCTCATTACAATCCTAAAAATAGGTAGCTAAATCCACGTCCTTTTACCTTTAGTAAATAAATATGAATATGGAGACCATAATCATGTGCAGACAAAATCATCTCATAAAACATTTTCCTCAAATGTATCATCCAATTTGTTAAAAACTAGGAATCTTGATTTGCTACAAATATATCCAATAATGAACAATGTTAACTGGTCCAGATAAGTGTAGGTCAATGTTTACTTCATTAGGAAATCAAAAAAACTCACTTTTAGGTGTTCATGAGCTTCTTTAACAGTCTTTCCATCGTTTTTCTTCTTCCAGTTATGCCCATCTTTACGGAAGTTCCTAAGTTTCTTGCGGTCAAACAACACGATTGTGCCACCTGGTACACAGCCACAGAAAAGTTGCTTGATCTATACACGCATACATATATACATACATACACACGCACGCACGCACGCACACACACACACACACACTCACACACACACACACACATATATATATTAGTTAGATGGCGAAGACTTGAAAATTCGTGCAACAAAACAATCCACTCTTTACTTATTTACCAAATAGCAATTATCACGCACAATAATCAATTTTTAGGTAAATAGAAGGCATTAAAGTTGCAAAGGTCAAGAGAGTTAACGTTGGTAGAAGCTAACATTTAAAAAATTACATTATAGAAAAGCAGCATTAGAAGAATACCAAAGATACAACACCATTACAAAAGAAGGTAACAGATAATGTGAAATGACAATGAAAACGTATGAGATTCAGCAAGGATACAGGTCCAACTTATCATGATTAGCAAGGTATGCCAAAATTCAGGAAAACATTTGAAAAGACTAGCTCATATACAAAAGAACTGTGGGTCCAAACTCACAATAATCTCCTGCCGGAGGCAAGATCACAAATCCCATTAATGGTGTGAACAATAGGAACACATACTTACTTTTAGGTAAATGCATTGGCTTGACATTAATGGGGAAATTTTTATAATTAGATAGTATTGCCTGAATCTCATTGGGACGTAGCCATCTTTTTTGGGCTTCTTCCCTTATATTTGCAACATCCAAATCTGTGCATGGAAGAAAAGCATCAGTTTCATGTAATGACAAGTACTTAGATGACGGAATCATAAGTTAGGCATTGAAATGCATAGTATACGAAAAAAAAATCGGGTGTTTTAGTAATCAATCTCATATTTGCAGTAAATTAATAAAGTATAACAAAACTAGTTGCCAACAATGTTGCTCTAACACACTCTCTGGGACAGCAGGAATTAGGTTTTGTCATTCCTTTCTCCACATTCATTTTATTTTTCCCTTTATGCATGACTACAGTCAATCTAAAATCGTTATTTCCCCATTTTAAAAGATCGAAACTTGACTAGGGATTACTCAAGTAAGTTCCATGAATCTAAGTCACCCTAATACTATCAAAATCCAAGCACAGCATCCCACCAACCCACCACTTACTCAAATGAGATCCTCTGTGCCCATTTTTGGTGTGCCCCCTGTGCCCCATCAATCTCAACCACTTATTTTTTTCTCTCTCCCACTTACTAAGCCAAGAAAGTTTAAACCTCACTCTAACAACTGGTTGGGCATTTCCATTCAAAACAGAAAACCTTTAATTTTTCAATTATACAAGCATCAATATTCACAGCAATCACTAACACAAAAAGAACAAGAACAAGAAGATTTCCCAAAAAAAAAAGCATATTAAAATTCACAACAATCACCAACCCAGAAAATAAGAACGAGAAACCAAAAAGAAATCCCAAAGAAAAGGCTGAAGAATACCTTCTAACGTATGAAACCCATGAATATCCGAGCCAACGAGAAGCTTCGACCCACCAGCACTCATCCTCAAGTTATGGAACCAAATAATAATAATAAAAAGAAACCCTAAAAAAGAGTCAACCAAAGATCAAAATGAGGCAATTAAATAAAGAGAGAACTGAAAAACAACTGGGGAATTTTAGAGACAGACAGAAAAATAGTGAAAATGGCGTGTTTTGAGAGAGGCGAAGAAGAAGAAGAAAATTCTTAATTCGCGACTCCTTTTATGGATATATTACATTAGAAGAATGACGCGGAAGTTCTAGACGGGGCAACGTACGTCAAATCATTCATATATTAAATTTTATTCATATATTTACGTCGAGTCGTAAAAAAATTTGGAGATAAAAGCTGGTCTAATTAATTTAAAAAGATCAATTTAACTTAATTTTAAAGTTTAATTAGTTTAAAATTAAAATACTTTCTTAAATTAAATTGGATTAAGTTTAATAATAGATTAGTTTGGATTTAAGCTTTTAGGACTTGAAACTACCCTAAAAATTTAGGTTTAGGTCCTAATTGAAGCATATCAAATCATTTGACCTAAAATTGATTAGGCTTGAGTTATTTAAAGTTCAATTAAATTTAAATTAAGATTGATTAATTTATTTTTTAAAAATTAAAAATACTATTATTTGACCCAAAATGACATAGTTTAACTTAACATATTCAATAAAAAATTAAAAAAAAAGGTTCAAGCCTGATTTAAAACTTAATTAGCTCAATTCATAAGGATGACAATCCGCTCCGATTGACGTAGCCATAGGCCAGATCATAGATTTACATTTCTTGACTTGACCAAGTCATAAGTAGGGCTTGGATTAAGGTTGTCCAAGTCCAATCGAAAATAACAAAATAGTATTTTTTTTTTAAATTTATTAACTCGGTCAGTCGAGCTACAGGTCAACCTTGCATGTTTCCACTCTATCAATTCAAACACTTTGAGTTTAGGTCATATGCAATTGAATTAGCAATTGAATTAGGCTGCTCAAAAAATGGGATCCAAAATCAATAACTTTGGACATGGCCAATTTTTTCTTTTCCACTACTCTCCTTAGTTATTAGGTTTACTTTTCCTTTTTCTATTTTGTTAACGAAAATATGGAGATTAAACTCAGTTTTAGTTATTTGCAATTTTTCACTTTTTAATGTATCTATAAAGTGATTTTAAGTAGTTTTTCAAATGAAAATGATAATTTAGCCTTTAATACTTTGACAAAAATTATAATATTCAATAGTGTAAAAATATTTTTAAAATAACAATAAGTCAAATATATATTTTTAAAATGGAATTTAAATTTTCTATTTTATAATTTCATCGTATTGAAATTAAAATACTAAATATTAAAGTTTTCCAAAAATGTTATTGTCAAATCCCAAATATACCCCACCTCTATTTGTGCCAATAGATGGGCCAATTCTCGTTATCATTTGGGGACTCGAACTTTTGACATTGAAAAACCCAAGCCTAACCTGATGGTTCTGATACTACTGAACTACAATTGAAATAATAAAAACGATTATGATAATAATTTGAGAGTGTTTACATAAATGTTCTCATATTTCTCTTTGAATTTAAAAATAAGATTATATATATATATATGGAAAAATATTTAATATACGTTTAAAATAGTGACTTAAAGATTACAGGCCTTTTCATCATAAAAGGGCTAAAAAGTCATTGTAATTAGGATTAATCTCAGGTAAGTCTTGGAGCAATCAATAAAATTTACTTCTTTATGATAAAATCACAAGTTCAAATTATGAAAACGATCTTTTTGTTAAAAAATATAAAGAGAAGGCTGCGCACATCAATGAGTCAATGACTCTTTCTAGATCCTCGCAAAATGAGAAGTTTTATGCACTAGTTATTAGAGGTTGGCAAAAAACTAGAAAAAACCTAACCGACCTGTAAGACCGAAGAAACTGGGCCAAACCGAATTGCACAGAGAGTGATAGATGGTCGGTTCGATTTTGGATATTGAAAAATCGACTATATCGGTTCGGGTGCGGTGTAGGCAAAATTTTTTCCAAACCAACCCGAACCAAACCTATCAACTAAAAAAAAAAGGTTTGTATTTTTTTATACTTCTAACTTTAGATATATAAGGTAAGTTTGTAGCGCCCCCTTACCACAAGGTACACACTGGGACACCCAGAGGTCATTCTGGTATATATCCTACGATAAGGGTAAGCTACGTTCGATCGCTACATTAACTTTACAAGGCATCATATCATTACTCACTTATAAAGCATTATAAGAAAATCACAATATTTTAAAACCAACTTTTTCCTCAT
>JANZXR010000172.1:53819671-53856901 GCA_027575705.1 Erythroxylum echinodendron | reverse complement strand
AGAAACAATTAGTTCTTCCCATTCACATACAAGTAGCACTTCAATATCTCATCCATACATCATAATCATCGGACCTTCGTGTCCAACTTTCAGTACACAATATTACACATTCATAAGATAAGTCAAAACAGAATTTAACACAACAGTAATTGAGTGAGACCGCTAGGTTACTCATAGATTACTTCCGAAGCTATTGCCTCGAAGTTTCGGCAACGTCGGGATGTTGACGTTCTAATTGTTCCTCTATAACAAACAATATACACATATAACAATTTAGCACAATTATAAATATTCATTTATACACATGCATATATGTGAAATATATATAATGCATGTTCACGACAATCCTGGGTATCTTTCAATTATTTATGTCACACTTTCATACATATTTCCAATACACATACGTATCATTTATACTTATGGTTTATACCTCAATAAACCCATAAAAATCAAAATTCATAACTCATTTCTTTAATTCAAATTTTTCCTAAGACACACATTCGGGTCAACTTTTCAAGTTCTTTTTGACCTAGAAAATGAAGTCATTTGAGGATACTT
Organism: Erythroxylum echinodendron; assembly: GCA_027575705.1. Lineage (NCBI taxonomy): Eukaryota > Viridiplantae > Streptophyta > Magnoliopsida > Malpighiales > Erythroxylaceae > Erythroxylum > Erythroxylum echinodendron. Next base: position 53,856,343 of record JANZXR010000172.1, on the reverse strand, counting down.
TCTTCTAGAAAATTGTTCATCTATTTCTTAAGTTTCTAATGACACCAAGATCATCTAATTTGGTTCAGTATCCTATGAATTATGCTCAAAATACCACAGACTATGTATAATTGAACTTTTGGCTAGTTCAGGATCACACCCTTAATTTATACAACTCATAACTTTCAACTCAAATTTCTAAAAATTACAAACTTAGTACCAATTGAAAGATGAGAGAATGAACTATAATTTTGTGAAGACACCTTTGTCTGATTCGCCTATATCTATTCAGTTTTTATAAAAACATCAAAACAAAAATTCTATCTCGGGTAGTACTATAACCTCAATCCAGACTCAATTTTCCACCAAAATTTGAAAATCTTAGAGACAGAATCAACTTTAACCTTCTTCAATAAAGTTGTATAATTATGTTTATAATTTAATTTTAATTAAGAATCACCTTATTTGGACATCTACAACTCAAGATATCATCAAAAAACCAACATATGTTCGGAAGGCATCTCCCTCGTATCACCTTCGGAGTTGCGATCGTGACGCGTCTCGATTGCGACTTCCATAGTGACCGTCGGGCATCGCTATCGCAACGCGTCGTGACAGGGATGACTTCGACAGAGTCACGCGTCGCGATCGCAACTTGCATCTGGCCGAAACACCTCCTTCCTTTTTTTTCTTTTCCGAATTTCACATCCAATTTACACCTTGTAACTAAGGTTTTTTGGCAAAGTCATCTTCTAAGAAATTGTTCATCTATGTCTTAAGATTCTAAAGAGCCTAAGTTCATACAATTTGGCTCAGTATTTTAAAAGTTATACACAATTTACTCCACACTGTTCAGAAACTAAGATAAAATCTGAAACTCAAATTCAGGACAATTTTCAACACTTTTACAGAAAAAATTCAAACTCAATTTCTTCATAAAAATTGTAGCCACTCGTCTCTAGTTTAATACAAATCAACAATCATCCTATTTGAATATCTTTAGATCAAGATATGTCCAAAAAAACTGACGCATGTTCGTTTGAACCACTATAACTAACACATTTCCTCATCAATCTTTTCCTCAATCCTCTTTTTTGCTTAATCTACCATTTCTAGTTCAATGCTCATCATTTATCCATTATTCTAACTCCCTTTCAACTCAACATCATCCATAACTAATTATAGCCCATGATTGATCATAAACACTAATAACAGAACATACACATATATATGCATTCGTCATCAATTTTCTGCACATATTCAACTTCATTTCCACTTTCATTTCACTTCTAACTATCACCTAGATCCTTCACATTTCAAGACACCAAATTAATCCCTCTCTTTATCTTTACACTCATTTTACATAATCACAAAAACACCCAAAAAGATTCACATTAATCCATCAAGAAAAAAAATAAAACAAAAACCTAATATGTAACCAGTTTTCTGCACTTTTTTTTTGGACCCCCAGTACTGAACTTCAAGTCAAAATTAAAAACTCTTAATGATATAATTTGAATTCGATATCTTCATAAACAATATATCCCTATGTCTCTATTTTAATCTAAACCAAAGATCATCTCATTTGGATAACTTCAGAATAAGTTATGGCTAAAAAACTGAAGCATGTGCAGTGAACATTTTCCAATCCATCATCTTCAAGTTTTTCCAGATTTTTACACCCACGACACACACACAAAACTTCACATAATCAAGTCATGTACTCATCATTCTAGCTTCATTTAACCATGCCCATGATATTTAAGACAGAACTTACTTGATTTCTCTTCAAAATCCTTAAAAAAAACACTAACCTTATCTTTCTTGACAGCCCACATACATCACCATTTCAAGGTAGGAGGTTGGTTTTCTTGTGAGGAATGAGTAAGACAAGAAGGTGAGAGTATCAAGTGAAAGATGAGAATCAAAGTGTTGATAGTTGGGTGAGTGATTGTGGGAGTGAAGAAGAGAAGAAGAAAAGAGATGGAGAAGCCACAAAAATGAGAAAAAAATGAATAAGAGAGAGTCACGAAGTGGGTAGAGAAAGCAAGAGTGAAAATGAAAGAAAAAAAAAACACTTAATGGTCTTTCAATGTGGAAAGCATGTGAAAGACAAAACATAAAGGGACTTTAAAATTAAAAGAATAGTGATCTAAGACTTAGTCAATTGTTACATGTCATAATCCTATAGGTTCAAATTAGTTCTTTTATTAAACTAATTCAATCAACTCCAATTTTTACTCCAATTGTTTCCAAATTTCAATGACATAAGTCATTAAATCTCAAAGTCATTTATAAAAATTTTCATTGCCATTTGACTCTTAATTCTACTGCTATTCATCAATTGTCTTGCCACTTGGCGTTTTTCCTAGTCTGAAAATACCCAAAATTTCTGAAATTTTCCTAAAATTCTCCAAAAATTCTAAATCACAAAATACACTCTCCAAATCAATTTTCAACAATTACAAGCCACAAAAATCAACAAAATCACTTTCACGATTCAATTATAAATTAATTATACCCGAAATGTCTATGAATGCATGTACAATTATTTTCATGTGCAAAATTCAATATGCATGAATATGAGCATATCGTATAATGCATGAGCATGAAAAAATGTATTTCCAAGCTCTCATTAATCACTCATATTTATTATTATAACCTCCCAAAGATAACGGGATGTTACAAAGTTTGCAACTTTGTAAGTATGACAATCACCCAATAGGTCCGAAAATGAAATAAAAATGTTGGATATGTACTAAAATTAACCCAAATTTTAAGGTCCAAGATTAGGGCCCAAACCGATTGAAGTAACCAAACTGAACTGAACCACATGGCAAATCAAATTTTCGGTTTCATCTGACATTCAGTTCTGTTCGGTTTTCTTATACTGTAAAACTGATTATTCGGATCGATTCGATTCCAGAGCCTAAAACCAACCGAACCGAACCGTGCCTACCCCCTACTAGTTACGTGGACTTTGATCTTATTAGGTGAAATCCAATTTGACTATTTTAACCTTAAAATTTGATGATGGAAAAAAAATTAATTTTGAATTCAATTTAATTTAAATATTTAAATATGATTAAATATAATCGAACTTATTAATTTTTATGAACCAAATTAATTTCTCTTTATTAATCGAGATTGAAAACGAATATGTTGGTTTAATTTGACTATTTCTACTTAAACTTTTCTTTGTTTTACTTTGAAATCAAAATCAATGTTGAGGCCTAAAATGAAATCAGGCATGATAAGGGTGAGATCGGGTCAGATTCATTTTTGACAAAGTAATATTATTGTAATTTTAAATTTCTTAAATTTATAAATAAAAATAACATTGACCGTATTATTTTAAAGAAAAACTTGAGCTTCTTGAATTTAATCAAATCTGATTTATTAATTTCAGCATTTCAAAATTTTGACTATAAGTTAAAACGATAAAATATGTGGTTTAAGATTTAAAAGCTCGACCGGTATTAAACTATTATAAAATTAGTTAAAGATCGATTAAAATTAAAAAATTTGAAATACAATTAAAAAAGATTGTTGAATAATTTGAAGTTTAATTAAAATATTATTAAATAAAAATTAATTAATTAATTTTGATTTATAAAATTTATTAATTAATAAAAATTAATTTTTAATAACAAAATTCCGAGTCGGGCCAACGTTGCTTGCTAATCCTAAATGAACCCACGCCTGGCCCAAAATCTAATCATTAAGTGCACATGTTATAAGGCCATCATTAGGATACCATAGCTAGTTTTCTTTTCTTGCAATGGAAGAAGCATAAAAAGCAAGCAAAAGCTGCTTGTACCGTACACACACGAACACTGAAAGATCAACCTCTCCAAAATGAGTTAGCCACTCGCTTTCCATTCCTTTTCACTCCAACCCCATTCTTTAAAGCCTCACTGCCTTCCATGTCTTTCCCACAACAAACCATTACCGTCTCTGTAACACCTTCAAAATGGAGGCTAAGCTGTGTATTTCTTCTGCTACATTGGGGGCCGCGGCGCTGCTGCTGCTGATGCTCGCTGCGGTGGTGGCGAACAGCGACGAAACATCTCCGACGAAGACGTTGGTGAAGGTAGTGAAAGGCAAGAAGGTGTGTGACAAAGGGTGGGAGTGCAAAGGCTGGTCGGCGTTCTGCTGTAACCAGACTATCTCCGATTACTTCCAGACTTACCAGTTCGAGGACTTGTTCTCCAAGAGGAACACACCTGTGGCTCACGCTTCTGGATTCTGGGACTACCATTCCTTTATCACTGCAGCTGCTGTGTACCAGCCTCATGGTTTTGGTACTACAGGAGGGAAGCTCATGCCACAGAAGGAAGTTGCAGCTTTTCTTGGACATGTTGGGAGCAAAACTTCGTGTAAGTTTCTCTGAAACTTTTTCATGGATCTGTACAAGTAAGTTTCTCTGAAACTGTTTCATGGATCTGGACAATACCTGATAAATGATCTTATCTGAGAAAATCCTGCAGGTGGTTATGGAGTCGCAACAGGAGGACCATTGGCTTGGGGTCTCTGCTATAACAAGGAAATGAGCCCCAGCAAGATCTATTGCGATGACTATTACAAGTACACATATCCTTGCTCTCCAGGAGCTTCATACCATGGCAGGGGTGCTCTTCCTATCTACTGGTATGCAAATTTCCATCTCATATCTTCACTTGTTCTTTTCTACTGTTTCCAGATACCCAAGACTTGGATCCGAACCCTTTTACCACCCTGCCAACCACCAGGTGCTACTTTTCATGACTATTGTTTCAATGGCAGGAACTACAACTACGGCAAAACTGGAGAAGCCCTGAAGATCGACTTACTGAACCACCCTGAGTACATAGAAAACAACGCTACACTTGCCTTCCAAGCCGCGATATGGAGGTGGATGACGCCGGAGAAGAGGAACCAGCCGTCGGCACACGATGTGTTCGTCGGCAATTGGAAGCCGACCAAAAACGACACTCTGCACAAGAGAGTGCCTGGTTTCGGTAGCACCATGAACGTCCTTTATGGAGATCAAGTTTGCGGTAAGGGTGAGGATGAATCGATGAACAACATGATCTCTCATTACCTCTACTACCTCGATCTGATGGGTGTGGGAAGAGAAGAAGCAGGACCAAATCAAGTGGTTAGCTGCGCTGAACAGACTCCATTTGAACAATCCTCCTCCTCCGCTGCATCATCTTCTTGAGCTTCCGTGGAGTTTCAACTTCCATAATTAATTTTCTTTCTTTCTCTTCCAAGCTAAATCCGTATTGTACGGATCGTTATAATGTTGTATGTTAAGGCCTTAATTTTGATGTTGATGTGCTTAATTGGAGTTTCTCTTTTTATATGTATGTATATATACATAAATTTTCAAGTTTAAAGAAGAAATATGATATCATTTTGTGTTATTAATTTATGACTTAAAAGTTTTATTTATCAAATAATGAGATAATTAAACACTAACTATTAATTAAAAATACTTATCTGAATTTTTGGCCCAACCCGCTTTTAACTCAGGTTGACGAAGCCACGAGTTAGTCATGGTCTGCTAATTACTTTCAAAACGATGCAATTTTTAAAGTTTTTTCTTAAAAAAATAAGCGACGGCTTGAGCTGGGTCAAGCTACGAGCTGACCCATCCTAACTCACGGGACCACGAGCTACCATAACTTGGGTCGACCGCCTAACCAGGCCCAAGAATGGATGTCTGTTTAATGATCGTAACTAATGACAAAGATTGAGCTGAATTCAAATTAGAATTGACTTTGAGCTCTTACATTAAAATAATATTATTTTATTTAATTATTACAATTTAAATCAAGTCACTAAATTTAAGTTCGATTCAAAGTTTGATTCGTCTTTCATAATTAAATGGTATTAATTTTATTAAAGTTTGTAATAGAAGATTGATAACATTATTTTATGAGCGTATTATTTTACGTTTTAAAAACTATACCAGAAATTAAACCAGTAAGATAAGAGATTTATGTTATGTTCGGTTGAAGTTTAATAATAGAATAGAATATTACTCTATCGTTTATAAGAAGGGTTTATAATAGAATAAAATGGGATGAGATAGAAAATGAGAGTTTCGTGTTACATTTCATTTCATCTCATCATAAATAGTGAAAATAAGAAATCTCATATTTGGAGAGTTTTGGATAAAATATAAAATGATAAACAAACTATATTACATTGTAAGCTCTTCTTCCAAACAACATTTCACTATCTTTCAAAATAATAATTTTTTAATATTACATCCATTTCATTATAAACTTTACGTTTAATTAAACAAAATTTTAAGGTTTAAAAGGTTTAACCGATTTTAAATTATTATTAAATCAGTTAAAGATTAAATAAAATTAAAAATTAAAAATATAATTAAAAGAAATTGTCTAAAAATTTGAAATTTAATTGAAAAAGATTATTAAATAAAAATTAAGTAAATAATTATTTACTGATTAATTAAATTGAAAATTAAAATAAAAAATAAATAGACAAAAATTGTAACTTGAATTGGTATCATTGTACTTTCCTATTTACCTGTCTTTCTTATTTAGTTATTTTAACATTTTCCTGTTCAGCACATCTTACTATCCTAGGCACAACATACTGGAAAGCTCCGTTAAACACACCACCACAAACATCAAGTTAGCGGTCAACTAGCTCATCCATTATATAGAGACGGATAAGGAGAGTTTGAAGTGCCGTGCGTGATTGTTGTTAAAGATAAGGGGCCGTTCTGTGTGTGGATTTGGAAGAGATGGGCAGAGACATCGACCATCTACCGAAGAACGCCGCCAACTACACTGCGTTGACGCCGCTTTGGCTTCTCGACAGAGCCGCGACGGTGCATCCGGAGAGAACCTCGGTGGTTCATGGGTCCGTGCGGTACACGTGGCGTGACACATACAAGAGGTGTCGTAGGTTGGCCTCTGCACTTAACAAACGCAACATCGGACTCGGTAGCACGGTATAGTCAAACCAGTCATTGTTAATTTTCTCTTTGGTTTAAAGCAAGTGACTTTTGGACTTTTGCTCATTTATAGTTATTTTGGTCTATAATTTAATTTAATTTTTTTTGTCGATTCCAAGTGTCCGGATCAATCCATAAAAGTTGGAAGAAGATATGCTTTATGAACAAATTGAATTGGTAAACGGTGTGATGTGCCTGTGATTCAAGTTATAATGTTAACCTTTGTTTTTTGATCATTTGGACTTGATGTGTAGTTATCTAAGTTGGGTTGACGCCAGTTTTTCTTATTTACGGTGCCAGGTAGCAATTATTGCCCCAAATGTTCCTGCTATGTTTGAAGCTCATTTTGGAGTGCCAATGGCAGGAGCTGTCATAAACTCTGTGAATATTCGTCTTAATGCTCAAACAGTTGCTTTCCTGTTAGGTCACTCAAATTCAGAAGTTGTGATGGTGGATCAAGAGTTCTTTCCTTTGGCTGATGAGGCTTTGAAAATGGTCAGAGAAGGTGACAAACAGTTCAAGTCACCACTTCTGATTGTGATAGCTGACAAAAGCTGTGATCCCATGTTGCTTAAAGAGGCAGTTGGGAGAGGTGCCATTGAGTATGAGGACTTTCTGCAGAGTGGTGATGCAGATTATGCTTGGAGACCACCAGAGGATGAGTGGCAGAGCATTGCTTTGGGTTATACTTCTGGTACAACAGCTAGCCCCAAGGGAGTGGTGTTAAGCCACCGTGGGGCATATCTTATGGCCTTGAATAATCCTTTGATTTGGCCAATTAGTGATGGAGCTGTGTATCTTTGGACTCTTCCTATGTTTCATTGTAATGGTTGGTGTTTCACTTGGACTCTTGCTGCTATTTGCGGGACAAGTATTTGCCTTCGGCAGGTAATTGTAGTCGATTTTGTTATTACTAGCACACTTTTGCTTCGCAAGATGTGATAAGATTTTTAACGATTAATGCTACTAAAACAAACACATTTTGGTTTTTGTTGATTAATGACACCTGAATTCTGTAGCATGATAACTTTTAGTTGGGCTGTCATAAAATCAAAGTTGTTGGTTAAATTTATTCACAGTAGATCAGTTTTCATTGTCTGAAGAGAAAAGTTTGAGCATGGACGTATATCATTTCTTTTTCTATAGGGTTGAATTTAGTGTTATATGTGTAGAAGTTTTTCATTTCAGGATCTGTTTTGTGAGATTGATGCCAATCACTGTACCTTTCATATGCTTCTATAGGTAACAGCCAAGGCAGTGTATTCAGCTATAGCGAACAGTGGTGTCAGTCACTTCTGTGCTGCTCCCGTGGTACTCAATACCATAGTCAACGCGCCTAAAGAGGATACCATCCTTCCTCTGCCCCGTCTTGTTCATGTAATGACGGCTGGTGCTGCTCCACCCCCTTCTATACTCTTTGCAATGTCAGAAAAGGGCTTCCGTGTTACGCACACTTATGGTCTCTCAGAAACTTATGGGCCATCTACTGTGTGTGCCTGGAAGCCCGAGTGGGACTCGATGCCCCCTATAACTCAGGCTCGCTTGAATGCACGCCAAGGTGTCCGGTATGTTGGTTTAGAGGGGCTAGATGTAGTTGACCAAAAGACAATGAAGCCTGTCCCTGCAGATGGAAAAACAATGGGAGAAATTGTGATGAGGGGCAACGTTGTGATGAAGGGTTATTTAAAGAATCCAAAAGCCAATGAAGAGTGTTTTGCAAATGGATGGTTTCATTCTGGAGATCTTGGTGTTAAGCATCCTGATAACTACATAGAAATTAAGGATAGGTCCAAGGACATTATCATATCTGGGGGTGAAAACATCAGTAGCTTGGAGGTGGAAAATGTTCTTTACTCACATCCAGCAATATTCGAGGTATCTGTTGTTGCTCGGGCAGATGAGCGATGGGGAGAATCGCCGTGTGCTTTTGTGACATTGAAGCCCGAACTTGATAAATCCAATCAGCAGAAGTATGCTGATGATATATTGAAGTTTTGCAGGTCCAAGATGCCTGCTTTCTGGGTTCCAAAATCTGTGATTTTTGGACCACTTCCAAAGACAGCTACTGGGAAGATTCAGAAACATGTCCTGAGAGCCAAAGCAAAAGAAATGGGACCTGTGAAGCAGAGTAAGTTATAAATCGAGTTATGTTGTAGTTTATAGCCTGATGACTAATAAAAGCTGTTTTCTTACATATCCATAATAAAATTTCATACTTGTTAGTTTCGTATGATGTTTTTCTCTCTGACTTAAATCTATCCTCTGATGTATACATTTTTCCCTATTTCCATATCCTAACTTGAATTTATCCCGCTCAAACCAGATTAGTCAGATTCCAGGATGTCGGCGACATTATACTGGTTTAGTTCGGATTTAGAGGATGCATGTTAACGTTTTAAGATTGGGTTTACCATCTGTTCAGGAGTCTGTCATATGCTCATATGAAATTCAGTATCTGATTTGGCTGAGTGGCAGATACAAAATCTGGCAAAAACTAGCCCTTTTTCATTGAATGGACCAGCCATAATAATATCTGAATTGCTTGAGAAAGAGATATTCATTTCGTACTTGAACATGATCCTGCCAAACATGACGTGCATAACTTAGATACGAAATTTGGTAACCAATAGGATACCGCTTCAGGATGCCAATTATAAAGAGCTTGGAAAGCCTGCGTCTTCCCTGTAATTGGTCAAGTAATTGCATTTTTCTATCAAAATGTCCCACACGATACTTCTTTCATGACCCACTCTGCTATCCATGGAATCCTAATTGAGACAGTTAACTCTCGATTTGTTAGACTTGAGTTGGATGGAATGTTGAACGAGATTGCAAATTTAAGAAGTTAAACCTAACTTGAAATTTGATTAAAATTTTAAAACGATATAAAAATAAAAAATAGTTTTAAACACTTATAAGACTTGAGTTCAAAGTTGAACCATTGTTACATATATTATTAATTATTTTTTACATTAAATATATTAATAATTAAATTTAATAATTTATAAATTATGTTAGTATTTAAATAGTTTAAGAAGAATATATGACTTATATTAAGGGATTTAATTTTTAAAATTTTTAAAAGTTTATCTCAAACCATTATAATGACCTTAAAAAAATAATCTTTCTTTGTCTTTTTTTTTTAATGATACAATATCTTATATTGAGTTGTAACAATGAAACTCAAAGAGTTTCGTACAGAGATCACATTCGATTGAGTCAGGCTAAGATTGGACGAGCCCAAATTTGAATCTAAATTCAAGTTCAACTCAAAGTCTGATCGAGTTCAAATCAAACTATATCATTTTTTTAATTTAAACTTTAGAAAACATAATCGTTTTATTCAAAATAATGTTGATTTTTAAGTTTTGCGTCAGGGTGAATCGAACAGGCTGAGTTCGAAACTAAATAAAAGCCCAAAAATTTTAATGAAAAGCTTAAATTTGACTCAAAATTTGGATTAATTGTGTTGATTTCGAATTGGGTTAATGCTAAAATGTGATCTCTAGTTCTATCTAACCTATATCTTAGTAACTTCAACCTAGATCTAGTTAATTCAAATTGAATACTTTGTTATCCCTAACTCCACTCATTTGGTGTAATAAAGAGTGAGCATGTCCAATATGAAACCATAAGGTGAGCATTTAATAAGTTTAACTTTGTGTGCAAAGGACTTTAGGGCTCTAGCCCATTAAGAATTAGCCTTCCAACCAACTAGACCTTGGTCTAAATTTCGAGATAATAATTGAGCCCTAACTTAACGCAATTTAAGATTAACAAGTCAAATCTAGATTAACCGAGTTCGAGCTATCTAAGTTTAGCCTACTTAATACCTGATAATTATTTTAAAAACTGGCAAAATTTTATTAAAGAGATTTTTTTGTTTTAATTAAATAAAAATAAAAATAAATTAGACCGGATCAAGTCAAACTCAGTCTCTCAAAACTTTGTAAGAACCCAATAACCTAAGTCTTGTATATATTCTATACGAGAAACAAGGTGGAAATTTCAAAACCTATCTTTCACTACACGATAGAATATTTATTGGTCACTTTGCCAAGTTACATACACATCTTCCTTTTTCTTTTTCACCAAACTTCCGTGCATGCTTCAAACCTTTTAACTAAAATAATCATAATTATTATAAAATTTGTCGATATACACCCGTTGCATTGAAAGGTCGGTGGTAATGAAATTGAAAAGTTCAGCTATGAAACATAGAAGGCCGTTGGTTTTGACGTATACGGCAGTAGATGTGGACGTGTCAACGGCAGAAAATTATGTCTTTGTCTATCCTTTATTAATATAAAATAAAAATCTACTTTTCTTATATTTTCATATAAAAATATTACTGGAATAACTAGTAATTTTTTTTTTCCGAGAAATCCATAGCGTAACTTTTGAATGAGTATTAGGTAAAATTTTGAATTAATACAATAGCCTACAAATCATGCCAATTAAATACTCTGTATTAAACAAGCTATATATAATAGACTCGATCGAGAGAGTATATATAAGAAGATAAGGCCTTTTAACTTTATACTCCCCTCACTTCAATAACTAAACCACCTTTTTGTGATTAAAAAATTATAGGTTTAAATCACAAAAACATATTCATATTAATAATACTTATATTTTGGATTTTACTTAATGTTTGAGGACTTTAAGATTACTTTAATTTAAATTTACGGTTCGATCGAATGATTTATTTAAAATTTATATGATTAATAGAGATATTTATTTTTATATATGTATTTAAAAACAATTATTATATACTATTTTAATATATTTATACTTTGTACACATAAAAATAATTATTTAACTATTAGTTACAAATGAGAAATTAATTTAAGGTAAAATGAATTAAATTTGACATATTAAAATTAATTTAATTGAGATTAGATTCGAATTTGAATTTGAATTCAAACTCAACCTGAATTAAGTGTAAGTTCAAAATTTGATAATTTTAATTTTAATTAATTAAGTAAAATAATTCAAAATTAATAATTTAAATTTAAATTTAAACACAATTAAAATCAAATATTTAAATTCAGGCGTAAAGAACTTTTTTGAACTGGCCCGACCAATCATAAACACTACCACCAACATTAAACTTTATTCCTAACCACCCATCCATGACCTTATGTGTGTGTTATAATTTTTTAGGTTTTTTTTAACATTTTTAATTATATATTTTCACCTTATTTGTACACTAAAGATCATTGTCCTTTCTTTTTTAATATATATCTTTAGTGAATATACTTGTCCTACCTTCTCACTCAACACCATTGCTCAAACTCCATCTATAAACTCTTCTCTCTCTGTCTCTTTCTTTACCTTCTCTCAAACTACAAAGGTAATGCAGATCAATCATCCTCCTTACATAACAAATCTTTTGCTTTCTCGTTGTAATCCATATCTGCCCTTCATGACTATATGGTTTTGGTTTGTGGTTTGAGTGCTTGACAATGACATTTCTAGGAACTCTCTCTTTGAGAGCTTGAAGAGACTCTGTTTCTCAATGCTTTTGTTCTTTCATCCTACTTATCTGGTTTTAGTCAATTACGTGTTGCAAGCTACGTTCTTTGATCTTTAACGGCAGTCGGTGATTGCAGAGGAGAGAAACCCAGATGGCAGATTGTAGCGGTAACGAAGATTTCAGTTCTTCGGAGGTATCAATTCTGAATCTTCATAACTGGACTAACAGCTCTGTTTCTTTCCTTTTCTCTGTTTCTGTGTACTGCGTGGTCTCATTTTGGGAAATTAGAACATTAGCAAGAATATAGGAGATTGGTAGCTTAAAACTCCAAACTATAATGTATTTCGTATAGATCTTAGGATCACTTTCATGTGAGAGCAACCCTCTTTTCACGAGTAGACATAACATAAACCGATTTGTATGCTTGTTCACGGTTTTAAGTAGTGTTGCCAAAGTTCAGGTTCAGTCCGGCGGAGTTTGACTTTTTAAAATTTGAGTTCGAGTTTGAATATTAATTTGAAAACTTTAGTTTAATTGAGTTTTAATATTTAAATTAACGTTTAAATATAATTAAATTTAACTAATTTGTAATAATTAATTAGATTTTTTTTTCATTCTTCAAACGTAAAAGGTAATAATTCAAAATCTTTATATTTATATCTAAAATAAATAAATAAAAGGAATAGATATTTTTGGAAGAGAATTATTGGCTTAAATTGATACAAAGTTGTGTGGTTCCCACACATCATGACAAGTTAGAACTGAACAGACTCCAGATGCTGACATCAGAAACATTCCTCAATTGTCGGCAATGTACGGCTTTCACTTCCCATTGTGCGTCAACTAGTGGACAATTTCTTTTTTAAAATTTCCAAAATTTTTAATTAGATCATTAATAATTAAAAATTATAAAATATTTCACACTTTCTTAAATATAATAATTTAAAATATATTTTTTTAATCGAATTTAAAATATATATTTAGAATCATGTTTAAGGGTTTTCTCAATAAAATAAAATTTGTGGTTTTATATAGTAAATAATTTAGGAATTTAGTATGCATTTATAATTTATGGGATTAGATATAGGTAATGCTTTTTTATTTTTATTTTATTGAAGTTAAATTTGTCATATAAGACTGTTTACTACTAAACCACTTCAGATTCTGTACTCTTCCCTGTTTTTCAATTTGAACCAAAGTATGACTTAACTATTAAAAAATAAATAATAATAATTAACCTTTAGTAATTCTCATTATTACTAAATTTCTTCGGACCTGTATTCTTTAATTATTATTATTTATTTTTTAACAATTAAGTGATACTTTAGTTCAACTTGGGAATTAGTAGGAAAGAGTAAATGACAAGGTACTAAGCTTCTTTAAATTAGGTTTTATTTTCTTGCTCAAACTTCAAAGGTATCAATGTATTACTAGTGGTAGGCATAGTCCATAATTGCATTTCTTATTGAATAGAAAAGTAATTGTTTTTGGTGACTCATTTATTGTTTGAGTCAGGTCAATACCTAATCTTAATTTATACAACTTGAAAGTTAATTATGTCACTAACGTGTGACAAACAATTGCTTACGACCAATTTGACACTTAACACCTTTCTTCTCGTTCAAGGTAACGGTAGAGTATGTTAATATAAAAACCATAAAAAAACACAAGATTCTTTTATAAAATTTTAATATTTAAAGTTATTGAAAAATTTTAAATTTCAAAAAATATTTTATCTTAAACTTTGGTTAAAAATAATTATAAACTATACACATTACGACATCATATATAAATTAATCAAATACTATTTACTTTACAATTTAAATAAACTATTGTTTACATCACGAGTTAAATTAATTATTAAATTATAATCAAACTAACTAATTTGACTCAAACTAATATTGATTATAAGTATCTTAAATTATTAATTTAAGTGTAATTTATTGGTTTATATCGCATTCAAGTGTTGAGTTAAGTTATTATATTAGTGAACATTCGATTAGTTTATATTTAATATTTATATTTTGATGTTATTTTTCAACCAAAATATAAGAAAAGTGGGGTTTTTTTTTAAAAAACCAAAAAATAGGAGTTTTTCATAATTTTAAAATAGGGGAATTTTCTAAAATCTCTTAAATTATAAGAGGGTGTTATTTGATTTTAAATTATTAATTCATAACGTAAATTTCTTGAAACTTTTTTTCAAATTAAGAGAGAAAATTTTTAATATTGTAATTGTGTTTGATATTATTTTATTAAAATTTAATGAAATAATATTGTTTTAATTGCACTGAATTTACATCAGTTCGAATTAGTTTAAACTTTATACTATTTAAATCAAAATTAATTATTTCAAATTCAAATTTGATCAAAAGCTCAATCAATTCATAATTATCTATATATTTTTAATTTTTTATTTAAAAACTGGTATTGTTAAGTAAAAAAAAAAGAGAAAAATATGCTAAAAATGAGGTTCTAACTATGTTAATGTCAGGAAACATTTAGGACAAAGAAATACGGTGAGCTTGCTCCCAAGAAGAAGCCTTTAATTTCTAAGGTAATATTAAAGTGTTTTGATCATGAAAAAAGGAGACATGATTATATAATTTTTTGCTAAATATTTATATTGAATTTCTAGGACCATGAACGAGCCTTCTTTGATTCAGCAGATTGGGCTTTATGTAAGGTAATTTTCTTTTAATTCTTATTTTTTTAAATTGTAGTTTAGGCACTCTAATAAATATTAAAATGTCATTTATTACCTGAAATTGTGATTTTGAAATCAGCAAGGAGCAGAAGTAAATCAAAAGGCTAAAGTGGCAATAGAGACTTTGCAACCTAAACTACAGGTATATAAATATAAATATAAATTATGGGATATATTATTTTGAATATTAATAATTGCTAAGTTGGCAATTTTCAAAGAACTAACTGAGAAATTGCAGAGAACCCCTCATCAACAGCTTCCTCCAAGAAGGCCAGCTTGTACATCTGGTGGCCAAGTGAGTATTAACAAGTAGCCTAAGTGGATTGGTCACAATTCACAAGTGTCTCTCGTACTTAATTATAGGTAAAGCTGTGTATTTCCAAATCTCCTCAAACTCTGCTTTCCAGTGAAATGGCTATTAAGATGTTGTTGTAGTATTGAAGGGATGTGATTTATTTTAATCATGTATATGTATACATTGAATAAATAAAAGACCCTTCGTTCTTTTTTTTGGGTTATTATGTTTTATTAATTTGTCTTTTATTTTTAATCAAAATAAAGTAATATATTAAAATTTTAGTAAATTATGATAAAATAAAAAATCATAAAATAAGTAACAAAAAATAAGAATCAATAAAAATTTTTATTTAATGAGATTTAATTACAATGTATTTTTTTTGAAATTAAAATTTATAAAAATAAAATAAAATATAAACATACAAGTTTAAGAAACTACTCCTACAATTGGGGCAAGCTAAAACGACAATGTAAAAAATTCACGAGAATACCAAAACAATACGAAATCAACTAGTTCAAATGATAAGTACTTATTTTTAATAAATACTTATATGTTTGAGATTGTTATTTTGGTAACTGCTGAAATGTGAAAATAAGTGTTTGATAAGTGTTGTTGTGATTGCTTAAAAGAGATAAAATAATTAAAAAACTTATTGATTTAATAAACTATTAATTGTTTTATAAATAATTAAAAAATATATTATTAGACATATAAATTTAAAATTATAAATAATAATTTAAAATAAGAAGAAGACGATACGTTGGATTTGCTTTCTATTAGTTGTGGGTATAATGAAAAATAATAATTATCAGAAGGTTATTAATAGAAAATAGAATTTCTACCGCATAAGTATTTTTCTACCGCAACTCTCTCTCTACTTATCGATTTATGCGGTAATACCATACTTTTCTTCTACCTTTCATTGTTTGCCGCAGATCTAAATATATGACTGTGTTTGAAAACTGCAGTAGATAGAAACTTATCTTCACTATACTGCAGATCCAAACATAGTAGATATTAATCTCTTTAACATTTGATGTTTTCTTTTAAAAGGAAAAGAATCTCGAAAAGGAATTCCCAGCGATTAGGTGACCCTTTTATATTTTTGCCAGTGATTCCGATCAAGGTAAAGATTTCTCTCTTAAAATGATATGAAAATGGTATATTTTATTTTAAACAATATTTTGTCTTTTTCCTTTTATATGAAAATTTTAAAATAGAAATTTTATTAACTCTTTGGTCACGTTTGGTACGCAGCACTGGAGGCGTATGACAGGGCTTGAGATAGGAAATCAGTCAAATAAACAAGTTTGGTAAGTGATATTAAAGAAGCCCAAGAATTGCACGTTACCACGTAAGTGGGATTGGATAAGCCCACCTCTCCCCTTGGTATTGCATTTTAAACCTATGATTGAAAATTTTAAAGACAAATATCCCCATTTATAAGAATTTTTAGACAAGTTTAACCTTATTATATTTGTCCTAATTTATCTTCTCTTCCATCGTTCTGAAGCCGTTCACTTTCATTTTTCATCATTCTCTCCCTTATTTTTGCTATTACCAGATTTGCCAAGTTGCTCTCTTCATTGTTCTCTCCTTTGTTCTTGCCATTAAACACAACATCACCGGTAAATTTCGCTTTCACTCTATATTATTTATGACAAACACACACACACATTCTTCTTCGTCACTTGCTTTTGGATTTTCTTCTCCGCAAATTATATTTTTAACCACAACATCTCCCTTAAACGCAGCATCACCAACATCATTTGAGAGTGGGACGGACGCCGATGTGTAGAACGAGAGGGGAGACGATGTGAAAGGGAGAGATTTAGTGTGAGTTTTTTTTAAATATTTGGAAGAGGCATTATTATCTTTTCATAATTTCTATCTGATTTTAAAATAAAATTAATAAAAACAATCCCTCCAAATATTACCTCTTATCAAACGTAATTTTAAAGTCCTAATTCTACTCTCATTGTCAATCATAATCTTAATCACATTCTCAATCTCAATCCCTTCAATACTAGCGCTGCTTACCAAATGTGGCGTTTGTTCGAGTCTAGTCAAAGTTTAATCAACTTTAACTTAATTTGTGGAAGAACTAATTTTGTATTTTTTTTTTACTTGTATTTAAAAGTAAGAAATTTGTTTATGAGGCCTAATTGGAAGACGACCCAACAATGAATTTGGCAATGGCCATGAAACTAGGCCTACACCTCCAAGCCCCCGCGGTCCTTTGGTCTGAATCATTGGGTTACCGAACCCTCGGCGCCGTTTTGCTTCCTGCGTCTCTGCAGGGGTGACATGAGATTGAGAGCTCTTCCTTTAGCTTCAAGGGCATTATCTCCTGTGCTCACAAGCCTCTCTTCCCATCAGGAGAGCTTGGCGACTTCTCAACGTTGCTGTGAAAATCCCATAAAGACCAGAGCTGGCTTGACTTCTTCAAGTAGTCATACTCGTCATCCCAACTCAGCCCATTGTCCAAGAAGTGATTTTTATGGTAATAGATGCATTCATCCGATTGATCATGATTACTTTTCCAGGGTTCTACTAAGAAAGGACTGGTTTTTATTGCTAAACCAAGAGTTGAGAGCAAAAAGGATAGTTTTGAATTCTCAGTTTGTAGTTAGTGTTTTGCAAAATCTGGAAAACCCATTACACCCTTTGAAGTTTTATATCTGGGTTTCGAATATTGACTCCTTATTTGCAAGGGATCAGTCAGTCAAGGGTGCTTTGGCCAATTCTCTTTACCGGAAAGGTCCTGTTGTTTTGTCTGTTGACTTGCTCAAAGAGATTATAGACTCAGGTTGTCGAGTAACTGAGGAATTGCTTTGCATTTTGATTGGCAGTTGGGGCAGATTGGGATTGGCAAAGTATTGCAATGAGATATTTGGGCAAATATCATTTTTGGGTCTTCGTCATAGTACGAGATTATATAATGCAGTTATTGATGCTCTCGTGAAATCCAATTCTCTAGACGCAGCTTATTTGAAATTTCAACAGATGAAAGCAGATAGTTGCACACCTGACAGGTTTACTTACAATATACTTATCCATGGAGTTTGTCGGATGGGTGTGGTGGATGAGGCAATTCGACTGGTTAAACAAATGGAGGGTTTGGGATATGCATCTAATGTGTTTACTTACACTATCTTAGTTGACGGGTTCTGTAATGCGAAGAAGGTTGATGAAGCCTTTAAGGTTATAGAGACAATGAAGGCAAGAAATGTGAGGCCTAATGAAGCTACAATTAGATCATTGGTTCACGGGGTATTTCGTTGTGTCACCCCAGGTGAAGCATTTGAACTGATAATAGGATTTATTGAAAGAGAGCCTACCTTGGGGAGATTAGCCTGTGATGCTCTACTTTGTTGCCTGTCAAATAACTTTATGCCAAGGGAGGCTGGTGCACTGCTGAGAAAACTTGGTGAACTCGGGTATTTGCCTAACAGTGAAACATTCAACATCACGATAACTTGTCTGCTGAAGGGTTTGGTTCTACATGAGACCTGTGAGATGTTGGACAGATTTATTGAGCGAGGCATGAAGTTAGGATTTAGCACATATCTGATGTTGCTTGAAGCTTTGTACAAAGCTGGAAAATGTGCAGACGGTGATCGATATTACAGTCAGATGGTTAAGGGTGGGCTCATTTCAAATGTTTTTTCGTATAATATGGTAATTGACTGCTTCTGCAAAGCCAGTATGATGGACAAAGCATCAGAAGCTTTCAAAGAGTTGAAACATAGAGGTATAACTCCCAACCTAGTTACTTTTAATACCCTTATGAATGGGTATAGCAAGGACGGAGAGATGCGTAAAGTACGTGATCTGTTAGAGATGCTTTTGGATCAGGGGTTCACACCTGATGTCTTCACTTTTAGTTCAATAATTGATGGTCTTTGCCGAGCAAAACAGTTCGAAGATGCTTTAAGTTGTCTTTCTGAGATGATTGAGTGGGGTGTCTCTCCGAGTGTTGTTACATATAACATAATGATCCATTCTTTGTGTTCCATAGGTGATGTCACTAGGTCATTGAAACTAGTTAGGAAGATGCAAAGGGATGGAGTGAGCCCTGATATTTTTTCTTTCAATGCTCTCATTCAAAGCTTTTGTAGGTTAGGAAAGATTAAGAAAGCTGAGAGACTTTTTGTTTCCATGTTGACATCGGGCTTAGCTCCAGATAGTTATACTTATAGTGCATTTATTAAGGCATTAGGTGAATTAGGGAGATATGATGAAGCTAAGAAGATGTTTTTCTCCATGGAACAGAATGGCTGTGTTCCAGATTCTTTTACATGCAATCTAATTTTTGACATTCTAATGAAGCAAGGTCAAGTTCAAGAGGCTGAAAAACTGACAAAAGCATGTCGTGACAGGGGAATCATTGTAAAATCTTATCAGACTTTCTCTGGTTCATAAGACAATACTGTTTTATCAGATTTTTACTTTGGAGGCAGAGACAACAATGAAACGTGAGGTCTACTTGCAGTTTCAGAATCACTTGCATTGGATATAATACATCTACTATCCAATTGCGATAAAATGACATAATGCGAGTATGCTCTCTAAGAAAAATTGTTCCTATTCTTGTTTTGAGGACTTTTAAGTGGGTTGTCGGCTTGTGTCCAAGGATATGCTTACTGATTTAGTACAGTCAGATCAAAGGAAACTAACCTTGAGGCTTGACAGTATAAATATCTTGATAGCCTCCAGTGTTAGCTATGTGCATCTCTTTGCATTTTCTCGCCAATTCCTTGGGATTTGCTAGCATTGAATGGAGACAAGTGGTTGCTAAAATTGTGAGAAATGGCACGTTGCCTTTTGAATATTTTGAATGAATTCGGCACTTAAGGAGCAAATTAAGGTGGCCATTTTCAGACGGGTTCGGTGCTCACAGTTGGACGTCTCATTGCTGATTGACCCAAGTTGTGTTCGCAATATTTTAACACATACTGCAAACCGATATGCTCTTTTTCTTTTGCTTTGCTACAGGGATAAAAGTGGAACGCATCTAAGGTTGTTCTTCCGGGGATGGAATTGAAACTTCCCATTCAGAGCATTACCCCTGACTTTGCATAGGCATTACGTATGCCTGGCAGGATCATATTATCCCCTGGTTTCAGGAAAAATTACTGAATCTTCAGAATTGTTTTATGGTGCTTGCCATTGTGTTTTTATTTGACACCGCAGATCATGTTAACTATGCTTTTGAAGTTCCAGGCAAGGAACAATTGTATACTTATGTATGAGAAATGTCTTCAATTGATAGTCGTCTCTTTTCTACTTCATTCATGACTGTCTTGCATCCTTGCACCTTCATTTCTTCTTCCATAGTGTTGTTCTCTTAGTATCTTCTTTTGTTTTAATTCACTAGCATTACTTGGAGAAAATTGAGCCTGGGATGGCTTTTCACCAACATTTTCCACACATTATGAAATGATTTTGTCCCTGGATAGTGACTGTTAATTCTCTATTTTGAATTGATATGTCTCGTATTTTTCGAAAAAGCGATGAATGAACTGCTAGGAGCCGGTATGATTTCGACATGTCTAAAACATATTTTGGTTTCAAAATGCGTAAACTTTTAAAGAAAAAGTTACCTGAATAATACAGGCTGACCATTATTTTCTCAATTTCTGCTCTGAGCTATTACCAGCCCTTCACGTACGCTTTGCTAACGCTTGCTTGCATCGATTACTTGGCTCATGACCTAAAGACTAATTCTTGACAATGGAACTGAGAAGCAACCTTACTTGTAGCAAAGGTTTAAAACGATTTTAGGTGTGAATTAAAGTGCTCTTAGAGAAATTCTAATTAGCAAGTGAAAGTTGGTGACTTCCATCCAACTGCTTTCCCGCTTGCTTCACTCCATTTCACCCGACTGCTCTCATATGCAAGCAGTGATGACAATTTGCTGATCTTTTATCTTGATCAAATTCAGCAAGTCTTCTATCAGTAGCATAAGGAAAACCAAACAGTTTTCATCATTGCCCAATGGGGCTAACGTACTAGCACCTCGCAATTGTTAAATTATTCAACCGGAATAAGTGAGTTGGTTAATAACAGTCAACCTTGGACATAGAATATGGTGATATTAAGCAACTAACTCATGAGATTTTCAAAAAATTGGTGACACCACGTTCTATATAACTTGCGTGAACTCTTCCCTTTTCCCTTCATGAATTCTGTTACCTGCTAGCTTCAATAATGGAAAATTTCCTCACCAGTAGAATCTTTGTTTTGGCTGTAGCTATTGTTTCTTTCTCAGTTTACTGCAGCAACTTGGGTGAGTGAAAGAGGAAGGTTTCCTGGAAAATTTTAACTCTTTCTCGTTTGTCACCATTGCTTACTGTTTTTCATCCTCGACAGGGAACGCAGATGAGTCTGTGGTTGATGAGTATGTCCCTTACACAAGGAAAGGTATTGACAATGCAAAAAACAGCACAGTTGATGAAGAAGGGTCTCATTCCGGCGCTGGTGCCGATCCAGCCAAAATTGTTGCCAAAGCACTACTATGTTTCAATGAGGGAAGTGTAAGTTCGGATCTTAATTATGAGCAAGTCACATTAAACTCCTGTGAATCTTAAAATTCTTTGCTTTACATGGAACTTTCATTACTTTTAATGATCATATACTTGAAAGAGTTCTTACAAGCTGGCTTTGCATTGCTTAACATGCTAGCTTTTTCACCCTGCATATCTCAGATATATAGTAGCTGCGAAGAAGCCTACAGGCTGACCGAGAGTGGAAACATCGATGTGCCTCATGAAAATGTCGATCAATACTGCAGCGGACCGTGCCTCTTGGAGACGCATTTAGTTCTGAACTGTATAGAAAATATTATGACAAACTTTGAGTTCTACAATAAAGCTACTGCAGTTGACATTAGGGACACAATCAAAGCAGGATGTGGTTCTGGACCTAAAAGAGGTACTACTTCTTCAGTTGTTTATCAAGGCATTGTCTTGCTTTAGGCTATTTACATGTGGATGTTGGTCTCCTGCAGGCAATTTCAACGTAACTGAGCACATTGCGGATGAAACAAACAGTGGAGCTGGACACACGTGCGGGAAGCGGTTTCTATTTGGATTCGGCCTAATGATGGCAGGACAAGCTTTGTCGATTTGACAATTCTGATGATGTCAAAGTCAAGTTATCAGCTAGCAGTGCGAGTTAAAGTTCTTGGTTAAAACTTAAAAGATGGAGTACTCGAAGTTGAAATACTTGGACATGTTAGAATAAATCTCAGTTCTTTATGTGAAAGATAGAACAATGAAGTTGATGCACACCCTTTTGTTGTACTTGTTTACCTGTAATAGTATCTGTTCTGCTATTAAGAGTTCTTGGAAGAAGAAAAACTACTTTTATTTTTGACCAGTCCTAAAGGTACCAGAAAGTGGATTAATATAAGAAATAAATGGGAGTTAGGTAAACATAAACAGAAAAACAAACTATTCTTCCCTCCAAAACATCAAAGTCTCTCTTCCGTAGTTTACAGAAAAACCAGAACATAAATCACCTTAAATGAGAACCTTTCAATGACATCTTTCAGAAACCATGCAAGTTCTTTCATGAGCATCTCAAAGACCCTTTCCTGTTCTCTCCTGTCAAGATCAAGATCCAATCTTGTAGCCATTTCTCTTGTTGTAATCTCAATACTTTTCCTGTCCACTACAGTAACCAACCATCACTTTCCATCGTTGACAGTTTCTGCACTCGCTTATCGCCTCCTCTTCGTAGCCAACTATATCTCTCCTTTCTCTTCAATCACACCTTCAGATACATGCGTCGTGTCAGATTTGAGCGATAACTGCACACTCTCTACAATTGCTGCAATAGAAAGAACAAGAAAGAACTCAAGAAAAGAGGGACCTGATATAGATGTGGCTGTTGCTGAGCTTAGTTCTTGCAATATCTTCCATGGAAATTGGGTTTATGATGATTCTGAACCCATTTACCAACCTGGGTCGTGCCCATATATCGATGATTCCTTTAACTGTTTCAAGAATGGGAGGCCTGATTCTGATTACCTGAGATATCGTTGGAAGCCACATGCCTGCAACCTTCCAAGGTCTAAAATTATCGACACCTTGCATGATACCGACACCATTTACAGAAGTCTGTTCTTAAGTTTTGATTTTTGTTTGAATCGGTGCAGGTTTGACGGAAGAAAGATGCTGGAGATGTTGAGAGGGAAGAGACTGGTGTTTGTGGGGGATTCATTGAACAGGAACATGTGGGAATCATTGGTGTGTTCACTGAGAGAATCTGTAGAAAACAAAAGTAGAATTATTGAAGTTGCAGGGAGGCGCGAGTTCAGGACTCAGGGCTTTTACTCCTTCAAATTCCTCGTGAGTTCATACTCACCATTTCAATGTCCATTGATGAAACACCTTTTCAGTTCAGTGTTCTTTGTTCTTCACATTTGTAATTTTCCTTTTTAACTATGTAGGACTATAGATGCTTGATAGACTTCATCAAATCACCATTCCTTGTTCAAGAATGGAGGATCTTAGGATCTGGAAGAGAGACACTGAGACTCGACATGATCCAAGACACCTCTTCCAAGTACAATGATGCTGATATAATCATCTTCAACTCGGGTCATTGGTGGACTCACCAGAAAACCTACAAAAAGTAGAGACTCTTTCTTGTTGGATTCACTATCAAATCAAATCTACTCAATCTGATAATCCTTTTTCTTTTTCACAGCAAGCGTTACTTTCAGGAAGGAAATCGTGTTTACAAGAAAATGGAAGTGACAGAAGCTTACAGAAAAGCTTTGTGGACTTGGGCACGATGGATTGATTCTAACATTAACATCAACCGAACCAGGGTCTTCTTTCGAGGATACTCAGCTTCCCATTTCAGGTATGAAAAAAACTTGAGCACATCTCCTGATTGCCCAGTGACAAGGTTGCATGATATTTCATATCCTATGACTTTATGAGTACCTAATTCTAGCCTTAAACTGAATTGAGTTTAGATTTGGAAAATTTGGTATTAGTTTAGACAATCCGAGTAACCCCGAACAAGTTTCAGTTTAATATTAAATTTCAAGATATTTGTCTAAATTCTTCTTCACTTTACAAAATTTTAACCAGGAAGTGCAATACATCTTAAATGGACTAGACATGTCTATGTTAAACGAACCATTCTTAGTGCAGGAAAGGGAAATGGAACTCAGGTGGTCACTGCAATGGAGAGAGGAGACCTGTAACCAATGAAACAAAGCTTGGACCCTATCCATGGATGATGAAGATTCTTGAATCAGTGATTTCAGAAATTGAAACACCTGTCTTCTATCTCAACATCAGCAGGATGACAGAGTACAGGAAAGATGGACACCCTTCAATTTACAGGATTCCCGAAAACCTGAGGACTCCTGATATGATCCAGGATTGCAGCCATTGGTGTCTCCCTGGAGTTCCAGACTCCTGGAATGATCTTCTCTATGCTGCTTTACTTTCATCCAACAACTACTTGTAGGTTATTACTCCGAGTAACCAGTTCTTGTTGTTATTGCTGTAGTTGTTTTTTTGCAAGGATTATAAAATGAGATTTTTGAATATTAATATACTTCAAAAATTTCTCAAATTTATGTTAAATGTGCAAATTTAAAGAAGAAATTAATTTTAAATTTTTATAAAAATATTACTAATAAAATAATTTAGTTTAATCTTTGAAAGTTAAAACTAATTAAATCTTGCTTAAAATAATAATTTACTATAATTAAGCTACAAAGCACAAAATACCAAGTTACCAAATTGACACTATGCCTGAATGAACTAATCATCGCGACGACAACGTATTGAATGAACCGTGTCAAAATCATTAACTGCCCGGGTAACTCAACATGTCGACATTGTTACAGCCAAACGCTCCCAAATTTTTCTTTTCTTCTTCTTTTCCTCTTTCCTTAGCTCGCACGTTGAGTACATTGATACAATCACATAGAGACACACTCTTTACTCGTTTCATACGATTGAATCCACTGGACTGGCGAACGGAAATTTCTCGCTGGAGGAAAGATGAAGATCAATGTAAACCAAGTCGCTCGAAAAGTGGAGGTCGATAATCGGATCCCTCTCCGCTACTACTATCGGATAGCCGATAACCTTCTCCGACAGGTTCTTTTCTTTTCATTTCTGTTTTTAGGTTAATTTCATTGTTTTTATTCGTAATTTGAATATTGATTATGTTTTTTTTTTGGCCTCTAATGTGTAACTTGATGCTTAATTGTGATGTCTTAAGCATTGACAGTTGCTCTTTGATCATAAAAATACAAACGGCGTATTGGTTTATAGAAAATGATGACTCCGTGATTTGAAGTTCGTAACTTTTGATGGTATATTTAGTTTTTGTGTTGTTTTGGCGCAGGCAAGCATACACAGGGAGGAAAGAAACATTATAGATTTGTATATTATACTTCTTAGGTTTTCGAGGTAATGAGACTGTTATTGTTGCTTCTTTTTGACATATGCTGTGAATTTTAGCTGCTGAGTTTGAATTTGAATTTGATATTGTTTTTGTTGTTGTCTTTCTCTTTTAAATCTTAGTTTGGTATCTGAAACTATCCCATTTCATCGAGATTACCAGGCTTTGCTTCCAAAGGAAAGAACAAGTTATAGAAAGGTCTGGATTGCAACTATTGAACTGATGATTTATTTATTATTACAAAAAGAAGAGAACTTGATAGTTATATGGTATAATTAATAATATGGAGGCTACTTTGTGGCATACAGCGATTGTTAGCTGTATTGGATGAGCTTGAATCTTTGAAGCCTGAGTTTCAGCGGCGAGTGGCAGAGCTTGATCAAGAATCTACATCTGTCCAATTGCGAGAACTTGATGGTTCAGAAAGTATTTCTTTTGGTTCTGATGGGTTTTCTCTAGAATTGACCAGCTCTAATCGAAGTTCTTACTCAAACATGGATGTAAAGCGGGTATCAGTTTATGCCGAAGCTTTTAGTTTGACTTTTAATGACCTTTCTTGGCTGATAAAGAGTTGCTTTCCTATTTTGTTTCTCTGTTCTCATGGAAGTTTTCACTATATTTCTGTGGTGTAGGCTACGAGTGTAACACCTGAATCATCATGGAAGTATGATAATAATCATTCACAAGTTTTATTCTCGAACTCTTTGCCAATTGACAAACAATTTAATAAGCTGTAAGTACATTTTGTTCACTGACATAATACAATTGAATGATATAACCTTTGTAATTCCTAATGAGTTCTGGGACATTTGAGCAAGGTGAATCATACATGACAAGATGCATAAACCGTTGTTTTGGTTCTGTTGGACTGATATGTAAGTTTCTGAATATGCACAGATCTATTAGTCTACCTCTTCCTAAACAAGAGACGCTATCTAGACACTCTTTCTTAGGACCAAGTGGCTTTCGTGGCCAATGGCAAGGACCTAGTGCTGGAAAAAAGGTAAATTTGTTGTTTCATCCTCTTTTTTTGGTTTAGATCATTTGAGTGATAACCTGAGCCTGTGAATTGATCAAATCGTAAATTTGTTGTTTCATTCTCTTTTTTTGGTTTAGATCATTTGAGTGATAACCTGAGCCTGTGAATTGATGAAATCCTTGTGTAATTCAGGTTCAATATCCAAGTAGCGTGGACTTGACCCCTGCCGAATGTTCATCGTGAGAACCGATATTTTATTCTATATTTTCTCTTCTTCTTCCGGAACATTACATAGTTCCTTCCTATGGAATGAATGTAATTTATGGGATGCATTCCTTGTTATTTTTCAATGTCTCCCCTTACATTGCTGCTTCTTATAATGTCATCGTTTTTCTGATAGCTTGAATCAGGATGGACGTGATATTATGGCAGTTAAAGTGGGTGATTCTCGGGAGAGCTCCTCTACAATGGATTCCGTCCTCTCCTTAGATGATGCTAGATGGTCGCGACCAGCTGAGGATCCATGCCCTGTGCTAATTAATGAAGTACAGGAAGATCCTTTCCAATTTGTTGCTCTCAAGCAGCCTTCTCCACCTCCAGTTCTTGCTAAAGTGCAGCAGGAGTACACTCCTATCCCTCCATCAAAAGTTGCTGATCCAAGACCTGGACCAGCAAAACCTTCGGAGGATGGGATGTCTACCTCGAACTCATATCAACACGTTCATGTTGTAAGTGTTTCACAGCTTTGTATCTTCCCTGTTATAACTTTTGAATACAAGAAACTTGAGGACCAATCCCCTGGTTTTTCTTTGGATGATATGATTTCTGTGACACACTTTCCTTCAATTTAATGGTCAAAAGCTTCTAACTATTGACTGTTTCAATGTCAGTTTCTTCTAATATCTTTTGATTGTATGCAGCCGGTGAATTTGATGGACAGTTTTCTGAGATTGGCTCGTGCAAATACACAGAAGAATTTGGAAACATGTGGTATTCTTGCTGGATTACTGGTAAGGCATATTAATTTCTGAACAGAAAAATGTTATCTTGTTAGAAGCTTTTGTGCACATTCCTGACAGCTTCCAAATGCTGTGGCCAGAAAAAGAGAACTTTTCAAATAACTACCCTTATAATCCCAAAGCAGGAGTCAACTTCAGATTCGGTAAGTTGTAATTTCACCTTAATATGATTTTCCTATTCTGTTTAGTCATAAGTTCGATGCAATGTTTTATTGTCATGTGTTTAGGCTGTTTGCTTCAGCACTTGGATAGGTGTACAGTTGAGATTGAACTGTGAATGTGTTTATGCTGAGCTATCATGCAGGCTTTATCATGCTATTTGGGAAAAATAACTAATATGTAATTTTTCTTCAATATCTGGATATAGGAATCTGTTTTACTTTTTGGGCTATGATGTTAATACTATGATCTTCAAACTTTTCTTATTGTCCAGTGTCAGACGTTGAATGAAGAAGAGATATTTGAAGTTCAAGACAAACTATCTCTTTTTCCTCTCGGATGGATTCATGTAAGTATATCAGCACCAAGGCAGTAACTAGTTCTTTAATTCTTTCTGCTGATATATAAAACTATAGTGTGATAATGCTTTGTTGCTATTTGTTTGAATATAAAAAGTTATGTTGAGAACTCTGGGTGGAAACGTACTTCTTTAGTTCCTCTGGATATTGGACAAAATATAGTTTCATTGTGATGGTACATTGCTATGACTGTATGTTGACCGCTCTTTTCTTTTTTCCTTTCTATATTGATATTCATGAATACCAAAGCTTTTGATTTTCCATATTGTCACTGATATTGTTATCTAATTAGTAGGTTCTTAATATTTGGATTTATACAATATTTAACTCTTGGATATCTACATGGGTTTTTCAGACACACCCATCACAGACCTGTTTCATGTCATCGGTTGATCTGCACACTCATTACTCATATCAGGTAAACATGGAACGATAAATTTTTTTATCTTCTTATTGTGGTATCTTCCAACTCTTTTTATTTTTATTTTTTGGGAATAACTTCCTAGTTCTGTTCATGGAATGTGTCTTTTCTTTCTTCGAGGAATCAGCTGTTGTTTATGTTATTTATCATTTTGAAAATTTCTTCTATGTATTAGTTTGTTAATTTGACACTGCAGGCTACCTGATTCTCTTGCTTGACCTGTGTGCTAATATCCAAATGTTGCTCATGTGTGTCAATCTTAGGGAGAATCCTTACGTATTCTCTTCCAATTTTCATCTGTTCACCGTATTGAGTGTTACTAAAAGACATATTTCTACTGCTTTCAGATTATGTTGCCTGAAGCAATTGCTATTGTTATGGCTCCCACTGATACAGCAAGGTACTGTTTTTTTCTTTGCACGAGAACATACACAGATCTTGTTTGAACGAAAACTAGGAAATGGACATTATGATTCCAAATATCCAATTGAAATGAATTGGAGAAGAATTTGATTCCAAATACACTTAAATGGAAACGAATTTCACAAATTTGAGGTTGACCTGTCACTAAATAAATCGTTCTATTTCAAATTTGGGGCTTGAAATTTTTTTTAGCTGCTTGATTGAGCTATTTTAAACCCTTTGTGATGGCGAAAAGACTGTAGACACAAGAGTCTAGTATAAGAGAGATGATTATTGATAATCTGATTATATCTTCTGATATTGAGTGACCTTCTCGCGTAATATATGTTTGGATTTCTTCTTTCAAGTTATTTGGTTGTTAATATATCCTTTATACTAATGCAGTCCGCATGGCATATTTCATCTTTCCGACCCCGGTGGTGTTTCTGTGATTCGTAACTGCCAGGAGAGAGGTTTTCATCCCCATGAGGAGCCTTTGGATGGGAACCCTATTTATGAGCATTGTTCTCATGTCTACATGAATACCAAGGTAGAATTTGATGTTGTTGATCTTCGGTAGCTTGTACCTAGTTCGGAACCTGCATTGGGAACCTTATTTTCACAAACAAGTACATATTCCTTCATGTAAAGTCGACTGCTGTTCTCTACGGAAATTGAATATTGTTGAGCATCTATGGAGGTGTTACCTGCAAAAGACGGTTCCTTTTTGGCTAATGAGGTTATTGTATAATATTGTTTGATGAATATTTTTATGAATGTGATTACCATTTTTAATCGAAAATAATCTCTCTACTAGTTAGGTGAGTAAGATCACCTACTCTTCAGACTTCGAATTTTATCAAGGCTTTTCCTAGGATGTTGTGGTTTTGGGTTACCATTTTCAATCCAAAGCTTTGGAAAATCCAGGATTAGGGTAGTTTATTGCTTTTTTTATTACAAATGCTTTGGTCTAAAATTCTTTTTAGTGACACCGATACTTTTATGTGGATTAATTAAATTTAAAAATTTTCCAATTTTAAAAAAAAACTATGCTTTGATTTTGTTAAAAAATAATAGTGAAATTCATGTATAAATAATATGTTGAAAATAATTAATTAATAATTATTGATAATATAAAGGTCTAATAATTCATGTGTTTAGTTTGAGGTGTACTTTATTGTTATTTAGAAAATTTTAAAAAATTAAAATTAAAAGATTTTGTTAAAAGCTAATTAAATCACATAAAAATCTATGTTTTTTAGCTTTGTTTTGGCAAAGATATAATTAAAGTAAATTAAATATACTAAACAAAAACAGTAATTGAAATCAGAATTGAATATCACAGACCATTTTAATTACAGTATGTTTATAAATTAAAAGAACTGAGTAAAATGTCAATCATTCCTGATCAAAACATAATTTTACAGTCACAGGATGCAATTTCCTGATATCACCGTTTTAACAAGTTGGTTTAAAGATGTAGCTAGACTCAAATTGACAACAAATAGAAAGCATTCCATAAGTGACAAAAAGCACCAAAATGTAACAAACTGAATCAAGTTCTTCAGTGAACAACAAGCACAAATCTTTGCATAAATAAGCTCTACATTTGACACTATATCAAATCCAAAGTGACAACTGAAGCCAGGTTCATAAAGTATAAACTAAGAATGTCCGATTTCGAGTTCCGACATGTAGTGCTGGGAAAGTCACAGATTATGTTCTCAGTTCGAGAAGGGTACATTCAAAAGTTGGCTTCTCCAAACTGCTGAAAATGTTGACTTTGCAACTGAAAAATGCTTCACAGTTTCACAAAGGCAAAAACCTGAAGCGTTATCAGTAGAAAACATTGCAGATGCAGTAACCCCTGGAACACTTACATTAGGGTATACTGGAGGTGGAAGTAGTTATGCTCAAGAGTTCACTGCAAAGCACCTGGCCTCTATGCCAATTAATACAAGGAAAAGATGAGTTGCGAACTTCCAGACAGCTGCAAAGGCTTTGAAAGTCTAATCCGAACCAGAAAGTCCCTGTGCCTGTGGATTCTGAAATCTACTTGCAATCTTCTTTAGATGTAGGTATCAAAATCTAAGTAAATCAGCAACAACTTCATTAATCAATGAATTAAATATTTGTCCCTCCACTTCTGCCGCAAGTGCACATTCATCAACTTGAAAGTCTAGCCACCTTCCATAGTGACTGCTCATGTCTTTGTCTACAAGCTCGTCCACCATACAGTCTCCCATTCTTCTCCATTCTGTGATCTCTTTGAACACTTCTTCAGCCAACCGGTCCTTTCTTCTCACCATTATTTCTCCTTTTGCCCATATTCTGTGTCCCCCACCAATACATGGTCTGCATTTTAAGTCCAAGCATTCACTTACACAATCAAATAACAGCTTCCTTTCGAGCTTATCATCAGACAAAAAGATTTGGAACCCATTTTTACAATCTTCCAACTGATCAAACATACGAGGATTGACTATCTCTGAAGCAAGGCTCAGAACAAAGTTCTGAAACACGAAGTCCAGATTCAAGAGTATTTTCTTTATGTATTCAATCTCCCAGTTGGGTGATCTGGCAAGATCAGTTGCAGCCGTTTTATGCACATTCTTCCTAACCACAGCTCCAGTAGATGTTGAAGAAGCAGAATCTGACAACTCCATATCAGCGTCTACACAATGAAAGTTCTTTGAAGAACTCAATCTATTAATTTGTTGTGCTTGAATAGATGAACATTGCTTGTTTCCTGAAACTACATTTTATGAAATTTAGCATTCTGGACTGCAATTTAGTATTCTTCAAACATAACAAGCAAAGAGGTCTGAAAATTATCAATTAGATAACTGTTGTTCTTACCTTCTGTACTGCTACTGTCCATGCTATCCAAAGAGCTACAACTTTCATTTGAAAATGAAGGATCTAGAACAGAGATTGGACTAGGACCCCTGCGGTCAAGCAGATTCCTGGACTCGCTAGATTTGCTGCTGAAACTTTCTACGTTGTCAACACCCTGAAATGTTACAATTGTATCAACCAACTTTAAGACAAAATGATGCTTAAAGATGAAGCAATTAACTTTCAAAGAGCAAAAAGTGAACAGATGAAACGGGTTGAACTTTTCTGGATAGTTCAAATCCAGAGCTTCATACCTGAAACAGATGCTTATATCTAGGTGCTGTGGAATTGGTGGATAGTAAGTCAGAATCATGGCTGATATCTGACTTTCCAATGTCGGAGTAATTTTGATCCCGATTGTGATGTATACTTGTTCTGTTGTCAATACTAAGAGTGGATGACAGATCTTGAAAACTCAATGCAGAACTAGAAACTGACCCTACTTGAACAGAAGTACATGAAGACTCCACACTCTTAGTTAATTCCCTTAATTTTTGCTCCAAAAGAGCGCTCAAGGCATCTCCTCCTATCACATTATATCCTGCCAAAGGAAGCTTCATGCTACCTGCATCTAGCAACAACCTCTTGCCACGGTTATCTGTACAAGAACCGGTATTTTTCTGAACAACATGACCAGCTGGTCCAGAATCAGAAATACACCTAGTGAGGGGAGCTGTGAATGTAAACGAGACAACATCCATCCCTTTCCTTTTGCTTTCTTCTACCCAACCAAGGTGTTTATCAATTACTGCATTAGGCTCGACAGCCTTTCTATCATTGTCAAACATGTTTTCAACAGCTTGAGTTTTGTCACGATGCATGTTCCCATCAATTGAACGTCTTTTCCTTGGAACATTCATGGTGTTGGAAGATGAAACTCTCCTCTCACTGCCTGTTACCTCTATGTCCAACTTCCTGGACCCAATTTTAGGGCCAACAGTTTTAACTGAGTTCTTATGTCGCACAGAGGAAGGATTTCCAGGCACAACTTTTCTACTCTGCAAGCTTGGAACTGAGGGTTTGGAAGATAATTTATCTTTATCTGTTAAGCAGTTTTGTTTCTGATTATTCTGCCTGAGTGCACCAGCAGAACTATGTGCAGAACTTTTCTTATGCAAACTCTTCTGCAAATTTGGTTGGCTTTTGAAGGGCTGGCTTGACAGAACGTCATTCTGCTCTTTTTGGCCTACCAAGGCCTGACTGCTACCTGAAGCCAAGCCTTCTCTTCTCTGAACATTGACCTTAGCTTGGATTGCAAGAGAGATGGACTTTCCCTTGCTCTTTTGAACAGAACCTTCTTCAGTCCCAGGAACAGCTTTTGAAGATGTTTCTATTGCTCCATTCCAGCTTTTGATCAAGGACTGCCCCTTAAGATACTTGGCAGCATTTGACTCCACTGGTTTTCTAGAAGGTTCAGGAAGCCTGGATGCTCTTTGAGAAGTTTCTGCTTTCTCTTTTGGGTCCCGAACTTTCATGGTTACTGAAGAAGATCCAAACTGAGTAACTTTCTGTGCAACCTCCAATTTTTCTTTCATATCCCGAACTCTCAAGGGCACTGAAGAAGTCCCAATCACAGGCATCTTGGCCTTGGAAGTAGTTTGGGGGCCGGACTCAATTATCTTTGCCGCAGCTTCCATTATGTGAGCTGCAGTTTTACTTGGAATGAAGCCTGGGCTTTTGATAGGAGATAGAAGCTTATGATGGGTAATTGGAATGGATTTAGCCGACTTAGGAGGCAACATTTCAGTTTGAAACTTCTCAATAGGCCGGCTTAAAACTTTCTGAGGCTTTGGCTCTGCAAAGTTTCTTGGAGGGCCATCCCTATTGAGTAGATTTCCAGAGTATGCAACTTGATGATCGTGATAATAATCAAAGTGTTTTCTGCAGTTAGAAGCATCTCGAAGAGATTGCGTATCAAAAAATGGGGTAGAGTTTGGCTCAGAAGAATTGGATGTTGGCAGAGAATCTAATCCCATAAGCCTTGCTACTAAGCCAGGGGCCCTAGCTCCGTATCCATCATCATCTGTTACTGAAGATGCACAACTATAATCACTACTTCCTATAATGCTTGATCCTGCTCCTGTTTCATCCACGTCCATCTGCAAATATTACACCATTATCTTAGATGCATAAACTTGCCAATATCCATTACATAGACAGTCAAGGAGGGACAAACAAAATGGCCATAAATGTACCAGTTTAATACGAGTCCTTGGGAAGTTCCCATCACTTCTCTTTCCTTGTTTAGTGTGCTCTACAATAAGCAAGACAGAAATACATAACCAACAAGGAAGTAATTTTATCATATGCATTGCACAAGCCCATTGTTCCAGCATACTGAATGCAAAACAAAAAGATAGTACCTAGAAAATCTGATTTGCTGGAGAATAACTTTTTCCTCGATTTAGCAGTCCAGTCAAACAGCTGAAAGAATCCACCAACATAACCCCCTCCACTTTTTGATCCTTCTTTCTCAAAGCCCATTTTCTCAGGTGAATTATCAATGCACCTCCAGCATCTGCAAAGAACAACTCAATGAATTTCCATAGGACGATCATGGAATTTCCTGTTCCTATCTAGAGTCTTTGTTGAATGAAAATAATCTACAACCCAATTTCATATAGCAATCCCACCACTTCTTCCATTACTAATTTTGTGATTGGTCAACATTATCCGTTCACTTGACTGTTCTTAAGAACTTCAAAACTGAACCTAGTCAAATCAACCACCCCAGTTTACATAAAACCCAATTATCAGTTCCATTTTCCCTAATTACTAAAATTCCAGAACTCCAACTTTATAAGCTAGCGTGCCAATGCAGAATAGTCAATACCCCATACTTAGAGAAACCACATTATATCAAGCAAATGGACCCAATTTAGCAGCACTATCAATACCAGTTTTCTTGATCGATTGCTGCATTTTGTCAGCGAGAGGCGAAGATCAGGAAAAAAGAAAACAACTAGACCCATATGTCATTTGCAACCGAAAACATAAACAGGAGGGTCGGTAATGGCAAACCCCACCAGACCATTCAATAACAAGAATCACTTAAATCCACCCTCCAATCACCTAAAATCAAAAACATCAAATTCAAAGCAAACAAACACAAAAAGAAAAGAACTTACTTGACAACAAACTAAAAACGAAAGACGAACGAAACCAACAACAAGTCTCTCCGAATGATCATCTCTTTCCTGACCAACCCAAGTCCACAAATTTAGTGCATTTACAGAAGGTAAGTAAATTTAAGAACTTGGGACAGAGATTTAAGAGAGTTTTGGGTTCAAAAGTTGAATCTTTCCCTTGTGGGTCAGTCTCAAAATGAGAGTGACGAGAGGAAGTAATGAGTGGAAATTGTGCCTGTGGGTGTGTAGTTCAAATGCATTAAATGGAGACAAAAACACCAAACAGTGCTTTGAATTATTTCTCAAACACAAACGAAAACAATACTCCTGTTCCTGTCTTGTATGTTATAATTAATTATTATTATTATTATTGTCAATAATTATATTGTTTTGATTTATTATTTATTATTTAAAAAAGTGAAAGGGTCGTAACGTCTCTTTGGGAGGGCGAGCGATTTCAAATTCCAAACGAGGACTTGGCCTGGGGAGATGATAAAGATACGTTGAGGTGAACCGTGAGAATGACTGTGGTCTACTGACTTTACACGTGGGGAGCTGTGACGGGGAGTGAATACTGTTTGTGTAAGTTTAAAATGGAGCGTAAACGGTCAAATAGTAGAAGACGGATCCAGGGGAACGGGCCCAAAGCATAGGGAAACGAAAATTGTAATTCAAAGCCCAAATAAAAGGTTACAATACGAGTTTTTTTCACACATCTTGAATATACATACTTTATAAATTATATTTGAGAACTAATTTTTCCAATGAATATAATAATTTGTAAATTAAATTATTTAATAAATAAAACAAAATTATTTGTTAAAAAGTAATTAATTGTAATTTTTAAAAAATTAAAATTTTGAGTTATATCTAAAATTTAATTGATAATGAATTAAATTTTATAATTAATAATGAATTAAACTATATTTAAATTTTAAAATAAAATTTAAAGAACAAATTTTAATATTAAACGAGGGTACATTCAATTAAATTTCTTCTATTGATTGTTCATTTTCGGTTGAGTCAATCTAATTTCTTTATAATTAATTAAACTTATGATATTTTGTCAAAATTAAATTTGATAAAGTTTGATTCATTATATATTTATTATTATTGATAATAGATAGATTCAACTTAATTTTTTAATTAGATTTTGAGCAACATGCATTATTGTTGTGGGCAATTATTAAAAAATACTATTTAAAATAAATTAATTCAATTTGAAACACTTCTGTTAAATTTATACGTTACCAATTTAAAAACTATCTTGAATTAAATCAAATGAAAATACCAATTGGTTCAGCCGGATTCTGTCGAGGCTGTACGTTGCCGTTTGGATCCATGGAAACAACTGTTGAACGCGTGAATTCTGGCTTAAGGATTCCTGCAAAACAAAGAAGGCACGTCGGGGGTTGTTTCCCGATA
>JANZXR010000172.1:53796362-53819116 GCA_027575705.1 Erythroxylum echinodendron | reverse complement strand
TGAGACTGATCTTTGAAGATTGGACCGATCGGCCTGTAGGTCATTACGACTGGGCTCGGGCCCAGCACAACCGACCCGACCACCAATAAAATCTAGTTAAGGTCCGCTGGTAACAGTAATATACAATTTTATGGAATAATTTGTTAACTGTTGTAATTACGATTGGAGCTTTAAAATAGAAGATCAAATCTTTTGTTTTGGTTATAATATTTTTAACATATTTTATTAAATCTCTTTCATATATTTACGCAAACTCACATAAATATATGAATAAGATTTAATGGAACATAACTTAAACAAAATACCAAAACATGATTTCTCAATGTAGGCACTAACGAAAAGCAATTTCTAAATGAAACCTCAGCAAGCCTGGGATTATCATAATAATATGCATACATACATATATACGTACAAGGAAGATAACACAACAAAACAAATAAATTATGATTATCTCAGTCTCATCTCCCTGTAACCAATCATTCTCTTCCAAGGTTTTGGCTACATGATCATGATCGTCAAGACCAACATGAAATTTCTGTTGTCAAAACCCAACTAATATTTAAGAAAGTTCAACGAAAATCAAGATTTCTTTCCCTCTCTCCAATCAATATCTATGCGCAAGCTCGCTATACTTGTTCTTCATCCATCGAAATCCACTCATTACAGAGTCCTTCACCTTCCTTTCGTATGCGTAGGACTTGTACTTCACCACCCGCTTTTGTCTCTCCAATTCAGGGTCACTTGCACCCCAGTTGGAGGAGGACGAGCTCTGTTTCCATGGAGATGGTGGAGTAGCAAATGCTGAGATTCTGTAAGTTCGCAGAGGTTCAACTTTACGACAATGTGTAACCTCGAGCGGAGGAGGTCCTCTAGTTTCGAACCTCCATTTACTTGAGGCAAGCTCCCGGTTCGCCACCCAGAATTCTTCCATGTCTTTCACAGCATCTGCTAGACTCATGGAGGTTTCTCAATGGAGAAGAAGACGAGCAAGCTAGAGAGAGAGATGGAAATTCTTTTTTCTATTACGTGCATCCATGGCTTTTGTGAGAGAGGAGGAAAAAAAACAAGACGTGTTCGGTGAGACAAGAGAAACTACTATTTTTGTGGTTTTTTTTTCTCCTCAGACGTTGGAAGGAGCTAACTATCCCTAGAATCCTGTTCCAAGAAGGCTGGAACAGGATTTTCCGGGAATGTGGGAGATGTAGACCTTCTTTTACTACTATATTTGGGTTTTTCTTTTTTTGGTTGAATTATCTTCTAAGATGATTATTACATGAAGTTGGAAAAATGGTTCGATTTTGTTAACTTTATGTTCGATTAATAATTTATTCACGTCCTTTTTTTAAACAGAAGTATTCATTACTCACATCCTTTTTTTAAACAGAAGTATTCAGTACTCACAGATGTTATCATTTAGATACACATTTAGTAAATTTTTAAATTGATGCAATAATTTACATTACCGGATTTTATTATTATTGTTTGAATTACAAATTGATCATAGACTATTTGGACTAACCTAATCAAATCTTTTTTTTTCCCTTACAAAGTTACAAAAATGCAATTGTTATCTTAGGTTGATGAGTTTTATCACATTTTAAAAGCACTAGACTTTATCCTAAATCCTAAAAAATGTAGTTTGAGCCAAAAGTAATCGAAAAAAATATAAGTAATTAAAAATATAATTTTGTAAAGCTAACAATGAAAATAAAAAATTTTCTAAGTACAAACTCAAATTTAATTTTAAATAATATAATCTATTTTTTATTTCTTATTACTAATTAGGTATAAAAATTAGAGTTAAAGCTGAACGTTAGTCATCTTTATAGGTTTAGATATTACATGAGACGTGACATAAGACAGAGAAGTAGATCGCAGGTCTACTGAACATCATCAATGAGGGAAATGTAGAAAAACATTTCCAGAACTTCACTAATAAAGATTCGAAGTTTGGTGTGAATTCTTGCATCGTCTGCTTTGCACTTGAGTGAGTTTTTGTAGCTACTTGGACTAAAGTGTAGTAGAATCAGGACATCTCAGGCATTGCCGCATTGGTCCAATTGCAAAGACCAAAATCAAGCTGCATTACGATAAACCATTTTTTTTTAATACAAGAGAAAATAAACAAAAAAGACTTAAATTAGGTCAGCCGGTGGTCAAACTCTAGCGATACAAAGTGTAGTTCTAATCAGAAGCTAAAAATGACAGTGTGAAGGCTAGAGGAGCCATAAGAACGTGCAATTTTGGGTGAACATGCGGAGCTTCAACTGCCAGACTATCTCCGCATGTATTCCCCTTCTAATAGACATGGTGAATCTGTATTTTCCAATCGCGCTCCATCAATGCAAATATCTCCTGCACCAAAATAGAATTCATAGTCAGTAAATAGCCCGAAGGGGATAGTATATTGATAACCTGAAGTGAGTAGATTTTCAAAATAATTTTTCGATATCCAAAGTCCTATGCCATTGTGAGCCATGTGTGAACCCCCTGTAATTTAGCGACCAACGGCATGCTTGCTTCAAACTTATGGAGAAAACTCCCGCGTCATTGGCCATGACAGTTCCTAAGCAACCTCCCAGCTATACTGTCAGAGGATCCAGAAAGCACTGAGTCATCTGTGTTAACTTTAGTCCATCCCTCCGGCGGTGGTGTCCAGCTTATTGGTGTCCCTACGGGCAATCCTCGTGGGGGAGTGACACACCGCGTCACTGCGTGAGCCCGGCTGATCTAAGACACATACTCTAAAACGAGATGATGTCCCGTGTCGAGCCACTCGAATCCCTCTTCAAAAATACTTTTATTGTGCCATTGCCAGAGGTACCAACATGAGACTCCAAAAATGACTGTCCAGTCGACTCCAGACCTATAGTTTTGGATTGTCAAATTGGACTGGAGCCATTGCTCTATAGTCCCCTGGCAAAAGAACGTCTTACAACTCCGCCGCAATCGCTTGAGAGTCATTTCCAACACCCCTTAGCAAGCAAAAGGGTAAGAGAGACATCCAATGTGGTGGCTCCTTGTGCGCACCGAACATGGAGTTCCCTCTCTGAAGAACTGAGTGAGATTAAACCGTGATTTACCCCTCTACCACTCTGTTGAGCCGAGAGGGCGCCTAGAGTGAGCGATTCTACCTTTTTTGAGTGCAAAGGTAAGAGAGAAATGGCACTGGATCATCAGTGGCTTTTACCCTGTCCAAAGATATACTTTGATTTTTAACCATATATTTGTATACATCTAACATAAATATGTATAACAGATTTGAAAAACCACCGAGAGGTAAATAGTTTTGCAAATTATCCGATTTTATTTGAAGAGGTAAATAGATTTGCAAATTGTCCAATTTTACTTGATCATTTATGATATAAATAAAAATAAAAGTCAATTAAAAGAAAAATAATATATGACATCAGAAATTTGGTAACGTAATTCGACATTTCTTGTCTACGTTTGTGGGACCTTCATCGAGATTATCTCTGAACTTCACTTTCTGTGAAAACTTTTCATATCAAATAATACGATCGACTCGTATTAATCTCAACAGAGTATTTTTCTCTACCATTTTTAATAAAAAACAATTAATAAAAATAACTTAAGCCATCAATCAGCTAAAACAAAACAATAATACAATTAAGATAAAATAGAAGAACAAATTTTCAAAAAGTCTTAACTCCAACAAAATAAATCTAAAAATTGTCACAATATCAATGGTTTCTTTCAGCTTGAAAACAAGAGTTCATCGATGGGGACTTGACGGCTTTAATTACCAATCTTCCATCTTCACGGTAGGGCCTCATTAGTAGAGATTTGGATCCAGTCATCGTCGTCAATGGTGGTGGGAATCTAAGAGAATTTGCTTTCTTAGCTTCCCAGCATCGACGAGAGCTCTGTTGCTCTCTCGGTGTAGAAGAACTTTCTACTTTCGACAACGAGAAAATGTTGTTGTCTATGATGTCCGTGCCAGTTTCAATTCCTAGATTCTCAGTGCCTAGTTCCAAGCTCTTCTCGCTAAGCGTTGACGAGCATCGCTTAACCAGTGGACGGACATAGACTGTTTCTTTGTCTGATGGTTGTTTGGTGTTGGGCAAAGATTGGAGGAAGCTCCGTCCACCAAAATCAGGTTTTGGTGATACATGTTCAACTTTCTGGTTAATTTCCTCATGGTGACATTTCTCTTCGAGTTCTCTGAGAGTACTGGAATCTGAAAGACAGGGTTTTAAAGCGAATTCAAGGGATTGAGAAAAATGGGGTTTTGGTGATGACAATCTAAGCCTCAGTGTCCTTGACTCGACAAGCTGAGACTCCAGGCATGATTGCAAACCTTGGCAAACAACTGTTCCCATTTAATGATAAATCTGGTGTTGTTACAATTAAAAAAGAGACCAAAACAAAAACCTGCAGAAAGGTACTCACTAGAGCAGAGCAAAAGCACAGGAGAAACGGAGTAAAACTGAACGGGACTCTCAAAGAAACAGAGGAAAGTAGACAATTAACTAGAATAATGCTAGAGATGTTTAAACATCCATTAGAATTTTGGTTAAAAATAATTTTTCTTAAATTATTAATTTAAATTAAAATTAATTAGTTCAAGTCAAATTTAAGAACTAAGTTGAGTTATTATATTAGTAATATTTTATTAGTCTATGTCTAATATTCATATAATTATTATTTCATTGTTATTTTTTAACCAAAATCTAAAAAATAAAACTTTTTTAGAAAATTTAAAACTAGGGCTTTAGTGAAATTTTTAAAAATTAGAGAGTTTTTTTTAATTTTTTAAATTACATAATTTTGTGAGAAATTTCATTACATGTGCATAGAAAAAAAGAAAACAGAGTATAGAGACAAATAGAGGGTGTTAACAGCAAATGCTCCAAAATTTTACCATCTTTCCTTTCCTATTCTCTTCCAAAAGTAAGCCAACAAAAAGTGGGGAGGATCCCCTCAAGTATTTCCTGATACTTTGATAGTGACATCTTTTTATTTTTGCCTTTGGCGAAAAACAGGGGAAACAGAGAATCCATTGTTGCTTTGTACTGAGAAGTCAAATACTTAGTTGATAGCTCATAGCTCTACCCAAGGAATCAAAATTGAAAGACAG
Organism: Erythroxylum echinodendron; assembly: GCA_027575705.1. Classification (NCBI taxonomy): domain Eukaryota; kingdom Viridiplantae; phylum Streptophyta; class Magnoliopsida; order Malpighiales; family Erythroxylaceae; genus Erythroxylum; species Erythroxylum echinodendron. Next base: position 53,814,015 of record JANZXR010000172.1, on the reverse strand, counting down.
GAGGAAGAAAGACACCATCAGCCCACGACCTTTGAATTTTCAGTTAGGATGATGTTAATGCTATTATACAAATCCACCGTCGATCATGCCGACCATCAATTTCAATTGCCCAATCTCCCTGTTGACCATCACCGACAAGACACTCATAAATTAGACTTATTTCCTTAAGTATCCGTGCATTAATGCATCACATGAACTTGTTGGTCGTGATGCCTTTTGAGATGTAGAAAACCATCTCCAGAACTTCACTAATAAAGATTTCAAGTTTAATTATTGTATAGTCTGCTTTGCACTTGGTTGAGATTTTGTAGCTACTTGGACTAAGCGTAGTAGTATCAGGACATCTCAGGCATTGCCGCATTGGTCTAAAGACGAAAACCAAGTTGCATTACGATAGACCCTTTTTACACATCCGTCGCATTCGCATGAGAGTCATTTCTAAGTTCTACAAACGATTAGATGTTAATTAATGGAATATAAGAGAACAAAATAGAACGAAAAGAAATAGTTTATAATAAAATGAAACGTAATATAGTGAAAAGTTATTTAGGAGGGATGAAAATATAAAAATTCAAAGTTTGGTGTGAATTCTTGCATAGTCTGCTTTGCACTTGGGTGAGTTTTTGTAACTACTTGGACTAAGTGTAGTAGTATTAGGACATCTCAGGCATTGCTGCATTGGTCTAAAGACAAAAACCAAGTTGCATTACGATATACCCTTTTTACACCTTTGCTGCATTCGCCTGAGAGTCATTTCCATCACCTAGAGCGGTTACATGTTAATTAATAGAACAGAAAAGAACGGAAATAATTTATAATATAATGGAACGTAATATAGTGAAAAGTTATTTGAAAAGAATGGAAAGGTTCATAATGTAACATAGTAAAATATTATTTAAGAGATGAATTGAATGAAATATAATGTATAATAAATAACTATTATATCCCTAGCATTAAAATTATTGTTACAAAAGGTTTAATACAGTGATTATAAAACAGAAATTATTTCAATTAAAAAATCACGCACAACTGTAACAAATAATTTTTTATATAATTTCTATTTTAAAATAATAAAATTTAAATGAAAGTTTTATATTTTATTATTAATAATATACAATTTATTATTAATTATATAAAATATTATTATAAATTATTTAATAAAAAATATTCTATTACATGTGATTTATATTTTAAAAATATTTTTTTATTTTTATATTTACATTTATATTTATATAGAAATATATATAAATAATTTTTATATATTTCTATTTTCATTAATAACAATTTTATTAAATTTTTATTATTTATTATTAATTATATACAATTTTTATTAATAGTATTAAAATATTATTATTAGGGTAAGGAGAAATAATATAAAATTATCATTAATTATATACAAGAGGTTACGGTTAGAAGAAATAATTGGTATTAAAAAAATTATTGAAGGTATATTAGATAATATATCTCTATTAATTTAAGTTTCATCCTAAACTTTTCAAATCGGAGGTTTTATATTTTCATCGTTTATGATGGAATGAAATGTAACATGAAACCCTTTGCTTCTATCATATTATTTTTCATTCTATTATGAAACATTCAATCAAACGATATAAATGTGTTACGTTTCGTTTTGTTTTATTTTAATCCCTCCAACCAAACAGACTCTTATCACAAAAGTCTTCAAGTTGAGATATTTTTATTATATATTTTATATATAATTTAAGCATAAGATTAAAACGAGTTTAAATCTTTTGAGTTTTTAACATTAATTCGATGGTCTCTTTAATCTAAAATTTGAATTTTTTAGGACTAGAGTTTTCAAATATTTATGCGAATCAAGACCAAAAAAAGGAAGTTTTCCAACTATTTATTTAATTTTATTGCCGAATCTTACCCAGCGGAATATAGAGATACTCATGGTCGAACGGGCTAGTACATGTGGTAGAAAAATTACGCCAATCTATTGAGATACGGTATATTACTATGGATGTCCCTCGGTTAGGTTGGGTCGGGCCGAGGGTCAGCCCATCCCAGCAGGGCCAAACCCGATCAGTATATATTTTTTAAATTAAAAAGGCAAACTATGGTCAGCCTGTGGCCGGCCTATGGCCCGCCAAACTCGAGCCAAAAACTGGCCAGGCCGAGCTGGGCTAGAATTGCTATCCCTATATATTAGTGTTAAATTTTATATAATTGAGTCTAAATAAATTAAGCATACAAGCTTAAATAAGGTTCCATCCTAAAATCATCAGTACTAGAAAAAGTAACTCATTAGGCTTATATGCATGCTCAAGGTTATATATTCTTTCCATGTGGGACAAAGTCTCACTTATGCTTCAATACCCCCCTCATGTATGGGCTAATTTACAGCCCAACACGTGACACAATCTATTGTGACGAGATAGTGACATGTAACTCATGAGCAACATGCTCTGATACCATGTTAAATTTTATATAATTGGGCCTAAATAAACTGAACACATACAAACCTAAATGAGGTTCCATCTTAAAACCAATTGGTACTAAGAATAGTAATTCATTAGAATTATATGCATGCTCAAGGCCATATATTCTTTCTATGTGAGACAAAGTCCTACTTATACTTTAAGAGTTACAAGTAAATATTTATGACAAGAGATGAATCTTATAAAGTTCCATTAAAGAGTGTTTCTATAGGGTAGAACTTTCTCAAGGAATATAACATTTTCACGAGGCTAATCTTAAACTGCTAATTAAAATTTAAACTTAATTTGAAACATAATTACTCTCAATTTTATTCATAAACATTAAGTTAGAATGGTTTTTTAAATCAAAATTTCAAACTTTTTTTAATATAATTTTTTAAGAATAATTTTCCCCTTATAATAAATTGTTTAAGCTCGACCTTAATTTAAATTTATCAAAATGTAAATTTAGCTTGACCTTAAAAAAAATAACCTATCTGATTTAATAAAATAACATCATTTTATTCGATTTTAATTTATAAGCAACTCACAGTTTATTATTATCCCTGCTTATTGGACCACTCCTTCAAAGTAACCATAGTATTGCTTGGAAGGATAAGAAGAGAATATTCTATTAAAAGGAATATATTTATGCATACACAAGTACATAAAATATTTTGCTACAATTATTCTATTTTAATATATAAATATATAAATAAGATTTAATATAATTTGAAAAATCATATCAGAAGAAAATATCTTATTCCCCTCAAGTGTCATTACATCAATGTTCTAGAAACCTTGTTAGTTGCTGCAAAGGTTGTTCCTGTAAATAGACAAATAAATGTATTTAAACCTCATTTCTGCTCTGGTCCATACTTGCATTTACAGAATAATTGATAAATCAATTTCTAGGGTTTTCCGATCTGCGGCAAAACCCTAATTGGTTGCATATTACTTTAGGGTCTCCGATTACTTCTAGATTGCATCAGCCATGTCGTTGAGACCCAGCGCCAGAACCGAGGTTCGCCGGAACCGGTACAAGGTTGCCGTCGACGCCGATGAGGGTCGCCGGAGAAGAGAGGACAACATGGTGGAGATCCGTAAGAGTAAGCGCGAAGAGAGCTTGCTCAAGAAGCGGCGTGAAGGCCTCCAAGCTCAGCAGTTCGCTTCCACGACTGTATCTTCTGTTATGGAAAAGAAGGTTTATTCTTTGTGCATAAACATTATTTTAAAGTTTGAATCTTTATCGTGTATCGGCGATAGTGGATTGTTTTGATTGATTTTAGGAGTAGGGTTAGTTTCGATGCCTTACATCTTTGTGGTTTACTTGGATTTGACGGTTTGGTAAACGTACTTTTTAAAAAAATCTGCAGTTGGAAAGTTTGCCTTCGATGGTTACTGGCGTTTGGTCCGAGGATAACAGTTTGCAACTTGAAGCTACTACTCAGTTCAGGAAGTTGCTTTCAATTGGTACGAATAAATCATTTTCTATGGGTTTTCAGTTTCCATAGTTTTTACTTTTTTTCCGTAGTGATAACTTATTCTTTGTTTCGCAAATTCCTGGATATCAGAACAAAGCCCGCCGATTGAGGAAGTTATACAATCTGGGGTTGTTCCTAGATTTGTTCAATTTCTAGTTAGGGAGGATTTCCCCCAGCTACAGGTATGAAATTGGTTGATGATTTTGTGTTAGCTGTATATATCTAGTTGAAAAAGGAGTGAAATTATGGTTTTCATTTGTTATTGTTGTGGCTTGTAATAGTTTGAAGCTGCTTGGGCTCTCACAAATATTGCTTCTGGAACATCGGAGCACACAAAGGTGGTGATTGATCATGGCGCAGTTCCTATATTTGTGAAGCTTCTTGGTTCGCCGAGTGATGATGTCCGGGAGCAGGTATGTAGTTGAAGTTTAAAATTTCACCCAAATGATTATGTGATGGTAGAGAATTAAAGGATGTTATCTTAACTGTTGGTTCAATTGTAGGCTGTGTGGGCATTAGGGAATGTTGCTGGTGACTCGCCCAAGTGTCGTGATCTTGTTCTCAGCCATGGAGCCCTCGTTCCACTGCTTGCACAACTAAATGAGCATGCAAAGCTTTCAATGTTGCGGAATGCCACTTGGACACTGTCAAACTTCTGCAGAGGCAAACCACAGCCTCCATTTGAGCAGGTTATTTACTGATATTTTGGATGTTTTGGGACCTTGGGTTGTTTTCTTAACAAGCAACATTTGGTGCGCAGGTGAGGCCAGCACTTCCAGCACTTGCGCGGCTTGTGCATTCAAGTGATGAAGAAGTGCTAACAGATGCATGCTGGGCACTCTCTTATCTTTCGGATGGTACAAATGACAAAATACAAGCTGTAATTGAGGCTGGTGTCTGCCCTCGACTTGTTGAGCTCCTCTTGTTAGTATTGTCTTGTTAAGTTAAATCTTTTCATTACTTTTATTCGTGGATTATGAAAAGTAATCTTATCTACATCATTCTGCATATCTTCAGACATCCATCTCCTTCGGTGCTTGTTCCTGCACTTAGGACAGTGGGTAATATTGTTACTGGGGATGATATGCAGACTCAGGTACTGTCTTATCAAAGATATTGAAGATTGTCTCCTTTGTAATATCTTTTCTTAAGCAGCAAGTTATTCTGAATGCTAATTGTTCAATTATGGCAGAATGATGTTGTACATAAGTTTGTTGGGGAATATGTGGTGTGAGAACCAGTGCTTTAAAAGCTTAAGATTGCTTAGCTCACAGAATAACTTGGTTTCTGTCATCCATCCTTTTCAGTGGTTTTCTAATATACCTAGTAAGTTAAGAACCTAGGGAATATACTGGAAACTCTAGACCAAACAAATTGTCCCTTTAATTCTTCCAACAAACAAATTTCCCCTTGCCTTCTTCTTCCTGTTACGTATCTGTTCCTGAGTTATTTTATATCCCTCTCCTTTTTATTAGGGTTGGTGGCGACTTAATTAGGATTTTTTTAAACTAAATTTTCACACTTCGTTACACAAAATGTGGCTAATAACTCCTGTTGGTTACCTTGACAGTGCATAATTAGTACTGGTGCACTTCCTAGCCTGCTGAGCCTATTAACTCACAATCACAAAAAGAGCATCAAGAAAGAAGCTTGCTGGACCATCTCAAACATTACAGCTGGAAACAGGGAACAGATTCAGGTTAGCACACAAGAAATGTGGTTATCTCCTTGGAATTATTGTCCTTTCTAATTGATCCAGTGGATTGTGAAGCTGATGAATAACTTGTGGGAACTTTTCCATGTTATTTGAGTTGCATGTTCCCCTTTTGGTAACAGTCTTGTTGCGCAAGAGGTACACTTGTGTCTGTGCTAACAATCTTTTTGGTTAATAAAAAACAAAATCTAGGCTGTAATTGAGGCTGGTCTCACTGGTCCTCTCATTAATTTGCTTCAAAATGCTGAGTTTGACATAAAGAAAGAAGCTGCTTGGGCAATTTCCAATGCTACTTCCGGTGGTACCAATGAGCAAATCAAGTAAGTTAATACAGTTCCTCTTGTTTTACTCCAACAGTTCTTTTGTCACAGAGTTGATTGACCCACGATTTCATGATTGTTAGGTATTTGGTAACTGAGGGGTGTATAAAACCATTGTGTGATCTCCTTGTATGCCCTGATCCAAGGATTGTCACGGTTTGTCTTGAGGGATTAGAGAACATTTTGAAAGTTGGGGAAGCTGAAAAGAACTTGGGAAACAGTGGAGATGTTAATTTCTATGCCCACGTGATAGATGATGCGGAAGGATTGGAAAAGATTGAAAACTTGCAAAGTCATGACAACAACGAAATTTATGAGAAGGCAGTTAAGATTCTTGAAACATATTGGTTAGAAGAGGATGAAGAGACTTTACCCCCTGGCGATGCTTCCCAGCAGGGTTTCCAGTTTGGTGGGAACCAGCTTCCGGTCCCATCTGGTGGATTCAACTTTAGCTGAAGGTAAACATTCAACTTGATATGATATATAATGTGATAACGGGCTATTAGATATGTAGCATAATTTTTTATGACTAGCTGCTCGCGTTATGCTCTTCTAATATGGCTAGCTGCTTATTCCACCTAGAGGTTGGGATGTTTATATGATTCACAAAACTTGCAGGCTGGGATATATTCTTTTGTGACAACAGTTCATGATGGTGCTGATAATATTTTGGTGTCAAGTGAGTCTGGTCAATGGCACCCTGCGTCTGGTCATAGTCTGGTCTAGTGTCTGTGGTGGTTGAAGAGTTGCCTTGGCTGTTGTTCTATACTAAACTCTCCAAATAAGGAGGATGATGCCGAGGAGACAGGTTACCGGCCAAGGATGGTTTCGTGAGCAGGCCAGTTGCTTGAATCACCAAGTGATTATACTGGTGCATGCTTAAATGTGTGCAGCGTCGAAGTTCTTTGCATCTTTTGGAGTCTAAGTTGTGCCAATAGTTTAAGAGTTGGTATTTTGTGATATCATCATTTGCATGAATAAGACTATACCCACGAATTTTGTCTCCCTGGTGTATTTCAGGGGAGTTTGAGTTCATGTTTTTTTTTTTTCCTCCCCATTTTATATATGGATCCTGTGGAATGATTGTGGATACCGTTTGATCAAAGATGGTACCTGAGAATATATATATATATATTGTTGGTGTATGTCCACGCCTTTAGTTATCTCTTCACTTCTTTATTCAATAAACTAGTTTAATGTTCCTTGCAGACTTGCCAGATAGGCGAGGATTTGCCATTAATGGTAAAATCAGAACAGGTACATCCTAATAACCAACAATAACCCCTTGTTTCAAGATCGACCACTTTCATTTAATGGTTGGGGTATTGCCACGGGCATACATGTCACTAAGAGATAAGGCTCAGAGCACGTTAACCTAGTTGATGACTTGTTCAGGATAAGAACGTGAAATATAACTTGTTCAGACCATGAACCATTCAAATTGGCTTAATCCAACGACCTCCATTGTTATTGGACCACTTTTGTAAACTTGCTGTGCACGTACTTTGTTTTTCTGCATTTATTGATTGAGATGCAGAAGTTTCCATGTTATTGAGACTGATGAACTGGTGAATCTTCAAATTTGCCCTCATAAATACACATTTTTTTCTTTGTAATATAAGAAAAAAATGTTTTGCAGTGACACAAAGTTCTTTAAAATGGAACGTTCATATCATTTAAAATGGAATTGAGCACAGGATGCATATGTGGGATATAATCGCATGCCTTTAACTCTCAACACTTGTTTTTCGTTTCATGTTCTATTCACTTCATTTAGTGGGTTCGTTTAGTGGTTGGGGTATTACCGCGAGCATACATGTCTCTAAGAGATGAGGCTTAGAGCACATTAACCAATTTGATGACTTGTTCGGAATGAAGAACATGAACAAGAACTTGTTAACCATTCAAATTGGCTTAATCTAAGCACCTCCCTTGTTACTGGAACACTTACTTCTGTAAACTTGATGCTGCACATCTTTTGTTTTTCTGCATTTACTGATTGAGGTGCAGAAGTTTCTATGTTTTTGAAACTGATGAACTGGTGAAGCTTCAAATTTGCCCTCATACGTACTCATTTTGTTAGAAAATTTTAAATGGCACATTCGTGTGATTTGAAAGTGGAGTTTGAGTACATGATGAATATGTTGGATATAAATGCATTCCTCTACTCTCAGCTTTTTGCATGAGAAGAGGGCTCAATTCTCGAGCATTTCCAGCCTGAATTTATTGTTATAGAAGTTGAACATGGGTTGAAAGGAAAGTGACATTAACAGCCCAAAAAAGGGCGATAACCCCATTAAACACACACGTTAAAGAAAATTGCAGAGCTTTCAAAAGCTTCTATTTCAGTTAAACTTGAACTACCTTCAAATCTTCTCAAATCTATTGGTTGAAAAGCTTGGAGATTTTTGCTTATGTTTATTATATTATATGTTTACGTTAGGTGGTCCTTGTACTTGCGTTGCCAGGTCTTCCGAGGAGAAGACAATTAAAAGTAGGGTCTCTCCTGAGCTCTCACTTTCTTTCTGTCAATATCTAGTGAATTTTGTCATCTTCATCCTTATTACTCTGTCGAAGTCTTGCCGAGGCATAGGATTTAAAAGCATTCATGTAAAATGTGTCATGAAGAATCTTTGTCTACTTATTATATCAAATTCACTATTTATTTCTAGCCAAAGGCTTGATTTTTATATATCCAAAATAATAATAATTATTATTGTTATTCAAGTGTATTAAATAAATCGATTGCCAAGACAATAATTTATAATTAAATAACAAATTTGATAATAATATTTGTAAAATTTTAATACATGTCTATTATCGATTAATCATTATTTTTGAAATTTTATGTAGATTACAAATTTTTTAACCACTCTACTGATTGAACCATCTCTGAAGAGCAGTCTTAACCTTTTTGCCTTTTTATATATCTGACTTATGTTGTCCACCACATAAATCTCTATCAAACCATCTCAAGATAGCATCTTTTGTCATATTTTAATTAATTTAGTTACAAAACAATCCTCCTCTTCTCTGGATCTTTGTTAAATGAAATATCTTTTTGTACCTTTTGTCTCTGCCCCCATGTGGACAAATTGAGGTTGTGTGACATATCATCACCTTGTTTCAAAAAAAAAAAAAAAACCAGAAGCTGACCATATGTGCAGAAAAGATCATCCTCCATTGCCAACTTTCATTAATGAATTTGTGATCTAAACTCAATTTTAGAGAAAACAAATTTAAAAATATATAAATTTTAAATTGGCATTAAATTTTTAAAAATTTTAATTTGATAACTAATTTTTTAAAATTTACATAAATCGAATTAAGATTTTTTTAAACCAAAGTGACCAATCAATAGACATTTACATAATATTTAGTAGATAAAATATATAATAAAAACAAGTTTTTTTTTCTTATGTATACAAATTATAAAAGATTAGTCAATTTATTTTACCAAAGTGACCAATCAATAGACATTTACATAATATTTAGTAGATAAAATGCATAATAAAACAATTTTTTTTCTTATGTATACAAATTATAAAAGATTAGTCATCAAGTTCAAAACTTTAAAATTTTTGATACTAAATTAAAATTTTTTAAAAAATTAAATACTACTTAATCTGCTATCGTTCAATTGTAAGTATGTGTTATCCTCTTTAGTGGTTCAATTGGTGATGAAACCTTTGAAAGAATTTGAAATTAGGTATTGGAATTATATATATTCTAACATCAATTGAATCCAATATGTCAAATTATTACATCTTCTCCAAAATATGAGTCTTATCCAAAAGCAACAATGTAAATTGACATCAACCCTTCCAAGTTTTGACTTGACCTACCTCCCCAATCATTATGTGAATGAAGTAAATTTCAAAAACCCAACAATGTCATCACTTCAAACTACAATAAAATAGTCCAGAAAACACTCACAAACTAAAAAACCAATCTTGGAGCCAAAACAACCAACTTGGTGGCGCCAAAAAAACAGACCCTTTTCAGGCTTTTTGGTAAAACAAGATATGTTTTTTTGGCCAACTCAAAAATGGCGCCCCTTTTTTCTGTTCATTTTCAGCAAATCCCACAAATTGTGGGTTTTGGCGGGGAGGCCAATTGGGTCAAATAGTTTCGTTCACAAGGGCATTGTGGTCATTTGGACCCCCCATCAGGGCTAGGGTTTGGAGTCCCATTTATAAGCCCTTTTTCAGATCCGCCCCTGCGTGCTCAAGTGCGTGTGATCCTGTCTCTCTTCCTCTCTCTAAAATCACACTTGCACAGTACTTTCTCTCTCTATCCGGTTCACTGTCTCTTGGTGGTTGCATGTCGGTTTGTTTCACACTATCGTCTCAATCACCGTTAACGATTCTTGATCTCTCCAATCTTTAATCTCTTGGCCGCCGAATCTGTTAGATCTCTGTTCTTTCTTGTTTCTTTTTGCTCTCATTCTGTCGGACTCTAGTGTTGTTGAGTGAAATGATCTGTTTGATTCAGATACATCTCACCAGCCGACTTTGATTCGTTTTGTTGAGTACCCATTTCAACTCTGATCTTTCTCTCAGCCGGGTTTGTCTTAGATCTCCAGTATAGTGGCTAAAGATGCTGGATCCAAGTGACAGAGTGAGTTTTAGGTTAAAAGTTAGTTGCTTTGATTAGTTGATCCATGATCTTTCGTTCCAGCTTTAGTTAATCAGGAGTCTCATCTTATTTTTGCAGGGATCAGAGGCTGAAGATATCAGTAGCAAATCACCAGAGGTAGAGAGCCAACAGAAGAAAACCTGTGCTGATTGTGGAACTTCCAAGACCCCTCTATGGAGAGGAGGACCAGCTGGGCCTAAGGTATCTTCACACTACCATTCGTTAATCTTTTCATCATGATTTCGCTTCTTTTTCGAAAAAAAAGTTTTGATCTTCGATCTAATGCTTTCGTTTTCATTTCATTGACAGTCACTATGCAACGCGTGTGGTATCAGAAGCAGGAAGAAGAGAAGGGATGTTTTGGGACTAAACAAAGGGACATCAAACGACAAAAAACCAAGAAAAGGAGGTCATAACAATGGGTCAAGCAATCATAATCACAGTAACAAGCAGTTGGGAGATGGTTTAAAGCAGAGACTATTGGCATTGGGGAAGGAGGTTTTGATGCAGAGATCATCAGTGGAGAGACAAAGGCGAAAGCTTGGAGAAGAAGAACAAGCGGCAGTGTTGTTGATGGCTTTGTCTTATGGGTCGGTTTATGCTTAGGGGATTTTGTGGTCTAGTAGGAGTGTATGTAGGTGGGAAGTGTGAGGTTTAAGGCGGTGGTGGTTAATAATTGGGGATTTAGGGTTTGTATTTCATCTGACCAATTTCAAGTGTAATGTTGAAGGGTCGTTTTTGTCTATTTATTGTCGTTAGCTATTTTATAATGTCTTTGAAAGGTTTTGTGGGGCTAACTGTATTGAGAAGAAGAAGAGCAAAAGAACTGAAGATTAGATTCTATTTTTCGTAACTACAAGTAATTCAACATTGATGTAATGTTTCTTTTCCAATCTCTTGTTCATTCCAATCCACTTTGCTACATTATTTTGCATTTAAACCTTTTAAGATTGATTAAAATTGAAATTAATCAGATGTTTATGTTGTCCTAAGGGTAACTCATTTGGGACCACAGAACAAGTGTAAGTCTACTTTCTTTGTCTAAGACAAGAAAAAAGGCTCTTTTATGCATGTAAAGGAATATATGCCACCTTTATTTAAAGAGAGAAAAAATAAAGATATATTTTCAAGATAGTTAAATGATAAAAGAGTTGATTTTAAATATATTTATAAAGAAAATTATTTATAAACATAAGACCTCAAACATTTAATTATTTAAAAATATTAAAGATTGAATTTATTATTTGTAAAAATTTTAGTAATTAAGTAGGGTTTTTTCTCACCTGAAAAATTCCTTTAACTATGTTGAGGCTTTCTCCATTGGGTCTATGGCTTTTATTCTTTTTTTTTCTTTTATTTTTGTTAATTACAACAAAAATTCTAAATTTGGTTCAATTTTACAATTATAATCCAAATATCAAAACCTAACAAATGAATGCTCAAAATTTTAATTTATTTTAATTATAACGTGGCGTTAGTGTTTCGGTTAAGTTTTGTTGAAGTAGCTTAGCACTTGCTCCAGAAACTTTAACTAATAATATACGTCAATCAAAATTAATACAACTAATGAAGATAATGAGAAGACATCGTTTACTCATATAATTGAAATGATACTGTGCTTAAAAAATAACGTAGTTTAATCCCTAAATCAATTTATGCAGCTCTGATGCCCTCACTTTTTGTTTTCAATTTGTTTTTCCGACAACTTCACCCTTCATTTTTAATTTGTTCCTTTTGTATTTAGCTTGTTCTCCAAACTCTCTCACCTTTCGTTTTCTGTTTATTCACCCAACACCTTTAGCTTTTCGTTTTCAGTTTGTTCTATTGACATCCCTAGTTAAATTCACATCGCAAAATGAAAAGTAAGGTGTTGAGAGAGAAAAAAATAGAATTGTTATTTAAAAAGATATCATGTTCTTGCTTGATTAGGCTATTAATATAGCCTACAGCTAATACAAAAAACTCAGGAAAGATAATAGTAAACTTCCACAAAATCTGCAACTCTTGATAACTATTTACTGTTAATCTGTTGCTATGAATGTGTTGTAAAATAGGGGAATTTTCTTTTATCTATTGCACTACCATTTACATAGGAAGTTGTTACTCTTTAGGAGTCCTTAGACATTAACTATATTCCTTTAATAGATAGGCGATATTTGAATGAACATAATCTTCGTTATCTCTCCTTAAAATGTGGAACATCTTATGACTCCTAATGCTCATCATGTGGACCAGGTTTGCTAATACTCTCTCGCAAATTAAGCCGGGGCTGAAGGCACAGTTTGGGATGTAAGTAAGAGAGAGCAGCTTTTGTAAAGAGATCAACAACTTGATGAGTGGAAGGAATATACTTAGTGACAAGTAGCTTAAGAGCAACACGTTCACATACGAAATGATAGTCCAATTCGATATGTTTACTTCGAGTATGGAAAACGGGATTAACTGTCATGTATAAAGCACTGATATTATCACAATAAAGAGTTGGTGAAGATGAAAGTGGAATATATAGATCACGGAGAATGTAAGTGAGCCAGGTAAGCTCAGCAGCAGTATTAGCCATAGCGCGATATTTCGCTTCAGTACTAGAGTGAGAGATAATGTGTTGCTTCTTTGCACACCATAAGATGATATTAGAACCACGAAATGCTCAGTAACCGGTAATGGAACGTCTTGTGGTAGGACAACTCGCTCAATTAGCATCAGAAAAAGCAGATAGTGTAAGTGTAGTTTGAGAAGTAAGATGAAGACCGATAGAAAGCGTGCCTTTAAGATACTGAAGAATACGATAGACCAATTTCATGTGCACAACTGTAGGAGTATGCATGAACTGTGAAACATAGTTGACACTATAGGATAAATCTGGTAGGGTAAGAGTGAGATATTGAAGAGTTCCACAATTCCACGATAAAAACTAGGATCTGCAAGAGGAGTTGCAAGTTTAGGCAATTTTAGCTTAACATCTAAAGGAGTAGACATAGGTTTGCAATCTACCATGTTGGTTTGTTCAACAATGGTAAGAGCATAGTGTAACTGAGAAAGATGTAAACCTTCAGATGTGGGAGAGCTCTCAACTCCAAGAAAGTGATGAACTGGTCCAAGATCCTTTATGGAAAATTCACGACTTAAGTTTGAATAAAGGAGGTGACAAGTCAGTGGAGGATCCTGTAAGAAGCATATCATCAACATATAAAAGTAAAGCAAGAATAACCTGATTAGAATGATAAATAAAAAGAGAAGGATTAGCAAGACTAAAAAAGAAACCACAAGAGAGAAGAAAAATCACTGAGTCTATCAAACCAAGCACAGGGTGCCTGTTTAAGTCCATAAAGAGCACGTTGAAGCTTACAAACAAGATTCAGAAACTGAGAGTGAGCCATACCTGGCGGTTGTTCCATGTATATATCTTCAATAATATAACCACAGCTGATACAAAAAATAAGGAAAGATAATAATAAACTTTCACAAAATCTGCAATTCTTGATAATAATTTACTGTTAATCTGTTACTGTTACTGTGAATGTACTGTCAAATAGGGGAAGTTTCCTTTATCTATTGCACTACCATTTCCATAGGAAGTTGTTGCTCTTTAGGAGTCCTTGACACTAACTATATTCCTTTTAATAGATAGGTGATATTTGAATGAACATAATCTCTCTTATCTCTCCATAAATCGTAGAACACGTTATGATTCCTAATCTTATCATGTGGAACATGTTTGCTAATAGGGAGAACAAACTTAAAATAAAGGAAAAGATTGTCGGAACTACGTAAGCTAATTTAGGAATTAAACTATATCATTTTTAATAATGACTTTGTTTTAATTATATGATTAAATGACATCATTTCGCTAATTTTCGTTAATTGTGTTAATTTTGACTGATGTATATTATTAATTAGGATTTTTAAAACACATGACAAGTCACGTCAATAAACTTGAGACACTAATATCATATTATAATTGAAAAAATTTAAGCATTTAATTGTCACTTTTTAAATTTCAGATTATAATTGCAAAATTACTCAAAGTTTAGGATTTACTTTGTAAATAACTCTTTTTTTCTAATTACATGTTATTTATAAGTTAGCAAACGGAGTAGAAATCTTAAATATTATAATGTCTATGAACAATTGAAGTAGGAATATTCTGTTATACACTTTTAAATTAAATAACGATAAACGATGTAATGCTTTTTCAATAAAATGATTTTTCAACTGTGAGTTACGCGCCAAAAAAATTGTGGTTTAATTATACTATTTAATTTATAAATAGAATAATTTCTTTAATTCTGAATTAAATACAAAAGAGTTTGTAATTTAATCATACTAATTGATTTATTTATATAATTTATAAAATCAAATGTTAAAATTTTAATTTATAGTAAGTTTCAAACAATTAAATTAAGAAGGAATATAACTATTTATATAATAACTTCGTAGTATATAAGATTTTGCCATGTATCTTTTATTATCTTTTCTCTTAACGAGTCAGCCTGGAATTCTACGTATAAAAATAAAATATTATTATTTTATTTTAAATTTAAAAAAATAAAAAAATTTAAGCCAGGTCGATCCAACAAAATTTTAGATTGTTAAGGCCCGATTAGAATCTAGCTTAAGCTCAGTTCTTCAAGCCCAATCGAGACTCGGGCTAGGCTTGAGTTCAAGTCTGAATAAAGCCGACCCATTCCGACCTGACCATGCCTAATCAAAATGAGATAGATTAAGAACTTTAGACATTAGACTCGAGTCCAAGCATCAATTATTGAATCGAGCTCAAGTCTGGATGGATCCGACCCAGTTCATTGCCGTGTCTAATCAAATCGAGATGCTATTCGAAGCTCAGACATTGGATTCGACCCTCGCAACGCTTGCAAGATTCGTAACTTACCTAATCTTTGTAAGCTGATAGGCAGCCGACATTGCACCATGTGATTCCAATTTTGCATTCTTATGGTGTGTGGATCCGACCAACCAACCACCGCATTATTTGTACTATACATGCCATCCAGCTATTTGTTTTCTGTATTTCCTTTGTCCCATTTCACATGTTGGAAAGGAAAATAAGAAAGAAAGATAGAAAGAGCTAAAACTTTATTCATTGACAATCTTTTTGTTTTACTAACAATTTTAGTAGACTTTAGATTTAACACTTTCCCAAATTTTGCATTTCAGCCGAATTTAAATTAAAACATTATTATTTTTATTTTGTAAATGTAATACTCTTTTTTTTT
Organism: Erythroxylum echinodendron; assembly: GCA_027575705.1. Lineage (NCBI taxonomy): Eukaryota > Viridiplantae > Streptophyta > Magnoliopsida > Malpighiales > Erythroxylaceae > Erythroxylum > Erythroxylum echinodendron. The sequence continues at coordinate 53,798,184 of JANZXR010000172.1, read as the reverse complement.
TTGACGGAGGAACTCACCGTCACTATCTCTTGGATGCGTACCGAATAAATCTCTAGATTAAATTAATAGTCTGTAAATCATGCTAACAAGGTACTTCGTACTAGACAAGTACTATACGACAGGCTCGATTGAGAGAGCGTAAGTAGAAAAATTTGAACACAAGACCTTTTGACTCTGTACTCTTCACTCTATCAACTCGATAGAGCACTTTTTAATTAATACCATCTTAATCATCTTAGTTAGTGCTATATGTTATTAAAAAAAACTTACCTTTCAAATTAGATGGGGATGCTCATGGCTTCTACAATTTTTTAATTTATTTTTCAATAAACTTCATATTAATCTTCTTTTATTTTATTTATTAGGAAAATTTAGACATCACACACACTAATTCATAACGAAACAACTCTTTGCTAGATAGAAACAAGACTATTATCTAACCTTTCTAAATTCCGCATCTAAGTGAGATTTTTACTAGTTGTTTATGATAATTGAAAACACACTAAATCTGTTTTAAAGGCTTTTATTCAAAAAATTAGTATAGAAAAAAGAAAAGTAAATCTTTAAAAATATAATAAAGAGAAAATTAGGCATTTTTTAGTTTGAATTACATTTTTTTGTTTTGTTTTCAAAACTTTTTTAAAAATTAAAATGTAATATATTTCATGAGATTTTATAACAAAAAATAATAAAAGGGTATGTTTCTATTTAATAAAATGTTTTTTAAAACTATTAATATATTTAAAAATTAAAATATGAATCAAAATATAAACACTTAAACCAACAAGGTTTTCAAGGTACAAAATTCTAAAACCTTTAAAAAAGGAAAAAAAAAAGTTGGACTTTAATAGTGGGCACATGGTCACATTCTCCAAGAAAGAGAGACGAAATCCCGTGGTCAACGTTCCACTAAACTAAAGTACGTTTACACTTGCAACCACTCAATCTAGTGTCAGAACAGAGGAAATCAAGACGCTTCCAGATCATTCTGACTCGATAAACGGACCTGATGGAATAGAATAATCTGCTCTAAAAGCACCATCAAGTACCTGATCGCCCTAGTACCGCTCACAACCTAATATGTGTATCTTTATCTGCTATTCCTTTTTTTCTCTCCTTTAGCCTGAAAGTAATATTTTTAGAAAAGTAATACTTAATTTTTTTACTTTAATTAAAACCCAATAATAAATATATATATTTACAAAATAAAGAGAAGGTGCTAAAAAAGATACAATCTTTTCTCTTTTTAAAAGAGTTTTTTTTAATGGATAAAAATAAAAAATACACAAATTTATTTTATTTATTTCGTAAAAATAAGTATAAACGTAACCTTTCTTTCACTAATTTTGACAACCACAAATTTACTTTATTTATTTCATAAAAATAAGTGTAAAGATGACCTTCCTAGTGGAGATAGGTCCCGGTTCTACTTTTACAGTTCTGTTCTAATTCATCTCATTCACACATTTATACTAGACAGAGAGTAAAAAATAAATACATCTCTAAATTAAATTTAAAAAACTCACCAAATATACCTACTAAAATCAATAAGCAATTATATATTTGTATAAGAAATCATATAAGTATCATTTTTATAAAGCTTAAATATATTCCAAATAAATTCTTGAGTATATATAATATTTTCAAATATATACTAAAAAACAAATTTGATTTAAATAATAAATAACAAATAAAACATAAATCACAAACTTATGAAAATAAACGTCATTATCTGTACCTTGTCATAATCTTGATTTCTCTTTGAAAAGAACAAGAGATTCCAATCAAATCTCTATATATATATATATATACACATAATTGG
>JANZXR010000172.1:53739854-53796262 GCA_027575705.1 Erythroxylum echinodendron | reverse complement strand
TATATATATGAATTGGGATGATCATAAACACAAATGATTTATTAAGTCATTAGTTTTCATGAAACAAAAGAAAGAACAAAAGATAAAGAGTACAAATTGTCGGTAATCAAATCTACAGCAAGAGAGAAACAAAAGTTCAGTGTTCGTGTGTGGAAGGAAATGAGCACTTCACTTTCCCGTTCTCTTCTGATCCACAAGCTCAAAAAATGAGCTAAAAGACGCCATTTTTATCGTCCCAGAAGTTCATATTCTTCGTCAATCAAGTTTTGCTCCAAAGCCTCGATCTTTTCCTCTCCTGTAAACTCTCTCCCGATCTGACAATCTGCCTTATTATTCCTCCTCCTTTCAGTTTCATTGGTAATTTCTGTCAAGACAAAGAAACTGATAAAACAACCAGAAAGACGGTGAAATAATAACCAAGAGAAGTCGTCAACTTTATGGACCCACTAGACGGAGGTGGTGGGCTGTTATAGTAGAACGGAAAGTAAGGGACAATAGGGTTAGGTGGTGGTGGTGTAGGGTAGTTGTTGTACATCGGAGGTGGAGGGTAGTAGTTGAACCCTCCTTTTGGCGGGGGCGGTGAGTAGTAGCTGTAAGTGGGGGAGGGTGGAGCCGGCGGCGGGGGATAGTAGTAATAAGAACCGCCGCCTGATTTTGGTGGGGACGGGGGTGGTGGGCAGTTCGACGTGGAGCTGGATGGCGGCGAAGGTGGTGGTGAAGAAGGTACCGGCGGTGGTGGCGGTGACGGTGGAGGTGTTGCAGGAGCTGGGTTGCAGCAAGTTGAGCACATTGTGCATGCGATCTGGTATAACACTCTTGAGTTCGTCGGCAATGAAGCGGGCACAGCAGCGGAGGAGGCGTGTAGCAACATCATCATCACTAGAGAGAGCAGATAGAGTGAGAATTTGTGGGTTGTTTCCATTTTCGGCAAATTTCGCAAGCAACTAAAGATGTGTTCGTTATGATCAATGAACAAAGAGATTGACAAATTCAAGAGAGGTTGGAGAACAAAGATCAAACTTAGATGAATTGACGAGGAAATTGGGATAGGAAGTAGAGAGAGAGAGAGAACTAGAGTAGCATGAGGTAGTGGGAACTGGGAAGTTGTTCGTGGTAGTAATAGTGCCTCTTATCTTTGGCTCCTTCGGTGGACTAATTGACGGTGGAGGTCCCAAACAAATATAATTAATAATATGTTATTATTAAATAATAATTTTATATAAAAAATAAAATATGTTAAATTTTATTTATTTCGACTTTATTATTTACGGACTAATTATTGAATAATTATTTAAAAAATATCTATTAAATTAATCCCTTTTGTGAAGGCTTCAAGTATTTAAAGTATGTATGTTTAATTTTATTATTAAATTTTAAATTACTAAATTAATGTAATTTTTAATATTAACTAGTTCGACTTTATAAATTTTTAAAGTAACTTTTATCTTATCTCTTTAGTGAAAAAAAGCTCATATATTAAAATAATTTTGAATATAACTACTAAAATAAAAATGCATGATATTTATTTGTATTCATTAATTTAATTTAATTATTTAAGTTTCAATCATCAATTTATTAGATAATTTTTAAATATATAATCTACTAATTATCATACTTATAAAATTAAAAAATTTAAATGTATTAATATTTTAAAATACATAAATTATAATTATTATAATTTAACAATTTATTCAATTTTTATTTTGCAAATTTTATCTATTTTTATGATGAATTTTTTTAAGAACAAATAAGAGAAAAAAGAAGGTGGTATATCAAATCTTTTATTTCATCAATTATTCTATTCTAATCTTATTTTATTAAATATTATTTATATATATTTAACCCGACCTGATCGAGGGGGTTTGAAAAGGGGAAGAGGTCTAAATTTCTAAAAGATGAGGCTGACACGTTTCACTTTACCTCGTTTTGGACACGTATTTAAGGTTTACTTTAACCATGTCCATGTCCATGTCCATACTGTGACAAAGCAGATTCAAGAAGAAGAGGCTCCTCCCTAGAAAAGTAAAAGTTGCATGTAATCATAACCATTTAGACCCCTTGCACCAATAATTGATTGCCAAATCACAATCATGGTTCTTAGGTAAATTTAACGCTTTGATTTAGCTAATGTTGGTTTTCTCAACGGATCCAATGGTATTCTTATTATCTTCAATTAAATAGCATTTATAAATTTATATAAATTATATATATATATATATATATAAGATTTTATGATTGATTTACTGATTTATTATAATTAATTAAAATTAAAAATTTTATGAAATTTATAGTCTAAATTTGATTAAATTTAAATATGTTATCTTAAATTTAAGTTAATTAAATTAAATTAATTATTTAATTGCAAATTAACAATTGATTTGACTAATTTAATTTAATTAATATAAATATATTTTTAATTAATATTTTCTTTAAATTTTTAAATAAATAGTACTTTTTCTTATCGTAGCTCCCAAGTTATCATGAACACGATGAGACTCGCATCGCATTATGAATTGAACTTACCATCTTTAGGAGTGAATCATGAGGTTGACTGTTCAAATACGAAGGAACGTGCTGACGTGGAAATTTATAGATTACGTAAATAATACGCAAGCTCCACGTTATAAGTTTTCAAGTACTCAATTACTTGTTACTGTACCTACAAAGACTTGTTTACGTAACTAACTGCTCTGCTGTCACCTATTTCCCTTCCTGTACTTTCGGAACAAGGATGATGATCCTCTCCGCTATTTTTTCAGATTTTACCCTGCATCAAAAATATTTCATCCACCCATTTCCCTTTTCGCCATTTTATTGTCGTTTCAAGTATATATTGTTTTTTTGTTAAATCACTATATGAGCAATCCACTAATCAAAATTCGAGTCAGATAGGACCTTTTTCGGTTGTAAAGTTCTCCTACACGAATTTTAAAGTAACTTCATTTTCAAGATTCGAACTTAAAACTTTAGTTAACCATGAAAAATTCCGAGCTATTATGTCACAACCCTAATTTTTCGTTCTAAATCGAACACACGATCTTTTTGTATTCTTCATTAAAAAATTTGTCTTTTAACATTATTTCATAACGTATGATTTAAGTGGTTGATGCCCATTTTTAGTAAGATTTAAGAATGATTAATTAATTTAGATGTTATTTAGTATTAATGAATCATTATAATTTAATTGAAATCAAGTTTGATTTTAAATATTTAAATTTAATTAAGTTTATAGTTTACACATTTTCAAATTTGTTTAGTTATGAAACTATAAAAATTAACTCAAAATTAACAAACTGAATTAAATTTGAATGCTCCAACTTGAAAAATTAGGTATGACTCACTAGATTCTAAAGCGAAATAGTACACCAATATGAAGTGATACAAATATATACATTAAATTGGTCACAAAATTTAATTGAAATTAGGTTACTCATATTAAAAAAAAATAAGTCTGACTAATTAGATTTAAAGGTGAAATATATGAAGTGATTATAACATACGATGTAGAGGGTTGTTTGTTGTCCTTTTTTTATAGTAAGATGTAATAGGGATAAATGAATTCAAATCAAATTTAAGTTTAACAAATCATTATACTTTGATTACTTTTAAATTTAATTTTAAATATTCGAACTCAATTAAATTTATATTTGACAATTTTTTAATATTTGATTAATTATAATAAATTATTAAAATCAACTCATAATTAACAAATTGAAACAAATTTGATTGAATGCGAATTACGCCAGCTTAGATGTCAAGGTGAAACAAATATTGTTGTGAAATGATACCAATAAACACAATAAATTGGTAACAAAAGAGATGCGATCACTTATTCTACTTTTACTGTTCTAACGTTGTTCTAATCCATCTCATTGACATGTTTATGTAAGATCAATATAAATGTGCGGATGGGATAAATTACAATAGCATTGGAACAATCAAAGTGGAACACGTGATAGGAGCGGTAACAAAATTTAATTGAATGTAGGTTACTCAAACCTAAAAAATTAACGGTGAGTAATTAGATTTAAAGGTGAAATATATGAAGTGATTATAACATATGAGACAGAGGGTTGTTTGTTACCCATTTTTGACAATAAGATGTAATGATGATAAATTAGTTCAAATTTAATTTAATATTAATTAATCATTACAATTTGACTAAAATACTATAACTTATGGCCTGTTTGATTCAAAGAATGTAATTGATAAAGAATAGAATGATTATTATAAGAAATATAATATAATGAGTATTACTTGGTTTGGTTTACTGTTAAAGAATTTCTATGCCAATATTTGGTTTGAAAATATAAACTTAGAATGATAGAGGAATAACCAACAAAAAGACAAAAATATCTTTATTTTTTATTTTATTATTATTATTATTATTATTATTATTATTGTTATTATTGTTCTTATTATTGTTGTTGTTGTTGTTATTCACCATGGTATCGAATAGTTAAAGATAAGGTGTGATGTTCTTCAGCTATTCCCCAATAGCAAAACCTTATAATAATGATTCTCCTTCTCTTTCTCTAACCAAACATAAAAATACATAAATGCTAAGAATATACTAGAAATAAAATTTCTATTATATCGAACCAAACATACTATTAGGATTTTTTAATAAAAATATAAAAATGAAATCGCTTTTGGGCAACAAAGTCATTTTGTTTATTCGTGTCGAGTCTCGGCTCAGTTAACTTAAATCTAGCTTGTTAATCTTGGACCAAACCGGAACAAACCCAGCCAAGTTTGGACCTAAATGTTATCTCTGCTTTTTGATTTTTGGTGGTTGAGTTAGTGCCTTAGGCTCTGTTTGGTTAATGTGTTGAGGATGGAATGAAATGGAACGTAACACGCTTTTATAGTTTGGAAAAAAAGTTTTATAATGGAATAGAATGGAATGTAATGGGATGGAAGCGGAGGGTTTCATGTTACATTCCATTCCATCATAAACAGTGAAAATAAGAATTCTCCGATTTGGGAGGTTTAGGATAGAACGTAAACTAATAAATACAAACTACCTAATATGCCCTCAATAATTTTTCGTAATACCATTTGTGACCAACTCATAATATTATATTAAATAGAATTAATATATTAGATAGAATAGAATAATATTTAACATAATAAATTTTGTTAAATAATTAATAATATTATTTTTATATTATTAATAATAAATTTTATATAATTAATAATAAAATAAATTTTTTAATTAATGAAAATAAAAATATATAAAAACTATTCTTTAATTGTTTATATCTATTTCTATATAAATAAAAATAAATTAGTTTTAAATACAAATTACATATAATAGAATAAAATAAAATTTAATATAATAAAATTTATTAAATAATTAATAATAATATTTTTATATAATTAATAATAAATTGTAAATAATTAATAATAAAATAAAAAATTAATAAAATTTTTATTAATGAAAAATAAAAAATATATAAAAAATTATTCTTTAATTATTTGTATATATTTCTATATAAATGAAAATATAAATAAAATATTTTTATATGTAAATCATATAAAATAGAATAGAATAAAATAATATTTATTAAACAATTAATAATAATATTTTATATAATTTTTATTAATGATAATAGAAAATATATAAGCAATTATTTTTTAATTAATTGTATATATTTCTATATAAATAAAAATATAAATAAATTATTTTAAAATATAAATAGCAAAGAATAGAATAAAATAAATTTTAATATAATATATTAAATAATTAATAATAATAATTTTATATAATTAATAATAAATTGTATATAATTAATAATAAAATAATAAATCTCCTGCAATAATCATTTTAATATAAAAGATATAATAGTCATTTATTATACATTCCATTCCATCTATCTTTCAAATAACATTTCACTACATTACATTATGAACCGTTCTATCCCTCTCAAACAATTTTTCACTGTATTATATTTTATTCTATTATAAATCGTTCCATTCCGTTCCGTTATATTCTATTTCATTCTATTAATTAACATCTAATCAAAAAGCCCTATGTGAACATGAAAGTTCAAAACAAATAAAACCAGAAAAAAGGACAGAGGAAAAAGAAAAAATAACAACATAATGTGTTGTTTGTGGGTTCCATCCTTCGACAATTACCAAACTTTCAAAGCCTATAATCATATAATCATAATAATTGCAGAGACATGTCCTCAAAGGACAGGACTAGAATCTGTTCCAGGACTAAGCGGTGGGTCCTGTCGTTCTGATTTGTGATAAATGTGTAGATTTTTTTTAATAGAATATATGCATTGTATGTCACTTGAACTTTCTCGTGACTAATAACTCAAAATGTTATTGTAAGACAATATTGGAAATTATTTTGACATATTTGTTATTGTGTTAAAATCAGTTTCTGATTTACTTGAGAATCAAATAATAGGGATATTAATGAATTATGCATTTCACTTGCTTCTGCTTGTAAGATATTGTCCTATAAAAGTGGACAATAATTGATTACATTTTATTAGTTTTTTAACAACTTATCAGTTAAATTATATAATTTGATTCTCGTAAAGATAATAAAGTGATTCAATAAATGATGTAAGTGAATGAGTTAAAGTTTGGGACAAAAATGAATCCTCACCAATGTAGAGCTTATGATGAAAAAATTCGATATAAAAACTATATATAAAACTTTAGGTCTCTTATAATTGCTCAAGTAATTCGTGAACATAAAATTATTCTAACTAATTCAGAGATTTACGTTTTAAGAAAATTATAAAAAGACGTTGACCACGTCCTGTTGAATAGATTCCATAAAGGTGTCGATAGAGTTGCGCTCGTTTCAGCCTCAAAAAGTTCATTTGATCATTATGGAACCGAAATTAGGTATTTCTACATTTCGTCGTTATTTCCTTTTTATAATACATAACTAAGGCTTCTGTTACGTTATACACGACTTTGAAATTCTTTTGATTATGTGAAATGTATTGTGATATTTTTTAATGATATTAAATTAATTTAAGCTAATTTAAAAATAAAATATAAATTAACTACATTTCTAGATCCATATAAAAATCTACGGTAAGACATGATTAAGAGAAAATAGATTGCAGTAAGAGACTTAGAAGGTGGACTATCAAAAGATTAGGAACATATATTTTTTTAAAAAGAAATTCAAGACATAAATCAAATAATGAACGTATAAATTTATATATTTACCAATGATTAAAAAACTAAATTAATTCAACCGATTCAATTGTAAAATTTTTGAATTTGTCAAATTTTCAGTTTAATTTTAAATTTTTTAATTTGATACTCTAATAACTTTTGTCATTAAAAATTGATTGGTTTATTAATTAATTAGTTAATATTTGTAAACTAATTAATGTTTATAAATTAAAATAAAATAATTAATTTTTTTTAATAAACTTCAAAATTTTTAATGGTTGACGATATTCTTTTTAATTATAATTCAAATTATTTAATTTATTTAATTTTTAATTATACTTAAAAAAGTTTAATACCTATTTAACATTTAAACTTTAAATTTTTTGCTTTATAGATTTAACTTTCGGTATTTTTTTGAATATTGATATTAACTTTTGCCAACTAAATCACACTTTAGGGAGTATGTAAAGCAACGACAAGTACCTTTTCTCTTTATCTTTTCTTTTCTTTACTGTATAAATACTTTGACAAATCTATAATTTTCAATTTATGGTCCAATTTCATCACTTTTGCAAGAGTTAAAGTCAAAGAGTCCACATGTCACAGATTCAAGATCGCTCTTAGGCATGCCCACTAAGTTGTAAAGGTTAGGAATATTCAGCTTTTATTCGTAATTCACTTTACTACTATACATCTTTTTGGTACGTTCTATCAAATCATGATTGTTTAATTGGAATCCAGTAATTTCTTATTTCTTATTCGGTTAGCTTCATACGATTTGTACTTCTTTTTTATTTTTTTTTAATATTGATAAAACTTAAAATCGATATTTTTCACTGAGTGACTTAGTTTGGTTTGGTTCGGGTTGATAAGACATCGGGCTTAATTTTTATGAAAAGATCTGGCTAGTGCTGGTTTGGGCTCGAACTGCTCAAATCCGACCTGAAGTCTAATCCTTATAAGTAAAATTAAGTCTGACCTGAAACCCGATCCTTCTAAGCAAAACGACATTGTTTTTGTTAAAAATGATGTCATTTTTTCTTTTTTTTTTAATTTCGTTTAACTGAAAATAATGTCATTTTTATTTTTTTAATTTAACAAATTTTGGGCTAGGCTAAGTCAGACTTAGCCCCCAATCGGGCCTCAGGCTCGACCTATTACCATCTCTGTTAATTCTCCCCTAGTTTACTATTCAAAGAAAATTTAGTGAAATAATTAAAAAAATTAATTGTTAATATCATATAAAAGCCAACACAAGTGACATTAATTTAAGTATTTTAAAATAATTATATAAACAATTGTTATATTTTTAATTAAAATTATTTTTAAATAATAACGATTATTATATCATTTCTTTATTTTCATTAATTTTATAATCATAACTCCAATATTTGACTTAAACTAGTGGTTTAATTAATAAAATTCATATTAATAGAGAGTAAAGATATGCTTAAACTTAATAAGTATTAATTAAATCTAAAGATGTTAAAAAGAGCTCAGACCTATCATGGTCGGCTAGACCTAGCTACAGGTTGGCCTATGATGTGATCATTACTTCAAAAATGATGTCATTTTTTATTTTATTTTTTTTAAAAATGGTCGGGTCGGGCCGGATCAAGGGCCACCTTAGCCTGGGATTGACCCATTGACATGTCTAATTAAATCAAATTTGTGATCTAATTAATTTTAATTCGAATAGCTGTAAACAAATTTTTTTCTCTTTTTTTTATGAAAACTTAGTTAATATTACATATCATATAATTGATGAAATGTTAACTTGAGTTCCATAGCCTTACAAATCCAATAAAAAGCATAATTGATATATATTTCCAATCCTAAATCTGCCTTGCTAACTATATATAATGTTCAATGATTCTACAAAATTGAGGAAACAACACATGATGTTTATGAAATATTCAGTTTCTTGGAACTTATGACCCTTAAAAACTCCAAAAAACGGCATCCCTCGTACGGTGAACATATTAAACAACGTACGAATAGTGCTCTTTATCTTAGATGATGCCTATTGAAAAATACTTATTCCTTAGCTTGTCTAATTAGCATTTTCATTTTTAACAATTGCAAATTGCTAATAATTCATATAAAATATTTCTTTTACGAATAATCGCATTTTGATTAAATTATTAATACATTGATAACTCAATTAGCAAATTTTAGCATTATTTCAATTTAAATAATAATTAGATTTTTAATTATCAATTATTTTAAGAAAAAAAAGTTCTCTTTCACAAATAAATATTAAAAATTAAGATTGGAGAAATAAATTAAAAATCTCAATTGCATAAAATTAAAAAATTCCAATATTTACAAAAGGTAGCATCTCAATCTAATGTCACAAAATTGGTAGGTTCCACAATGAATCGACAATTCAAAGGCATGTTCATTATTCTCCAACTTGTTTTATATGAAATAAAAATATAATTAATTTTAAATTGTTCTATTTTTAAAAATTTTAATTTAGTATTTAAAATTTAAAAATTTAAAATTTGATGTATAATTAATAAATAGAAATATATGTAGTATTTATTAAAAATATTATATTATAAAATAATTTTTAAAATTAAATTATTAATATTTTAAAAATTAATCACCCAATTAAAATCTTGACAAATTGGAGAGATATTTTAAAAGTTTTAAATGTATCATCCAAAAAAAACAAACTAATAAATAATAATTTATACAAAGACGATCATTGTGTGATAGAAAACGACGGCATATAGAATTCGAAGTCTGTCGTCCAATAAGATTTCGACACCTAATCCTCACTAGTGGGTCCGGCAACTATTGCTCGGGCCTCGGAGACATCGAACAAAAACTGGACACTTGGCGGTCTTTTAGTGGTTGATATGGTATTACTTTTGTCTCGTGCGTATGCAAGTAAATTCCCGCTTCCAAATTCCAACTTACGAATTCGAAGGGGAAAAGATAGTGAGAATCAACGGTCATGATCTTTAAAAAAGTTAATTCTTTTAATTTATCCCTTTTAGAATTAAAGTTGGTATTATAATTTTTAAAATTCTTATTAAATAATTTTAAAATTCATTTAATGAATTATAATCATTAAATAATTTTATTTATTTATTTTCTCTCTTCATGTCTTTCCATTTTATCTTTTCGTTGACTTATTTAAAAATAACCTTTTTACTGGTTTGCGATAAGAATGTATACTCCACGTATTAGCGATATTTTTATTAATTATTGTTGTTATTATAATATCATTATTTATAATCATCCTTTGTTTTTAACTAACAGATTATTTGGAAATTTTCGAATTGGATTCATTGACGAATTGAATTCAATTATATTTGTGGGATTCAATTAAATTCGATTTACACAGTTTGAAATAAATCTATAAATTTTAGAATTAAATTCAATTATATTATTTGGACACAACAAAAATGAATTCAACTACTTCATATGGCTTTTTTATCCTTAATTAAAAATAGTACGTAATCAATGTACGTGTTTTTTGTAATAATTGGTATATTTATGATGCGTATATTTGGAAAAAGAATTTTTAATGTTTTAAAAAGAATTGGCTCTTCAATTCGCATACCAAATCAAACTATTTGAGATTTTAATTGAATTCATAAAGAAAATAATATTCAATTACGTAGTTGAATTCAAGTCATCTCCTTTTAAACATTCCAAATGCATGAATTGAAATTCAATTACATAAAATTATTAAATTAAATATAATTCAGTAGATTCTAAACGGGTTGTAATTCATTATTCGGAAGGTCGTTTATTATGATTTCGCTCTAAGGGTAATCATCCAACTAATAAGATTTTAAAATTTGTAGTCATTGAATCTTATAAAATTTGCTATATTGTTAATGTATTTCTTAATTTTTAAAAGTTATCAATAGTTTTTTATAATTTAATTTTATGACACTGAATTACTTTTACTACGAATTTCTATACAATATCACGCTTAATTTAAGAGTTTGTTATTAGAGTTTTAATAAAACTTCTAATATATTAAATTTAACCATCCAAATTTAAAATTAAGATCAATTCCAATCCCAAGAATGTTGGAAACTGAACTCATGAGAACAAGTTCAAAGTATCTGTCGTTTGAGTTTGTGTCTAAAAAAACAACTCTTGTGAAGCTGTCCTAACTGAATATCTTCCACAATTCTCTTGTTTGAAGTTACACCAAAACTCAAATTACTACAAAAACCACTTGGAACTTGGAAGCCTCAAACCTTTTCGTGTTCAGTTCTGGTTTTGACATCATTTGAGCAGAAAAGCCTCTCTTCTCTGTCTCTGTCTCTGTCTCTGTCTCTAAGCCACGAACGACCAAGTTGATGGCTTTTTACGTGAATCTCGTCTCTCTGTCTATATTTGTTTTGTTGAGGGGGTCTTTCTCTCAATCGGAAGACGCTCCGGCGCCGGCGGGAAGGGACTGTAATGGGGTGTTCTTGTCTTACCAGTACGACGGCGGGTCACAGCTGATGCCCACGAATCCCAAACGACAAGCCTATAGGTTCCAGTCTACACTCACTGTGCAGAACAATGGTGTCGATGAGCTTAAGTCTTGGAAAGCTTTTGTGGGTTTTAAGCAAGATGAGATTTTGGTGTCTGCTTCTAATGCGATTCTCAGTGATGGGTCTGGTTTTCCTGCTAATGTGGGGAATGGAACTGTTTTTGCTGGGTATCCGGTGACTGATCTCAAAACTCCGATTGAAACTGCAGGTGATTCGAGTCAGACCACCGTTCAGATTAAGATGGTCGGGACTCAGTTTGGTGTGTCGTTAGACTCTGTGCCTTTTCCGAGGAACATCTCGTTGGCTAATGATGGATTCTCTTGTCCGAGGGCGGTCACCGAAAGTAAGTTTAGATGAGTCTATGAGTTGAGCAAGCTGATTGACTTATGTATATGCGTTTTCGTTTTATCTTTCAATCTGGTTTAGCAATGCATTCATACTGTCCGTGGAAACGCGAGAAAGAGCAGCAGCTTGTGCTGTTTCTACATCTTGAGAATCAACTGTAGCATATTGGTTTATTTATGGTATAGCAGGTCCTAATCTGCTACTTCGATCACGTGAACTTGCATGCAATCTTGAAGTTTGTTTGTGTTGGTTGTTGATTTTGGCATGTTGGTTTTGGCAGGCACTTTAATGTATGTTTGTTGCATTAAAGACCCAACGTTCAGATCAAACATCACAGTAGAGGGAGAGTTTCTGCCTCGCCAGAATGGGGATCTTACGATCATATACGACGTCGTCAAAACATACGAGTCTTCCTACTGGGCACAAGTTACCATTGCAAACCATAATCCCCTTGGTCGTCTTGATAACTGGAAATTGAGCTGGGACTGGATGAATGATGAATTCATAAATAGTATGAAAGGAGCTTATCCCTATGTTGTTGATTCATCCGATTGTGTATTCGGGCCTCCGAGTACGTACTACCAGGATCTGGATTTTGCAAAGGTATTGAACTGCCAAAGAAGGCCAACGATTGTTGACCTGCCTCCGACGAAATACAATGACACAAACTTGGGTCTGATCCCTTCATGTTGCAGAAACGGTACAATCTTGCCAAGATCGATGGATCCGAGTAAGTCGACCTCAGTTTTCTTGATGCAGGTTTATAAGATGCCTCCGAATCTCAATAGGTCTGCACTTACACCACCACAAAACTGGAAGATTAACGGCACAGTCAACCCAGACTATCAATGTGGCCCTCCAGTCAGGGTAAGCCCCAGCCAATTTCGCGATCCAAGTGGTTTGCCATCAAACTCCACTGCATTTGCAAGTTGGCAGGTTGTGTGCAATATCACACAGCACAGGGGAGGAAGACCTAAATGCTGTGTTTCATTTTCTGCATACTATAATGCTTCTGTTATTCCATGCAACACCTGTGCATGTGGGTGCCCCAGTAATACAGCACATACCTGTAGTTCCACTTCTCCGGCCGTTTTCCTACCACCTGAGGCACTTCTTGTTCCTTTCGAGAATCGTACGAAGATGGCTATAGCATGGTCTACACTAAAACATCGACCATTGCCAAATCCAATGCCATGTGGAGATAACTGTGGAGTCAGTATCAACTGGCATGTTCATACAGATAACAGGGGTGGATGGAGTGCAAGAATCACTCTCTTCAACTGGGAAGATACTGCATTTCCTGATTGGTTTACTGCCGTGCAACTTGATAAAGCAGCTCCTGGTTTTGAATCAACTTACTCATTCAATGGAAGTCTGTTGAACGATGTCAACAACACCATATTCATGCAGGGTCTTCCAGGGTTGAACTATCTTGTGGGAGAAACAGATGGAGCCAAACCAGCCAAGGATCCTAGAGTCCCTGGAAAACAACAGTCTGTGATCTCATTTAAAAAGAAAATGACACCGGGAATTAAGGTGGTTGATGGAGATGGTTTTCCGTCTAAAGTATTCTTCAACGGGGAAGAATGCTCACTTCCTTCGATTTACCCATCAAATGACAGTACCAGGACTGGATCAAGTATAGTTTTATCAATCTTGGCAATTCTGGTTTTTGCATTGGTTCGATCATAGAATCAAATACTACTTGTTCTTGCATTCTTTCATTGTTTTGGTGTCTTCATGCTTAACCAGGAGGTTTTGACTAAGGAGTTGCTGAACAATGTCAACACCAAAATTGGTAAATATACTCTCAAAGGTTAGAAATGGAGGTTCTATACAAATCGCTGCCATAGTATTTCCATAGGACTGACTGTACAATTTGAGGTGTAATCAGGCATTATTGAACTGCACCTCACAGTTTCATTCCTAGAGCTCATTGCATATGAACCTTTGGATAAATTGGTAGACACCATAACGTCCATTTCCAAGTGCTATGAAAGTTGTCTTTTCTTGTGCAAGATTAGGTTCGCATATACATATATATTAAGAGCCTGCAGTTTTTTGTATCAGCTCTGTTTGGTTTTCAGGTTACGTCTATCGTATAATAGTTCTGTTTCCACTGTTTTTAAACACAAGAGCTCGATTGTTCCTATAGCAATAGCGATACAACTTGTTGCAGACACCAACTCTTTGTCTTGTAGCAGAAACTAGTGTCATGAGTAATGAGCTTTATTATAAGAATGTCGATGAAGATGATAAATGAACAGAAGTACAAGAAACACCAAGATGGAAGTGAAGTACATGGACTTGTGCGAAGAGCAATCAAATTTGGATATATACATCAGGGTCATTCCTTAAAAAAGAGATGAATATTAAAAACATCAGTGATAAAGAGAATCAAACTTAAATCTGTTATTTAAGTTAGAAAATGTATCCTACAATCTGCAGGTATCTAAGTAATTACCACCAACTGACATCCTCGCAAGCACTCTCAAATTAGTTGCTCCTCCTGCAAGATTTTCCAGCCAAGTGCAGCCAAAAATGATGCGCATATATGCCTTCGCATATAATACAGCAATATCTTACAAACTTCACAAGTCTTCGAATAGGATTTGTCTGATGTCCTTGCTCCATCTAAAACAGCAGAACCTGATACTCACACAGCAAATGTGGCTGACCGAATCAAGCAATCCTGACTACTGAACAGAACACGTAGATTGTCATACTCTGCTTCCTGGAAGATCAATTGAATTCATATCTAACCGCCAGTATGTACAGCTGCTGGAACTGTAATGGAGAAGAGATTTTAGGTTTGGATCATGTCTTAAACTGGAATGTTATCCATGGCATAGCCATCAAAGTCAAATTCATTTTCAGATGATCCAATGCCTCCCTGCTGCTGCAAAATTGAAGTTCACACAATGTTTTAGTATTTTGTTTCTTGAATTCAGTTATGAGTGCCTGAATACAAGCATCTGACATACTATAGGAAACAAACCAACCTGTTTGAGAAGTGCACTCATGAGATCATCCTGACCAAACTGTTCATTGAAGACTGTAGTCGAAGAACATGTGTCAGAAATACCCTCAGTCTTAACTCTCACCATATTCTCTGTGAAAAAGGTACCGAGTTCTTGTCCAACACCAGATGTATTACCATGTTCAGTTGCTTCCGTAGCTAAGAAAATCGGCTTTGCCGCAGCAGATACATTCCTGTTTTGTCCATTTCTTTGGCTAGAAGGGTAACGTTGAGCTAAAACTGGTTGCCCCACATCAAGGTTGCTTTGCAGAGTGCTGGGTTGCTGCGAGGCATTAAAAGTCAACCCTACATGCTGTACTTCCCAATCATTGGATTTATGCTGATGCAAATCATTAAAAATGTCATAGCTTGACATGTATCCTGCCCCAGAAACTTTCATTTCTGAGTTAACCTCCTCCTGGTATGGCCCTTTAGATGAGAGATTGGGTATCCCTGCAGTGCTTCCATGCGGAAAGCTATTGCCTGGAAGTTCTGGTGAGTTGGTCAAGGGGATATTCAACATAGAAGCAGATTGTGAACCTTGATTATATACTGCCCCTCCCCCATTTTCAGTCAACCCATTCCTAGCCAAGACCCCATTAGCACCAGTGATTGGATTTGATAGAATAGACTGCCCCATGGATGATGGAAGTCTGGAGACATTACTGGCATTTTCATTTAGCACTTGACTTCTCAACTGTGATTGAGACATCTGCATCAACAAGGAGTTACTCTGAACACCCCGCTCTTGTTGAGCACTCATTTGTACGTTGATGCTCCCAAGGGATTGGGGTGAATGGTGTAAACTGGTTAGCTGCTTTGGCTCCATAGTTGTTGGGATTCCATGAAGTAAGTTCATCTGCTTGTTGCTGCCCAAATGTTGCTGCTGTTGCCCATCCCCATATCTCAGTTTCGGGTTTTCAAAGCTGAAAAGGTTCCTTTGATCCACAATGGGCATGGGCATCCGAGGTTTTGGACTTGGACGACCAAGTACTGCCGCTTGCAGTGTTGCAAGACTTTGTGTTGGAAGTTGGCCGGTGGCAGCAAGTGTTTGAAGGTCAAGTCCATTCAGTGAGGATAATGCCCCATAAGCTGGATCTTGTGGACTTATAAAGGAGTTGCTCAAATTGCTTTGGTGCTGTGAAACCCCACTTAATCTTCTAAGGTACAAGCGATATTTCTGTTCCACAGAGTAAGGGATACCGGAAAACTCAGTATCCGCTCAAGGAAATGTTTCGAGATATGCAGGTAGTTACATATCTCGACTGGAAAAAAAGTAATATTATGCTGGTGAACCTACAATCTTAATTCGTTCATGTTATGTTTGGGATTATCATACCTGAAGATGACTGGCAACATTTTCTCTAGTGAGCCCAGGAACATTCATCAACTCAAGAATTTTCTTTGGAACAGCCTCTGATTATGGACAAAAAGAAAGGAATGTTAGAGGCAACAATATTTGCTAGGGCGAAACAGATAGTAGTGGAAGCAGAATTCGCATGTTGAGCCACGGATTACCGTGATCTAGTCAAAACTATGAGCTGCACAGACCACTGAACAAAATAAGAATCATAGTATCCACATTTCACACTCTTATTGCCTCATTTATTTTTCTCAAAATGTCCAATGTAGTTATATTTCCGCTTAAGCTCTTTCAATTGTTAAATTCATTGTTTAGGTAAACCGGGAAAGTATCAGCTCCTTGAACAAAAGGTTTCATAGGTACATACTGTCAATGCCGAGTTGATTAACAGCTGCAACAAACTGTTGATGAAGCTCAACCGACCAAACTACGCGAGGCTTCTTTAGTGTGGACGTATCATCCCTATCTTCATTGTCTTCTTCTTCATCCTTCCTCTTCTTTGAGTTCCTCCAACTGCCTTCATTTGCAGATGATGAGTAATCTAGATCTTCAGATTGCTTCTGCTGCCTATCTCCGTCTTCTGCACTTCCTGATTGCTCCAATTCCCTCCGCTCATTCTTTCTCTTCCGAACCACATGTTGCCATATGTTTTTCAGGGCCTCGATTCGCACCGGTTTAATCAGGTAATCACAAGCACCATGAGTGACACCCTTCATGACAACATGTTTCCCGTCATCGGCAGACATCACTGTTTCGCACATAGATTACGTGTTAAGACACAACTGCAATCTAAACTATATGGGACCAGAAGTCAGATCAAATCAAATGAAGCCATCTCAGTTGAATACTTACTGATTACTGGCAGATCCATCTCCAGCCCAATGTACTCGAGTAGTTTGAAGCCATCCATGTCAGGCATGTGCACATCACTGATCACAATATCATACCCATTTTTGTTCTCTCGAAGCAAGCACAAGGCAGTCTCTGCTCGATTGCACTTTGTTACTGAAAATTTGCCAAAAGAACTGAATCAACTACTCAATCAATACTAACATCAGCCCTCTCATCTCTCATTCACAAACATCCAATTGAAAGGATTCCCTTATAACTTCACATACAGATAACATCAAATTACTTCTGTGAAATTACCAGGACTCTTTTGAAAATTAGCTAAACCAAACCGAACCAGAGCTTGACCATAACCCACAGTTCCATTTAGATCATTACAAAGATAACTAAAAGTTTCGGATATAAATCAGCTCAAAAACATGCCACAATTATTCTTCAGGCACCAAAGGTATCAACAACAAAAACCATCGAAGAACGCACAAAAACGATCCTTTTAAATGTTGTAACCTCTAAAATCGTCTGGCGAAGCCAGAATGAAACAAAATCGCAAATTTGAAGCACAAAAAATAGCAAAAATTCACAGGACCAGTATTTGGAAGAGAAACTAGACTTCGCAGAAACCTCTAACCTACCTTCATAAAGACAGGTCCTGAGCATCTTCTCCAGGATCATGAGACATGTTGGATCATCATCAACAACCAGAACCCGTAGACCGGCCGGAAACTGATCGGAGACCACGTCTCCAGATTTCCAAGCAACACTAGCAGCACTAGAACTAGCCGCTGACATAGATCTCTTACCGTTGTTCAGATTCATAGCTCAAGGACTTGGATCCACGGTAGGAAGACAAAAGAGATAGAAGCACAAAAAAGACACAAAATTCACATACTGAGACTTGAACTTAGCTCAAAAGTTTGATACCCGGCTCGAAACTGAGAGAACCCAGTTGAGATATTGGAAGAAATTGAAGGAGAGAAGGAAACTTTGGAATTATTAGGGAGGAAAATGGTAAAGAATATATCTTTTCTATATGAAGGGATTGAAAGTTAAGAAGGACATGGCTTGTATCAGCTTGAAGCACCAATTTTTGCTGTGTTTCTTGAGAGGAAAAAACATTGCTTTTTAATTCCCAATTTTTGTAGACTATTTTATTCAAAAGTGGGTCAGACCTTGAAGAGTGGATCCAGCTCACACATGAAAGTTAACTAACTCCACCGCATCTCTAAAATCTACTCTCTAACAGCCCACCCCCAACCCTATCGTCCCTTCTCTCTCTCTCTCCCTCTCACTAACACCAACGTTAAAGTCTGTTTCTAATTTCACTGTTCTTTTAATACTTTTGTCGTCTCTTTTACCCTCAACTCTTGTTCACTTACCAGAATATTTGATTGGTCGGTCTATTCTCATTGCAAGATTTTCTACTTAGTCCTATCTTCAAGCTCCCTCCAACTGTTCCTTTTCACTTGAGACTCGGGAATTTAGCTTCCTGAAGCGTCAATATTCCTTCAAAAACTTTCCTTTTTTTCCTGACTACTGTATCTTGAAATCGTTCTTATCTTTAGAATATCAGAAGTTTGGTCTCCTACAGTTAGATAAGAGTCTTTAACACTATAGTTTCTATCCAGTTCTAATCTGATAAGGTGCCATGGCACTTTGATATACTCCTCTCTCTGTGTCTATATATATATATGTGATGATTCCGTCAGAACCCAACTTATGTTTTGATGATCATATAATTCAAGAAATGATGATAAACCATCAAAGTTTACATCTTTATGTACCAAAAAAAGACGTAAAGTTCAATTCTTCAAAACACTTAACCAACTCTAAGTTGGTAAATTTAATAAAAGAAAGAAAAAGGGTCAATCTTTCTTTGATTCAACTTTAATAATTTGCTGTAAATGACTTGATACCTCTTCCTTTTCCAAAGGTTCTTGGCAATCCTTATTTTGGCATTCTTTATTGGTCATAAAAGATAAGAAAAACCAAACCCAAACCAGTCAGTCAGTTACGGATTCCTCGTGAAATCCCCCAACAAACGGAACTCAAAAATGGGTAATTCACATTCAAAGATCCTTTCTTTATTGGTTCCAATTTTAAAGCTCTTCTTTTTAAGTCTCTCAAGTCCCAACCTTTGATGGTAACTCCATCAGTTCTCATTTTTACCGCTCACTGTCTCACTCTACTCATCTCCATCTGTAACTATCTCTGCCTATCCCCTCCCAACTTGCCCCCAAGTGACACGTGTCCTTAATAGCCTCTTGTAAGGTAGATAAGGTTTCTTTGGCTTGTATTGATTTGCTTTTATACCCATCATTTTACCTTTCTTGTTATTGTCCTTTTTCTCAAATGTTTTGTATTTTTCAAAAATATCAAAAAATATTATAAGAATAAATTGTAAAAAATAGTTATAATTAATAATTATGATATTTAAAAATATAAAGATTGAAATATTGAAAAGTAATATATTTGATAGTACTTAAAAATATAATATTGAAATTAATTTTAATTGGATTTTAATCATAACAAATATATAATTCCTAATTGTATACAAGTTCAATAACTATTTTTAAATTTTAACAAATTTTTAAAAATTATATTTCAATATCAATAAATACCTACTCCATTTAGATGATAAATATGTAATCTTTAACTTTAACAACTATTTTTAATTTTAACAAACTATTTAAAATTATATTTCAATATCAATACCTACTACACATAGCATTCTTACTATAAAGATAGATTATAGAGACTCAGTAGCTATGAAACAACTTGATCAAAACGCATTAAACCAAAATCAATTGCAGATCATATAGAATATGATCTCTTTGCCTTTTTATACAGTTTCTTCTTGTTCGTCATGATACATGAGTTTCTTAGAGGACAAGCTTTTTTGCATTCACTGAAGAACCCTTTTGTTTATTTATTCTCAAGTTGGGTTTTAATAATCTCTGCAAAAAAAAGCTGTGATCTTGGTAAAGTAAAAACGTATATTCCCTGCGACCCCTTGTCTCTTACGAAGAATATGTACATATATGAGTAAGAGAGCTTTTAACTTTCACTGTCAAAAACTGTTACTTTCCTATGCTTTTGAGCTCCGATAGATACCCAATAGAAAATTTTATAATATAAAGTGAAAAAAAGGGAAGTTGAGATTTATTTAATTTTATAAAAAATAATTAAGTAAAAATTAAATTATCAAACTCATTATTTTGATTATGATTATTAAATAGTTTTTTACTTAATTAAGGAATGATATATTTAAAAGTACGTAATTTATAATAAAAACAATTATTTAACTTAATTTATTCAAGTTTCAGAAAATTAATTAATAAATTAAATTTTATTTATTCATTAAACAATTTCTTTAACCAACTTCTAATTAAAATCAAATTTTAAATTTAATTTATTCATTTAAAAATTTAATTTGTCATTTTTAATTTTTTTATTCTTTGTATACTTTTAAGGAGAAGTATATTAATTATTAAATAGTAGAGATGGTGAAGGTGATTAGAATAGGGGTGCCACGTGGAGTCTCATGGAAGTTGGAGAAAAATCCAAACCACTTTTTGTTTTTTTAATCCTTTTTATATGTTTCTTCTTCCTCTGCTTCTCATGCCATTTGTTGTCGTTTTTGTTTGTGTGATCCTTTGTCTCTCTCTTTCTTTCAATTAATAGTGGTTAGGCGAATCTGAAAAGGTCTGATAATATGCAGTCTTATTTTTATAAAATAGAGAAGCTATTTTTAATAGACCCATAAATAAATATGACATAAAGAGTTAAAAAAATTTCAAATATGTGATGAAGTTTAGAAGATAAAATAATAATAATAATAATACTATTAATAATAATAAGCAAAATAGGAATATAAATATTAAGAAACTAATAAGAATAATAATACTAGCTACAAATAAAAGTGTGTACTACTAAACCTTCTTAAATCTAACATATTTGAGTTGGTGATGTTAGAAGTTCATTTATTTTCTTGTAATTTAATGTTCTTATAAAAACTTTTATTTTATTAAATAAGCATATTTCCTTTTCATTAAATTTTTATGTAAAATTTTTCATTTTTGAATAAAATAAAATTATTTATAAGTTTAAATATATTACATATGAATTCACACAAATATTTATTTTGTCTGTAATATTTAAAAACACAAAAAAATTATTTTTTAAAAATCATTAATAAAATTTTATTAATGAAAAAATATGCAAATAAATCGTTAATTACTATTTTCAATTTTATATTAACTATAATTAATAAAAAAGACAAAATAATTCATAATTTATAAATAAAAAAACTCAAATTTCGTTGCCATTTTTATGGCATGCACGTATCAATGTGCTTAAAAATTTGTATTACAATTATTCCTCATCGTTATCATCATCTGCATCTTCACACTCAGTTCAAATCTCGTATCAAAACGGGATTTTAAAAAGTTTGATAATACACAGCCATACTGTTACATAATATAAAGGTTGTTTCTGATAAACTCATATATGAATATGATAATAAAAAAGTGATACAGAATTGAAAAAAAAGATATAAAATCTGATATGCTAAAAAAGTATGTAAATATAATTAAATAAGTAAATAAATAAATAAATGAAAATACACGTATTCTTATATATAATAAATGGAAAATAGTTGAAGATATTCAATTTACAAGACCATAACCTATACATTGCAACTTGGTTATGTAGGCTTTTTCATAGGGACAAATAAAAATATAACTAGGTGATGGAGTTGAATTGGCCCATATTACCAAAATGAAGACTTGAAGAGTCAACTATATCATTTTCTATGAATCTAAAAAAATACCTAAATCTTTATAATTTAATTTAATTTTAATTTTTTAATTTAATATTTTATAATAAATTATATTATATAAAATAAATATAGATTTTTCTTAAAAAAATATTTTATAACAAATTATATTATATAAAATAAATATAGATTTTTCTTAAAAAATTTTGAGCAAATTTTAAATTATAAAAATTATTTTTACATTATAATGATCGCATTTCTACTGTATTTTTATAAATAAATTATTTTCGTAACTTTATCTTATGATTATAAATAATAAAAATAAGATGTCACGTGTTGAGTAGCAAGGTTTCTTGGGCCCACTCGGATGAGCGGAGCCGAGTAGCCGACAACTTGAAAGTGGGACCCACGACGTCAATTAGAGAAGTGATCGGACGGATACGTGGTGTTGTCCTAATAGAGATGGGTCCCATCTTGTAGTTGGGCTGGGCCCACCTTCTAGACCATAATCGGTGAAAAGAGGTGGGGCTCCACTTGCCCTGTGCAATGCAGTACTTATCTCTTCTGGAAACAACTAAGAGGGGGGCGGCTGCTATAAACTATTGTATGAAATTATATTTAGGTTATGTTTGGGCTTGAGATACGGTGAAATAAGAAGTTTTTAAAAATAGTCACATATTTAAATCTGCGGATAAATAATTAGAAGTTAAAAAAGGTACTATATTATTATAAAAGCTGATAAGTAGAAAAAAGATTGTAATAGAAAAATACTTCAACGATAAAAATTTTACTTTTTATTAATAACGTTTTAATATTTATTACTTTCTATTATACCATCAACTATTAGATAACAAATATAAAGTATCATCTTCTTCGTTCTCTCTAACTTTCTGTATTTTTCTTCCTCTTAGGCTTTTATTTATATTTTTCTTATTTTAATTTAATATTTTATTATTTATAATTTTAAATTTATATAACTAATAATATATTTTTAAATTATTTTTGAAACATTTGGTCATTTAAAAATAAATTTAAATTATTTTTAAATTTATATGACCAAATGTTCATACAAACATTTGGTCCTCACCGGAAGCTTATACCGAGTCCATAGTCAAATTTAGTATGCTTTTTCATTTTTGTTGGGTCGGTGGGAGAAAAATAATTGAAGTGCAAACAGCTAATAAGAGTACCATCCGAATTAAATTCATACCCACAATGTACAAATGGTACACAATTTTGGCCAGCCTTGCAAGCAAGTAGGTCCTATTGTACTGTACTCACTCTTAATGTCAATCATCATCTTGAAAAGTTAAAAATCTTTATGACTTTAGATTTTACATTCTAATGATGCCTACCATTTATTCTCTGAGTTATGTCTCTCCAAAACCCACTTTTTGTTTTTTTTAATTAGTTTAATTTTCTATACAAGGTTAATTACATTAACATCGTCTTTAATTTTTTGTATATTAAAATTATCATTTATTTATATACAATATTGTTAAATATAAACAACATTTTTTACTTGATTTTTTTGTATTTTTGTAACTCTAAAAATATGTTATATTAAAATCTAAGAATTCTAGTATTGGGTCATTTTGAGTTAAAATAATGTTAAAACACGATAATTAAAATGTAACACTTTCTTCTCACCAAATTGACAAAATTGGGAAATCATGGCTCTCTCAACTTGGAATCTTGCATGCATGTGAAGACTATCAAGTTGCAATTTCTCCTTTGCATGTGGAGTGGAAGATACTTATGTGTATATATATATAGATATAGATATAGAAAAGATTTGGAACTCTCACATGCCATGTGTAATGATGATGCACTTTGACTCTTTTTTAACTTCATCATATTTATGAACTTCACCAATTTGGATTTTTGTTGGTTAATGGCCACCATATGATAGGATCTCTCATGCAATAAAAGTTGGTTACATCTGGTCTTTGCTTGTCATGATTAAAGATAAAATCCTCAACTTGCATCACTTCTAAGCTATTTTTGCATTTATAGTTTCAGACAAAGAGATTGGATCCTTTACCTCTGTGTGCAATCATTTTATGGTAACTAAACATGCAAGCACTATGTACCAACTTGGTCATAAAGCTGCCTCACTATTGCTTTACATAACATGGGAAATCCTTTTTTTAAACATTAATGTTCGTAAAGCTCGTATTTTTTTTATATATGTGTTGAATAAATTCCAGAGTTAAGTGATAATTTCAACTTAATTGTTATTTATAATTCAAGCATATTTTTGCTTCGATCGGTAGTATTTGAACTCACCAAAAGGAAAAAGAAAACTTGAGATTAAGACATTAAACTAATGTTTTAAGAATCAGACTAGAAGTTAAACCAATAAAATAAGGGATTTAAGGTTTAAAAGGTTCAACAAGTATTAGACATCATAAATTGTTTAAAGATTGAATAAAAGAAGAATGCTATTAACTTAAAGTTGAATTAAAAAAGAGACTGTTAATTAATAAAAATTAATTAGTTTAATTTAATTTATAAAAATTGATTAGTTTATAAAAAACAATCGAGTAATTAAAAAACTGGTCTATTTTTTATAAAAAATTATTAAAATAAATTGAACTGAAAAGTTAAAAACTAAACTAAAATATTAGCCTGCTCAAGATTTTTATAGTTAAACCAGTCGAACTAGTTCAGTTTTAATCATAACATTAAACTATGGATGTATGTTGTTTGGAATGGTACATAACCTCAATTCCTAAATATATAATTCCTAAGTATATCTCATATTGGTTTCCAAATCTAATAGTTTATGTGAACAAACAAAGAAAAGAAGAGGGTAAGAGCAGCCGATTTTGACACTTTCCATATCTTCCTCTCAAGTCAATAGTTTGTTGGCATCTACCTATGTAGAGGAGAGGGGACATTATGTGACCCTTTAGGTTATGGGCATCAACGTGATGATCAGGATTAATTCAACGTGCACCGTTTGATGGAGCAGCTGGTAGTTTGATTAAACTATTTAATGATCTAAATCTTCAGGATCAGATCTTTTGTTTTAATTATGATGTTTCTATCATGTTTTATTAAATCTTATCCATACATTTAGGTGAACTCCATATAAATATATAGATAAGATTTAATCGATCAGAGTTGGAATAGAATAACTTAAAGAGAAGATTTGATTTTCCAATTTTAGGAAGTTGCAGTCTGTATGATTCTTAACTCTTTCGTTGGGCTTCTCTATAATATTATATACTTCTAGTCAAGTGGAGTATTGAGTAGTTATTTCCATGTGAGCCCATTTGGCCGTAGACATTAGTTTGGGCTCACAAGAGTATGTCATTTCATTTCCTCTATTTGTAATTTAAAAATTACAATAATATTTTAAAGTTGTTTCATTTAAAAATTGACAATGCTTCATATTAGGATTTTTAGTAATTATTTGATGCATCCTATATTACTGTGTGATTCATTCATTTACTCTAGTGTTTGTTATATACTCGTTAGATTCCTTCCGTACTTTCTGGTCACGAAGGAGTAAAATCGTGAATATTCCAAAAGTAGAATGAAATAAAACGAGTAGATTTGAAAAATTATAAAGCTGAAAATCCATAAACGAAATGTCATTTGGGGATGTTTAAAGGATAAAAGCATGCTCTCATGAGCTTAACAATTCAAAAGTTGTAAGTTTAAGTCGTGATTAAGGAATGGTAACTCAATTTAGAAAGTGTTAAGATCCATCTTACAATTAAGATAGTCCAACTCAACCTCAAATCAAAGTTCAGGTTTAATACGGCCTGATTGGAAAATTATAAACTTTAGGCCCATTAGATTCCCTTTTTTTAAGAAAAAGCCCATCTTATTCCAGTGTCACACTGAGTCCAATGCCTCATTCCCTAATTTAACAAAGTTAAGAGCCCTTATTTGCAAAAACCGAAAAAGTTAAATTCATGAGAAGGGTACTACACTAGTCTCTCTCTTTCCGTCAATCTCTATCTCTTCAGTCTCTCAAATCCATTCTCTCCTCTCTGCCTGATCTTCCAAATTTCTGGGGTTTTGCCCAATTCCTAATTCATTGTGCACTATCAGCCCTTCTTATCCGTTGTACGATATAGCGTATTACATGTTTTTCAAATTCCTCTAATTTACTAGGAATTTTCGGGCAAAATTTATTTATTTTTGGGATAAAGAATGGCTTCTGATTCGTGGGGTTCTCGTTTCTCGACTTCTTCGAGGCGTTATCATCTATCTCGATCAGGTTTGTTTCAAAGTTTGTTTATTTTCTGGTAAAGAACCAACCTTTTTTGATTTTACGCGCAAAGGTATTTTCTGGGTTTTTGTTGGTTTCTTGGTTTTCAGGTTTGTAAATTTTTTTCTTTTTTTTGTGTGTGTGGGTTTGGCCATTTTAGATCTGTTTGATGAGGCTGAAGGGGAAGAGGATTTGAGAGCGGAGTTCTTGTGCCCATTTTGCGCTGAGAATTTTGATGTCGTTGGACTTTGTTGTCACATCGATGAGGAGCACCCAGTTGAAGCCAAGAATGGGGTATTAATTTCCTTTTCTGTCTGTTTGAGACTCTAATATGTTACTTTCTTCTTGTTTCTATTAATTCTTCTTTAAATTTCAGTTTTTTGGTCTGTCAAGTTGAGAAATTTTGGAAAAAGTTTTTCTTTGATTTGATGACAATTTATTGATTTAGTTTTCTTTGGAAATTGTTATATAGTGTGTGTTTAAAGGATGCCTTTTCAGGGTTTTGGACTAAATATAGAAGTTTTATGAGGGTTTATAGACATGAGTTTATACTTGTTAATGAGCAAAAGTAATTGTTATGTACTCTTTAGCTTTTTAGCTTCTAAGTTGACTTCTAGTCCGAGGTTCTTGATTGCAAGGATTTTACTAGGATTGTACATTTTGGAAGTAGATCATAGGTTGGAATGTGAATTTCATTCTCTTCTGAGTGTTATTCATCAAGAAACAGTTTCTCTATTAGTTAAGGGTAAGGTTGCTTAGTACTGGAGCTTTTCAGACCCCGCATATCAGGAGAAATGTTGTAGTGAGTTTTTGTTGTTTCGACTGTTATTTACCTGCAAGAGTATTAGAAACTGGCTCACAAACACTTTTGCTTTAGTTCTTATGCTCTAATCTGATTTTGCTATGGGTGCAGTTTTAAGATGCCTTAATGCTGTGAGTGTTGTTTGAGTGTTGTTTGAGGGTATGATACTGACTATTCGTTTGAATTGTCTGTTCTAGGTATGCCCAGTTTGTTCCAAGAGGGTTGGAATGGATATTGTTGGCCACATTACCGTGCAACATGGGAACTTTTTAAAGATATCCTTGATGTTTGATTTGATACTTAAGTTTAATCTTTCCTCTGATTTGATACTTAAGTTTAATCTTTCCTCAAATTTCTTGAGATTCAACTCATTTCGTTTGTGTTAACTAGATTTGCTTTTTCTTTTCAATGGAACCTCTGTCTGTGTTTTATCATTTTGTGTTCAACAGCTTATTGTATCTCTTAGTTTCAAATTGCTTTTCTTTTTGATTTTCCTGGTTCATCACAATCCTTCAACACTCCTTGGTATTCCTTAACTTGGAATTACGTGCAACGAAAAAGAAGGTTGCGCAGGATGGGTTCTAACTCGGCATTTTCTATGTTGAGAAGGGAGCTTCGAGAAGGAAGCTTGCAATCCTTGCTTGGAGGATCTTCGAGTTTCATTCCTTCCTCTAATACAGAGCCTGATCCGTTGTTGTCATCCTTTATACTTAATCCACCTGTTCCGGAGGAAACTATCAATATCCAGCATCTTTCACCTGTTGATGGAAACTCGGGTAAGACCAACAACACTGAGGAGTTTCAAGAAAGGTATGGGTCATTTAGTTCTTTTTCCCTGTTAAATTTTTTGATGTAGGAGTATAGAACTTTATCCTATCATGGTTAACTAGGTTGGACTTCGTTTGACTTAGATACTCTTGATTTTAAATTTTCATTTTGATTATGCCATTGAGGTTGCTTTCAAAGTAGAACTTGAACAGAACAGAACTATAATCACCTGGTGAACCTTGGCAAAATACAAGTTGCACTAGTATCTGAACCTGGTATTGCCTATGTTTTTTCTCGTATTAGTTACGTTCACGAAAACTGTGATTTCAAATTGACAGGAATGTGGAACTGCCAGCTCTATCTAACAAAGAACAAGAGGAGAAGATGCAGAGGGCAGAGTTTGTCCGGGGATTGTTGCTATCCACAGTTCTTGATGGCACATTATGAGCCAAAGAGGGGATTGGTGTGAGAGGAGAGAGATGTTGCGTGTCCTGTATAAATATCTATGCAAATGAAGAGGGAAGAACTCATGCGAGAGTAAGAGGGAAGGCTTCAACTCATAAGTTGTATTAGTTAGGCACGATGAACTATGTACTAGTGACCTATTCCAGGTTATCTATATGATATATATAATGGGAAGATGGAATAACTTATCCCTACTTCAGGCTATGATTTTAGAGTGAAATAAAAGTCGTGTGAAATCAAAATAACTGGTGCATCCCTTTGCTTGAATATCAACAGATCTTATAGTAGAGAAATTATCAAGAATCATGATTGCAGTGTACACCCGAATTGTGGCGTTTTCACTTGGTGTACATCTGATGAGTCGTGTTTTCGGTCAGTGTATCCGATGAGTGATGACTGCGAATTCTATCAAACAGACATCAATTAAACATAGTCTGACCCTTCTCATTAGACCTCTTGATAAGAACAGTTTTAACTTGAATTGATTGACCCTACTTTACAGGATGACAAAATTGCGTAGGTCAGGTATGTACCAATCTGAAGAACTAGTGTTATTAACAGATACATACAAGAAGTTGCAAGTACAAAATGAACATTCAATGATCAAAAGAGATTATATACAAATCTATATATCTTTTAATCATTATCATCATGATTGTCATATCATAGCCTTATTCAGGAGGCCGCACCAAACAGGATAGTGAAATAACAACCAGAAGGCCCCTCCAAAAGCCTCTAAACAAGCATTTACTAAATAAAAGCCAAAACTAGACCTCTCTTCTATCCTTATCCAAGAGAGATGGTTATAAAGCCAACATAACTTAGGCTGAAAATCCTGAAGGCAACTCTCAATGAGTTTAAATCGACGATGGACATTTTGCATTAACAACCGACAGTGTTTGTCTTACAGGATTGAAGTTTCCGACTCTTTTTAACATTCAGAGTCTCAGGATATGCAAAAGACTTGGTATCACCTCCAGCTAGAGTTATGCCTTGTGAAAAACCTGTAATCAGGATGATTGACTTGTAAAAGCCTAAGCCAGTTATCAGCAGCTCGCAGTAGTGAACCGGCCTTTTGACATTCGTATGCCTTATTAGAATTCCAAAAGGACACCTTGAACTTGTGGGAAGCAAGGCCAAAAGTTGGCAAAGGTAGCTTAAAGGGTGCACCAAATGGAACATCCCTAACGGTAGAACCACGAAGATGCATTCCATCGACATTTAAACCTGTTCCACAGAGGTATATAATGAACCATATGTAAGCCCATGATTGCAGGATAACATAAGCAAGCAACCATGCTAAGATAACAGTTCTACATGATCAATGCAAAATAGAATGTATAGAGAGAGAGTACTTTGGAAAAGTGTTGAGAGTGAATGAAAAGTCAGGAAGCAGGCGTCAAGATTCTGTAATGTCTGACCCACAGGGATCCTATAAATCGGATACCAATGCACACACACCCAACTTGAAGGTGACAGGTCCAAACTTTTATATGTCTTCAGTTCTGGAAATTGTGATGCAAGAAAAGAGATCTATATAATATTGTGTTAGTAACTAAAAATTATAACAAAAGAGCAGAATCTCAACATATTAAAAGTTCGACGAACGCACCTTATCAGCTAAAGGTTCTCGCATAAATGGTGGATCATATTCCATATATTCAAAAACAAGCTGACCTGAAGGGTTGGAAATTTCACATTCATCACTTGATGAACCCTTCAGAGGTTTATTTCCAAGAGACACTCCATTCAAACTCTTGTCAGTTCCACCATCACTGCCACCGTCACTACTTGTTTCCCTAGATGAATCATTATCACTCTCTTCATCATGTCTCCTGTAAGAAGATGAAAGAAATAAATTAATCGAAGAAAGGGACTGGCTAATCCACAAAAAGGGGACTTGTGAAAAGATGATAAAATAAAATTATAATAAGCAAAGATGCCATACACACACAGGCCACTCTAAATTCTAATATTTATTCCTCAAAGGAACACCATAACTTATGGTGATCAGAATGCCATATCAATTTGAAGGCAAGGAATCAAACATGAAAAGAACCACAGATCCTCCTGCCACTACAGTTCTTCATAAAAGGACTTCTGCAACAATATTCCTGGCTGAAGTTTAAACAAGTGATGCGTTGTACAACTGAGGTACATTCCATCATATTCACTTCTAAAAGGTTCACACCCTTCTCATTAGTCATGTAGATTCTCTTTATGCTTTAAATAAGTGCCCATTTACGTCAGCAAACCCTTCACATGGAGTTAATCACTACAACACCTTACTCATACAAAAGTTGTAATTGAGGAAATATCACCACTCCAAGTCTTCATAAAGGGTGGCTTTTTTAGACTTTTTCCTTTCATTCTTGTACTACTTCCATATACTCTTCATTAGATGTAGTCAGTATGACTGAGCCATTAAGACAAAAACTAAGCTACTCAAACACCATGAAACAAATTCACGGCTAGAATATGTGACAAAATATTGTCCCCAAATTTCTCCTGGCACATTTTCCACCAAAAAACATCTCGCTGCAATAAGATTATTATGTAAAGCTCATGCAAGACACCACAATACAAGATACAGGCATTCTATCATGGGAGGTTCAAGTTTCACACCATAAAACCCTTGAATCTAGGTGAAAATTATGAAGCTAACAAGCTGCAAAGGATCTACTAAAATTTCAAGATTCCTTTTCACTTTAAAAAGATCTGACTGTTCATAACTGAAGCTCATATTTCCTGCAAATGTTAACTGCCTTTACAGCTTGTTAACCGTGTAGATTAGATCTTTCATCCATACATAATTTGTACCAGTACAAAGGAGAATAAAGAATAGTGTTAATGAACGGAACTAAGGAGAAAACCAACCTAAAACAACCTGAAAGAAAGAACTCTAAAGCAGTATAATAACCCACGGGTACTGAGAAGCTACATTTTGGTTATACAAACTAATCTCGGAGATCTTTACGAATTAAAATAAATTCCTAGCTAAATTGATACGTCCAAGCCTAAAAACAGAAGTTATCCACCTCACGACATGATAAATATGTGGCTCCAGAACAGGAAACATAGAACTATGGATATTAAGCAATGATAAACACGTGGAACCAGAACAGATAAAGTTCAAATACAGCATATGCTTCTCTTCAGAGCACAACAATTTAAGTCATTGTGACAATTCAAAATTATTAGAAGATTTAGAAATATAGGTAACAATTGATTGCAGATAAATATCAGAAGATGTCAACGACTTACCTTAACCGCAGAAATGGTCTGGATGGGTCCACATATAACTGAATGCCAGACAAGGAGGGACAATAGTACTGCATAACAATTTCACTATCATCCAATAAAAGGGGAACTCCAGCTCCATATGCACTCCACTCCCTAAACGATTCCCAGAGATCCTCAAGCACGAAATATGGGTGACACTCTGGTTCATGAGTTCTCCATCCCCTTACGCTGGTCTACAAATCCATAAATGCAACCGTATTAGACCTCATTCATTGTTAGAAACAGAGAACTGCAACCATTTCAGATGAAACCCCACACAATAACATTTGTTCACGAAATTCAAGTTCCAAACCCTAATTTCTCATATTGACACATTAATTCCATCTTTAACCGACAAATTCCGAAACCCATATAAGAAAACCACCCAAGATTCAAGCTTCCATCGTAAGTACAGCAAACCAACGATGAAACAATCGAAGATTCAAACTTTAACAAAACCCTATTTCTCATCCATAATCTACAATCAATCACTACCTTAGGCAAAAACTGGGCAGGAACAATCGGGACAGTGTACTCCAAGAACCGATCCAAATTAGTCAAGATATCCTCACCGACAGTCCGCCCCGAGACAGAACAGCTAGACGACAACGACGAGTTTGACCCGCATTGATCAGAATCCGACTTCTTCACCATCTCCGACCCAGAATTCTTCAAACCCACCACCGTTTTTTGCTGCTGCTTTTGTTGCTGCTGTTGTTCCTTTTGCTTTCGCATCGCCGGAGACACATAGAACCGATTCTCTCCACGGTTTCGGGTCATCGGGTCCCCTTCGGATCTTGGCATTGTACAACTAAGTGCAACGCAGATGGTTACAGAGCGAAAGCAAGGTTTTAAGTGCTTCAGAGTCAATGGATACAAAAGGGGTCTTAGCTATTTTACGAGATTAAACGATCAAATCAAGTACGCATACACCAAAATGAAACAGAACAGAACAAGAGTTGAAAAAACAGAACCGAACCCAGATAAATGTACCTCTGTTTTCGTGAAAATATATAATAAAAAAGTCGTCTTTTGTGTTGTGGTTTGTGTCGTTGTATTGTGTGACTTGTCGTCTAAACCATTATATGCACGTATGTTCTTACTTCTTGGAGTCAGACTATCTTTTGTAGCTAAGTAAATCACAAGCGTGACAAGAAGTCTCCAGAAAGTTTTCACTAGTAAGCATATGGGCTTGATAATCATATTGTTGGATCCCCTTCCTTATATAGGGTTGATAAGAGGCCCATTAGAGTTCGGTTTGCTTCTAACCCGATTCTGACTCAATCGAGTTCGGGTTTTCCTCTAACTCGATTTGATCTAACTTAATTTCTTATATCATTTTTTACTCGCTCAAATAACATTAATTTTTTAGATTCATTTAAGTATTTTAAATTAAATCAAATTAATCTATCAAGTTTAAATTTAATTTAAAATTTAATTAAATTAAACTCCGACCAAAATTATTGATTCTATACTCTTCTAATATATATGTTTTTAGATCGGTGTCTTTGCTGGTAAAATTATAAGATATTTTGTTGGTTAAATTTAGTGTAATTTTTAAAATTAATTAATAAAAATTATTTATTTGATATAACCATTTAAGTCAGTGTAAATTTTGGATTATGAAAATATAAAAATGCAATGCCCATTACTTAATTTTTGTTTTGAGTGACTGAAGTAATATTCTTGTGGGCTTTTTTGGATTATAGTAATTGGGTTGGTTCATTACTGGGTCGTAGCTTATACCTACTTTGTTATGACTTATAAATTGTCCATTACTTAATTCTTGTTTTGGATTAGTGAAAGATTACTCTTGTTAACTTTGGATTATAGGAATTGGGTTGAGTCCATTCCTAGGTCTTACTCTTTGTCTATTTCCAAAATTTATAAGTATTTTTGTGTGTGTCTTGTATTCCTAATTTAAAATCACATTAATTTGGATTTAAATTAAAACTTAATTAATTCCGATCTAGCTTGACTCGAAGGCATCGACTCAAACCAATCTAATTATGTTATTATTATTTTCACGCATCTAGTACTGTATTCATTACATTATTTTCAATATAATAGTCAACTAATTGCATCAAATATTTTCAGACCCGTTTTTCAGTGAAATTTTAATTAAGTGTTAATGATAATAATGATAATAGTTGATTAATCGACGTAATATTTATCACAAAATATCTTTCATTTTTGTGAATATACCTGAAACAAGAGAAAATGGTGGTCGCCACTTCCAATGTTGAGTTCACTTCTACTGTAATCCCTTCAAGACTTTTCAAGGCTTTGGTTTTGGACAACCAGACCATGATCGTAAAGCTGAATCCAGCAGTTAAAAGTGCAGAGTATATCTAAGGTGATGGAGAGCCTGGCACTATTACTCTCATCACCTTACAAGAAGGCAAGTGTCTGCAGATTTTCTTGATAATGTTTCTCTGTAAACCCTTTATATTAGAGTGAGTGATATCATGATAAGTAGGTGTCTTTTGTTTCTCACAGGTGAACATCTAAATATTATATTAAAATCATTTTACATGCAATTCATGTATCACATACAACATCCTTACGTATATATCAACAACATGTATGCGCGCACACATACACACACACACACACATATATATATATATAAACATAGGAGGAAGCATAACCGAAACAACTATACCTTTACCAATTGTTAAAAATGAAAGTCGAAGGTTAGGGACCTAAAAACTAACTCATTACTGTCCATATATTGCTATGCCCATTACAGAGACAATAGACAACAACAGACTATCACAACGTTTCGAAAAAGTTGTGTTGGTTGTGAATTATATGGACCACAAGAATATTCCAATATTCTCCCACTTAGTCTCTATAATTCAACATTGACTTTATGGAGAAATAAAATATATGAATCATGGTGATAAGTCCTCTTATAACGAGTAATATTTTCCATGTATTACATTACATTACGTCTCTACACACAATCCTTCAACTTAATGATTAAACCATGTGTTTATTCTAGGTCCAAATTTAACGAAGATTCTCAATATAACAAAATGAATATTTATAGGTGCACAAACCATATGAGAAGCATCACATTGAATAAAAGTTTTATTAAAAATAATGTACATTTAATGACATTATTTTACAGAACCTAGTCCCATTTGTACTACATGATCCTTAATCCATCAACTTAATTCTAATGTGCTCAATGATTACTTTCTTTTTCTTAACACGTTTTCTTATGGATAAATACTTAATTTCGATATGCTTACTTTGACTTCCACTCTTGTTATTTTTAGCCATAAAAATCACAGTTAAGTTGTCACAGTATAACTTTAAAGGCTTAGAAATAGAGTCCACAACTTTAAGCCCAGATATAAAACTTTTCAACCATATACCGTGCGAGGTGGCTTCAAAACACAATACGAACTCAGCTTCCGTAGTAGAAGTAGCAGTCAAGGTCTGCTTGACACTTCTCCAAGATACAACTCCATCAGCTAATATGAAAATATATCTTGAGGTTGATTTTCTTAAAGCAATGCAGCCAGCAAAGTCTGAATCAGAGTACCCAACTACTTTCATATTTTCAGTTCGTCTGTACATAAGCATGTAATCCGTCATTCCTTGAAGATATCTCATCGCTTTATTTGCAGACTTCCAATGATGAATACTTGGATTACTCTGATATTTTCCTAACATTCCAACCGTAAATGCAATGTTTGGTCTTGTACAGACTTGAGCATACATTAGGCTTTCAACAGTTAAATATATGGAATATTCTTCATGTGTTTCCATTCGAACTCATTTTTCGGGCATTGACTCAAATTGAATCTATCACCCTTAATTATGGGTGCTACAATCAGTGCACAATCTTTCATCCGAAATCTCTCTAAAATTTTGTTGATATAGGTCTCTTGAGACAATCCCAAAATGTCTCGAGATCTTTCTCTATGAATCTTAATGCCAATTACATAAGATGTTTCACCCATATCTTTTATATCAAAATTCTTGAGAGAAATTGTTTCACCTCATATAGTAAACCCTAATAATTGGTTGCAAGTAAAATATCATCTAAATATAGCACAAGATAACAAATCTTACTCTTACTAACCTTTTGGTATATACACTGATCCATGAAGTTTTCTTCAAAACCAGATGAAATATGACTTCATGAAATTTTAAATACTATTGAAGAGATGTTTGTTTTAAGCCATATATGGATTTATTGAGCTTACAAACCAAATGCTCAGCATCACTAGAGGATAATCCTTCTGGTTGTTTCATGTAAACCTCTTCCTCTAGTTTACCATTGAAGAACACTGTTTTTACATCCATTTGATGTAACTCAAAGTCAAAATAAGCTATTAATATCATAATTACTCGAAGAGAATCTTTATTTGATACAGGAGAAAATGTTTCCATATAATCGATTCCTTCTTTTTGAGTAAATCCTTTAGCTACGAGTCTTGCTTTATGTCGCTCAATATTGCTTTGTGAGTCTTTCTTCGTTTTAAAGACCCATTTACACCCAATGAGTTTTACACCATTAAGCAAAGCAACGAGATCCCAGACTTTATTACATGACGTAGAATTCATCTCATCTTTCGTGACAGTGTTCCATAAGTTTGATTCTTTAGAACTTACGGCTTGAGAAAATGTTTTAGGATCATGTTCGACTCCAATGTTAAAGTCTGATTCTTGTAAATACATAATATAATCACTGGAGATACCTGATTGCCTTACTCTAGTAGATCTCCTTAATGTTGTTTCAACATTCCTCAGGATCATGTTGTGCAACTGGTTGATTATCAATTTCTTGTTGTTCCATATCAACAAGTTGATTTATTGAATCGGTATCAATTGCTTTTGGAATTTTAGCAATTGGTTGTCTAACACCTATTGAATGCTTGAGAGGTGTGAATGACAATCAATATATTACTTGAGCCAGAGGGATAAACTTCTTTATGCTCCTTTTGTGAAATAACATCTCGAAATCGATCACTCTCACTAATGAAGTCATTCTTAAGAATTTTTGCATTTCTTGATTCCACAATCCTAGTGCTATGAAATGGACAATATAATCTATACTTTTTGAAATTTTCAACATATCCAATGAAGTAACCACTCATAGTTCTCGAGTCTAAATTCTTTTCTTGTGAATTATAAATTATCACTTTAGACGGACATCTCCAATTGCGTATATGTCATAAACTTGGTTTTCAACCCTTAAATAACTCAAAAGGTGTCTTTGAGACAACCTTAATTGGAACTCGGTTTAATATATATACAACTGTCTTTAGTGCTTCAATCCACAAGAAATCAGGGAGTTTTAAATTACTCCGCATACTTCTCACCATGTCCATTAACGTTTGGTTTCTTCTTTCTGCCGCACCATTTTAGTCCAGAGAACCAGGCATAATGTATTGCGCAACAATCTCATATTCTTGAAGAAACTTAGAAATGGATCAGGTGTTTGTCTATTCTCTCTGTATCTACTATAGTACTCTCCACCTCTATCTGATCTCACGATCTTAATTTGTTTTCTACATTGATTTTCTACTTTAACCTTAAAAACTTTAAAGGCATCCAAAGCTTCGTCTTTAGAAAGAAGTAAATAGAGATATATATATCGTGAATAATCATCTATGAAGGTGATAAAGTATTTCAGACTATTTACATTCATTTTTAGACAACAAATATCTGTATGTATGATTTCTAATAGATTTGTGCTCCTCTTTGTACCTTTTTTAGACTTGTTAATTTGCTTACCTTTAATGTAATCGACACAAGTCTCATAATCAGAAAAATCCAAAGTACGAAAAAATCCAAAGTACTAAATAATCAGAAAAATCCGAAGTACTAAGTACTCCTTCATTTACCAATTTCTTAAATCTCTTAATAGAGATGTGTCCTAACCTCCGATACCACAACATAGAGGAATCCTCATTCATAATACATTGTTTTATCCGAGCAGTAGTATGCATGGAAGTATAAGTAAGGATGGCAAAATTGGCCTGGCTTGGCCCATTTTTGGCTCGTGTCCCGCCCGTGACTTGTCGTTATTTTCAAAACGACGTCTTTTTGGAAATTTTTTATTAAAAAAATAAATGGCCCGGCCTACTTATGGCTCGCTGGGCCACAACAGCCACGTGCTGGTCAGTCCCTGGCTGGGCTAGGCCACGGACCTTGACAGGGTCAACTTGGGCTCGAGCTGGCCCTTTGACATCCCTAAATATAAGCAGTGTCATTTCATAATTTAAGAGAATAAAGACCATAAATCAAAACATCATGTCCAAGAACTTTGGATTTATTGGATAGTTGAAAACCAGAATTTGTAAAATTAAAGGTAAAACTCAATGGTAAAAATCTTGAAATAAAAATTAAATTTTGAAAAAAACTTGGTACATAAAAGGTATTTTCCATATGTAAAATAAAACCAATGCTTAACGTCAAACTGCAAGTACCAATGGCTTCCATATGTGAACTCATCTTGCCTTCTGAATATATGTAGTGTTCATTTCCCACTGGTTTCCTTAGGTCGTGCATACCTTGCAAGGTAATTAAAACATGGATTATTGAAGTAGAATCAATCCACCCTATGTTATGATTAACAATAACCATATTAGATTCATAACATACAAATGAAAAATGAGTACCTTTCATTTCGAGCCAGTTCTTAAATTTTAAGCATTCTTTCTTCATGTGTCTCCTCTTTTTACAGAAGAAACACTTTGATGCTTTCTTTATCTCTAGCTGAGTAGGATCTTGCCTTTTCTCTTATTTTTTCCCTAATCCTTCTTTTTATTTCCTTGCAAAGTCAAGTTCACTTTTTCAGCCTCTTCCATGGCCAATCTTCCTTCTTCTTGAGCACAAATAATCAATAACTCATTAATTTACTATTTGTCTTTTATGTGTGTTGTAAGAAATTTTAAAATGACCATATTGCCAGGGCAGAGTGTTCAGAATAAAATGAACCAGGAAAGATTATGACATTTTCACTTCTAAAGCTTCTAGCTGAGCTGCTATGTCACTCATACGCATGATATGATCACGCACACTTTTTATCCCAATGAGCCTTATAGATGATAATTGTCTTATTAAGGTGCTGACAAAAGTCTTGTCAGATATAGTAAATTGCTCATACATGGCTTTTAAAAGATCTTTCACCTTAGTATGTTGTTTAAAAGGAAACCACGGATACCAGTAGATATCTTAGTCTTTATGAACATTACAGAGAGACGATTAATGTATCGCTCCTATTTGTCATAAAGACTAACTGCATCTGGAGTGTTAGTTTCAGTGATAGCAGGTGGTTCATCTTTCATTATAGCATAATCTATATCTATCCAGCCTAAACAAAGAAGCACTCTCTCCTTCCATACCTTATAATTATCACCCTTTAATTCAAGAATGTCATACTTAATTTCAGAGATATTCGCAAGTAATAACTGCAAAATTATTAAACATACATGCTTATTAACAAAATTATGAGACCAAAATTACTATGTTTTACCAATGTTAATCATGCATAAATTTAAGTATCTAATGGAGATGATGAACCTGCAGAAGAAGAGATCAAGAAGAACAATGAAAAGAGTACGGGGATCTTCAAAGCTGTTGAAGTTTATCTTCTCCAAAGCCCTGAGGCCGCCTACACTTGAGTTTCGTCTTCTCTACGGTTGCATGGCATGTCTCTTACGTAAAACCATAGTTGTTGGTTTCTCCAAGGTCTTGGCTATGGTGGACGATTTTCGATTGAACAAGGATGTTTTTATCGTACTTGCCTGAGATGATTGTAATGTTTCTTACATTTGGAGTGGTGTTGACTTCAGGTTTATGAACTTAATAAAATTTCGATTTCAGACACAAATACGTTCCAAAATATTCTAAAATAAAAATTTTGAACACATTCACACTAAACTTAGGCTTAGGCTAATGTTGAAAATGTTTAACTTTGGCTCATATATAATTTTAATTTTTTCGAATATACGAACAAAATTAAAGTTAAATTCACCCGATAAACTTAAGTTCAAATTTAAACTTATAAAATTTTTTCAATCTCGAACTCAAACTTCAAACTCTATTCTATATTTTTTATCGAGATTTGAGAGTTTAGTGATTGACAATGTATTAAGCTTGTTTCTATCTTGATAACTTGAATTTTGAAATAACATTATTTTAAAAATAATATTATTTTAAAAAATTGAA
The DNA here is from genome assembly GCA_027575705.1 of Erythroxylum echinodendron. Lineage (NCBI taxonomy): Eukaryota > Viridiplantae > Streptophyta > Magnoliopsida > Malpighiales > Erythroxylaceae > Erythroxylum > Erythroxylum echinodendron. The sequence goes on along the minus strand of JANZXR010000172.1, from coordinate 53,756,502 downwards.
TCGTTATAGCCGATTTCTTGTTACTTTTGAAACCGGGACAAATCGAAAATATGATCAAACTAAAGTTATTTCATTGAATTCAAAGTTAATTAGACCAAATTTAGGCACTTTTGGTGAAAAAAACAACCGTTCGCATATTTTCAGTGAGCAAAATAGCCCGTTGACATGATCACTAGGAACGTTCGGTAAAAAAACAACCCGTTAGGTACTTTCGATGGACAAAACAGCCTGTTCGCTCGGTCGTTCGATACCTTCAAAAAAAAAAAGCCTGTCAGTACAACTTTAATGAGTACTAAAGTCTACTTTGCATAGCTATTTGCCTTTAATAACAACATATTTCTTTAAATTTGTGGTTTAACAACCAACTTTACTTAAAAATGCTCAATTATTAAGTAAAGCTCATCAATCTGAACTATAACTTTATGAAAACAAAGCCAAAAGACAATCATCCGCTAATATTATTTATATGTAAACAACATAATTAACTAAAAACTATACCAATCAAATAGGGAATATCTCTACATGGTCCCTACTCCTAAAAGGTCCGTTCACATTAACAGCTTTGCACTAACTTGTAAAGCATCGGTCGGGAGGGAAAGTTCACATTAAAATTATTAATGTGAACTTTCACATAATTGTTGTCTTATTATTAATTAAAATTATTTAAATTATTAGAATCATAAAAAAACTATTATAAAATAGCGATAACTAATTTGTAGAGTATTAATTTATAAAAATCACCATGAACGGTATCGTAAGAGGGCACATTGGGATAACAGAAAGTCAAGGAATGTGACGTCGTTATACTACATGAATCGAAAAAAGCCCTTTTTGCTATGACTCTTAAGTTCGTGAAATATTTCACCGATAAATTTTAAAAGAGCTGCATCATAAGTTTTCAAGTGAGTTGTAGAACAAATTTTCATAAAAGGCCAAAAATAAATAAAGATTGACTGAAGCTTAAATTTCAAATATGCTGGCAAGAATCTTCCTCTTTCTTGTCTTATCACTAGGGAAAGAAGATTCCGATTGCTTTTGCCTTTCATATATTCTTCCTCCATGCACAAAACAAATGTCACCTCACCTGTACATTGATTCTTCAATTGTACTCTTCCCACCAAACATCCCTTTCATTTCCCATATTAATTGTTCCTCCATTCTCTGTCTCTTCCTCTCTCCGTTCCCTAATGGCTCAAGAGTTAGAGGTATGTTCTTTGCATTCCAATAGCTGCTCAGACCAGATATATAAATACATACTTTCTGCAGAAATGAACCTTAACATGGCATGACTTAGTTTAGTTTGAGCATCAGGGTTGAGTTTGTTGCATAACTTGGTTTGAGCATCAGGGTTGAGTTTGTTTCTATAACCATTAACGAGTGGCTTTCCTTCTCAAATTGCAGAAACCTCGAGTCACCGAGATAGGAGTCCGGATGGACTGCAACGGGTGTGTGCAGAAGATCAAGAAGGCACTGCATGGCGTTGATGGTAAGATGGTAATATGTCTGACAAATTCCTGTTAGTGTTGTTTCTTCAAGAATCATCATCATCATCCGGGGATTCACCATTTCCGATGTAGATTAATGTTGCAAGTTGCTCAGGTATATCTCATATATATGTTGATCTTCCCCAACAAAAGTTGACAATAACCGGACGGGCAGATCCAGAGAAAATTGTCAGAGCCATTAGGAAAACTAGGAAGATGGCCATTATCTGTTCTCACTCAGAGTCAACAGAGCCTCCTGCTGCTCAGCCATCGGAACAATGTCAACAACCTGAAATTGGTTCTTCGCCACCATCAGCCTCTGAGACCGCTAACCCTCCTCCAGCAGAAGCACCAGCCGCTGAACCACCAGCAGCACCGCCAAAAGATCCACCATCGGAAGAGAAACCATCACCAACACCTCCTACGCAAGATACTAATGCAAGCCAACCTAATCCACAAGCCTCCGTACCCAGAGATGAAGGAGAAGTTCATACCATAGACCACCACCCTCCAGCACCAGATTATGACAATTATAGACATGGACCCAAAGATCAAAGAGAAGTTCACATCAGATACCAGCACCCTCCGACAACAGATTATGACAACCATAGATATGGCTATGGAGATAATTACACAGGTCACTGGAATAGATATGGCGGTAACGGACCAAGATTTTCACCAGAGCCAATACAGCCAATCCACGTCACACAAAGCTACAACACATATCGGCCATCTCCATATGTTACTAGTCACGAGTATATACAGTCGCCACCGCCGCGACCAACATTTTATAGCAGCAGGATGGACCATTACAATGATGATTATCAAGAGAATAATCAAAATGGAAACATCACATCTATGTTCAGTGATGAAAATCCAAATGCATGCAGCATAGTGTAAAAAGGGTCAGGCAGGGAGAACATGATGAAAGGAGGGACCCTTGTTTCGTGTCGAGGAAATACAGAAATCAATTAATTGTCAAACAGAAGAATAACTGAATTCTGATGGCTACAATATTTCCTAACAAGCATGTGAAAACGTTGATCCACGATAGGACCAGATTCTGAACTTGTATGGGCAGTAAGAATCAATTCCCTGCATTCCGTTTCCAGGGCACTGCTCCTCTAGACTTCCTTTTTGTTATATGAATTTTTGTACAAGAATCCTGTAAAGAACTAAGCGTGTGCTACAAATGGATGCATTTAAAATTGTGTTTTGTCATGTCAACAAATAGGACTTCTCTCTGTCAAAACCAATTTTGCTAGTAGCCTAACTAAAGATGAAGCCTCTTGCAATAAAGCAAATATAATTTAGAATAATTCATAGGTGAACTCAAAAAGGACAAGTAATATTATAGATTTTCATAAAAGAATTACCAAGAAAATGGTCAAACAAATCACTTAGATCAGTCCTATTTACACAGTATACTTAAATTCTCAATGTGAACATATAATGGTAGGATTCCAAGTATAGACTTCCAAAAAGTGCTACAGGTAGGGATTCTTTTGATAACTTTATAAACAACTATTAGTGTTAGGACAAAGGTGATGTAAGAAAAATAGAAGAATTATGAACTAGAATTATGAACTAGTAGTTAAATGAACAAAATTAGGAAGGGTGGATGGTATTAGGCTGCTGGAATATTAAGTTTCAAGGTTGAATTTTGGCTAGGAATGCAGAATTTTCAGATTTTGTAAAGCTGGAAATTTAAGGTTTGATTGCTGGAATTTTAGGCTTAGGATTTTAGGATTTAAGATGGTTGGAACATAGATATGAGAGGGCTGGAATTTAGGTTAGGGTTTCTGGAATTTGGTGAAGAACACAAAGAATGGATAGTAGAAACTAGGAATCACTCTTAGGAGAGAGCATCACACCTTCTAATTGAAAACTCAAGTTTGTAGAAAAACTCCAGATTGCTTCTTATTAATGAAAGACCAAGTACATATATATAGTGTTCTTAGAATCCTTATTCTAGTAGGAAAAGGATTTCTAATTTAAATCCTAATATAATAGAAATTCTGTAAGTCCTATTCAACTAGGATAACATATCTAAAATAGAATAACATAATACTACTACTTCCTATATAATAAGGAGTCCTAATGCAATATGAATTTCAGCCCTTATCTTCAATTTCAATTCAATACCCAATCTTCATCCCACCAAATTAAAGCTTGTGATTGATTAATCTTTCCTCTTTTATTTCTCTTATAGACTTTAAGTTCTTTTGCATCAAAAGGTTTTCCGATAGCAACTACATATCAGATGGGAAGATGCTAACCACTGCAGAAGCACAGCTCAAGGTTTTCAGTTGTCATGTTACCCAAAAGATACAGAAATTTACCAACTACAAAATGTTGCCGTGTCCAATCACTACAATTGGCGAGCAATACCTATTTCATATGACTAACTTTACAGATTTACAGAGTAAAAATGCTAATAAAATGAAGGTTGGTATTATTAGGACATGATCAGGATAATGTGCATAGGTGCTTGTAAACTAGCCTTCAAATAGTATTATCTGAAACAGAGATAGAAATCAAAGAAATACTGATTCATTGTTTAAGTTGGAGTTCATTACTTGGATTTAAACAGAATTAAGTAATAACCATTCAAAGAAACCAAAAACCTAAATGCAAAATTGAGAGAGAAAAAACAGTACTATCAATTCACTACCCTAGCTGTCAATATCACTACTTAACTCAGATTCATCATCTTCTTCCCCATAAAGACACTCGTCAATGTCTTCATCATCATCCTCGTCATCATCCATCTGGTGACTAGGTGATGACATATCAGTTTTCCCCACAGCAGCTTTGTCAATCTGTCAAAGGATTAAAAAAGTGAATCAAATACCATTAAAACAACACCAAACAATGAATCAGAGCAATAATGGGAACTAACCTGTGCTTTTACAAGCTGCAATCGACCAGACAGTTGAAATAAAGGTTGAGTAGCCACCTCTCTGGATTTGGTGATCTAGAAAAAGAGACATTGTAAAATATGAAAGCATTTATTTCGAATTGAGGTGAGGTAAGATACTAGCACAGAAAGAGCAACAAAATTTTTTTTCTTATAGTCAAATTCTACCTTCAATAAGGAATCAAGAATCTGGGCTTCATCTTGAGCTGCGATATGATGGCCATAATTGACCAATATACAGTAGATCCATGGTAGAACTAACTTTCCCTTATGTGTTCTGATATAGACAAAGAATCTTAGTTAACAGCAGTAACAGTGTTTTAGTACGATGTTACAAGAAGATTTGCAGAACTTTATGAAAGAGATGCCCAAGTCAAAGCAAACACTCCGTATAACAAATTAAAGCAGAAAGGGAAAGGTCAATATAGTTTTGTAAATGGCAGACTCCTATGCTGGAGAACCTCAAATATCAAATTTGATCTTAGAGAATAACAAAAACAAACCTAGACTGCCATACGATCATCAAGATTTCCAGAAACTTGATAGCATTGCTTGGGCCCATAGACAATACGGCTGCCCTCATCTGATAGAAAACAACCAATAAAACCCAATAAGATGAGTGAAGCTTATACCAATTCATTCATATTGATGTTGACTTCCATTTTATTCTTTTAATTTTTATTTTATTCAGTGGGGGCTAGCAGCAGAGGAGAAATATTGACCCTTGTGTTATTCATAATGACAATGACCAAAAACAACAACAACAACAACAACAACAACACCTAGTAGAAATCCCTTTGACATAATGACAATAACCAAAATAATTACAAAACAGACCAGGTTCACTTAAGCAAAGAACAGACCTTCTTTTGTGGGATATCAGCTTGAAGATCAATACCCATATGTATTGCAGAGTCAAGTGTCTTATCATCTTCATGAGTAAGTAAATTTAATTGTCTCAGCCGCTTCTCCAAGCAGATTGATGGTACGTCAATCATTTCATCTGAACATACCCACAAGGTTAGCCATTAGTCCAAGCAGAAAGAGAATGGCATAATTCTAGACATTTCAAGAAGTTAAAACCTAAATACTGAATGGCAGTTGGCAAGCAAAAGATGTCGCTACAAAATGTGGTGCTTCCTTATATCTTAGTCTCATCAAGTCCAGGAGCAGACAAGCACAAGCACAAGTCCTAACAAAACACACTTATTGGCTATTATCAAAATATATTCGACTCTTATGCGTTATGTTCATAATCTTTCTTGGCTTTCCTTTCTTTCCTTAGCTCTCACTTTAATTTCCATTTCATTTCACGTCCTCTTCTACTTTATCCAACTAAACTACCAGGGCATCTAGCAGTCTTTTACCAAATTCCAGCAGTGTCAGTCCTAGCAATCTGGAAGCATGTACAAAATGTTCCAAACATAAGGTATCAAAAAATGTATCTTCAAAGTGACTCCAAGCTCTAGAATTATGGCTTTCTCTACCTGCAGGGATGACAATAAAACTTACAAAAGGACCCCAACAATAAATTGATGTACTCTTTTCCACTTTTTCAATGCTTTCAATGAAAGAACACCTACAATTATAAGTGAGAAGTGAAGACATCAAGTTTTGGCTAGGATCAGAAAATGTGGTGGAACAATTTAATGTTTATCGATGATCTGAAATAACAAAAACATGGATTAATTATGTTCACACGTACTGTATATATTTCTATAAGATAGCAATTTCACCTTTCTTCTCCACAAGCTCAGCTTGATCATCATTCTCCATCAGACTAGCCATAGCTGCTTCATTGCTCTTCTTTTTATGTTTCACCTTTTTCTGGAAAATATCAGAAACTCTTGGAATAGGAAGCAAGGCATCCTCCACGTTTGCACGGTCTAATGCAGTAACTGTTGAATTACTTGCAAATTGATTAGGGAACAGGTGGAAAACTAAAACGCAGAAAACTACCACCAAATAAGGGTAATTAATACATGAAAGAACCCTAGAGAGATCCTAGTGCACAGGGAATCTATTAAGTTTGTCAATCAGTGTCACGTCAACAAAACACAAAATAATCGGGTAGTAACTGGCAGTTTTAGGACTAATGTCCACTGCCAATCTCAGGTAGTTTACCTGCATTTTGTGCTCCCATTCCTTTCTTAGGTTTAGTGACAGACTGATGAACTGGAAGCAGAATACCATCATGAGAGCTATTAAGCCTCATGTCTGTTCCAGAATGCACCAACACTTTCTGAAACATGGGCTTTACCAGTAAACCATAGGCAATGAACACTTGTGCAGCACTGGATCCAGAAATGCCTTGAATTTTTGCAGCAAATATTGCAGGTACTGGTCCCTTATAGGGTTTAGAAACAGATTCATCAGAAGACACTATAACTTTTGTGGGCTTGGCATTGCGTAACTCCTCCACATTCTGTCCGCACCATGTATAACACACACCAGCTTCTGAAATGGCCAACACATAAAGGCCCACATCGTCAACTCCATCAGACCTGAAACATTTGCAGTCAAGGTACACAGCAGGGTGCTCCATTGCAAGAACACAGCTTGCTGATTGCCTTTTGCTTCCATCAATTCTCCATATTGCAACATATCTTTCACCAACAGCAGATGAGAGAATATAGTTTCCATCTTCAGTAAAAATCATGAAACGAATGGTTCCCTGTTGATTATGAGAAAGAACATTTTCTTACAAAAAACAGATATTACAAATTACAAAAGCATATGCAAAAACAATCTAATGCATAATCAATGTTGGGGAAGGGAATTTAAGAAAACCAGCAGATGGAAATCAACACTCACAGGATGACCAGAAAATTTCTGTATCTTCTTGTGATCAGAACAACAGAAAACCTTCAATTGTGCAGCTGCAGTAGCTAACATCTTCCCATCTGATGTCCATAGATATCCACCCAAGTAAACATAATGAAAAAAACTAATTATACGTTTCCCTAGCATATATCCCTAGTTAATTCAAATGTGTTTGGTAAAATCAATACCGTAAGCCAGTATGTTTACACCCTCTAAATAAATTCTAAATTTTCCAGGAAAAACTAATTCATAGAATGGTCAAGTACGTTTGTAAATAGAACAAAAGCTAGAATACTAAAAGTGTATACAACAAACATACCTGAAGAAACAGTGTTGGAGGATATAGCTTTTGTAGAAGCTCTAAACTTCCCTGACATGTTTCCTGTTAGTGGATCAATTATGCAAATCATTCCATCAGCACCTGCAGTGTAGATACACGAATCCTGTGTTGAAAATGAAATGGCATTGACCCCCCTGCACGTTAACAACAAAGAAGATCTGAGCTAATAGTAAATCAGAGTTGAAGTCACTTATAGTTGATAAAGAGCGCCACCCAATAAAGGATAGTAGCTTCAATACAACAATAAACTTTTCACTCTTCCTCTCAAACATCTCTCTACATAGCAGTTAAGAAACTTCTAATACAGGATCAAGTTACTGATCAAAACAACCATGACTGAGAATATCAAGTGAAGAAATGGAGAGCAAGGGGTGTCAAGAAAGGGAACAGGAAAAACAAGTTTTAAATTGTTGATAGAACATAAGGAAACTACAAAAGAAACCAAAACACATGGTAAAAGAGCAGTATCAAGGCCCATATCTTGACACTTCATCGTGAAGGCTAGAAATTGAAAGACATCTTAAGTTGTAGTACTCAAAGAATACTAGTGTTGACAACACAAATTTGCAAGACATAACATTTCTGGGCATAAATCATGTGTAATTGTTTCATAAATTCAACTTAAAAGATTCCAGTTACAGATTAAACCAGCAAAGGCATCAGATTAAATATTCAGCTATCACCATTCAATCGCTGCCATTGGCCTTCCTTTTTGTCAGTATTTCTCAACAATAGTACCAGAAGGGAACAGTTAACCACAATTGAAAATACAATGTAATACAAATAAGGCATCAGATTAAGTTTTCCACAAAAAAGGAAAAACACAGAAATAGAATGAGAGGAGTAGGAACAACCAAGAAAGTGATCAATCAGATGGAAAGCTAAACCGAAAACTAAGAGAACTCCAAACTCAACCTAGCAGATTTATGGATAAGAATATCCATAGTGCAAATCAATGTTTATAACCAGAAGTGACTTGGTGAATTCAAAGAAAAAGAAAATCATTTTCACTCAAATATGATAAATTACAACATTATGCAGCAAGTAACTCACCCAGGATGGCAATCATTAAGAGACCACTTCAATTGACCAGAAGACACATCAAGTGCCAAGACATCCCCACTGCCAGTTCCTAAAACTAGCAATGAACTTCCTAGTTTCCTTTTCTTCTGCAATGATACACACAAAAATGCGTCAGAAATTAAATGGCATTCAGACACATCATTAAGAACGATTGCAGAATAACTTTCAATAAGTTCAAAAAGAAATTGCAAACCTTCCAGTCAAGAGACAACCATTTCATACACGTGTAATCAACTGACAGGTGTCCTCTTTCAGTAGTGTATAAATCCGCATCACTAGATGCTATGTCCGTAAACTCAGTTTGCAGTTGACCACTTAAACTGTCCCAAACCTGAGAAGAACAAAGCAGGTTCATTGCATTGTTTCCAAGCGTGCCATGAGAATTAACAAAAGATATTAATATGCAAACTTTTCACTCATATAAAGCATGGTCAGTTTTAAAATCCCCAACTTTAGTAGAATCGAAAGAGTTTTTCAGATCACCTTTATTCGACCATCTCCAGAATTAATTGCGAAGTAATCCAATGAAGGACTAAAGGTAGTCAAGATGTCCCTGATATTAGTTGTGACCATGATCCTGAAAATCCAAGCAGCAAATCAAAATGAAAAGTATTTCTCATGGTGCACAAAATCACATTCCAAAAGCAACTCTCAAGCATTCAAAAGCAAACAAAATTATATCTTCCACACACTCACGCAGACAAACAAGAGAAAAAGGGGGTCCAATTTCTGAAACCAAGCAAAGCGTATTCGGGAATAACCCTCTTAGCATTATCAATAATACCCTTTACCTATTATATCCCACAAAGTACTAGTTCCATGTAAAACCCTCCTAAAACCCCAAACCAGAGAAGACCCAGAAAAGGGTATATCTTTTTGCTTAGATATTTATTGAAAAAAGAATACCTCTTTATACTTGTGTAGCTATCTGAACGTTCTTCCTCTTCCACTCTATCTTCTTCCAATGAATTTAAGCTCTCTACGTTGAGTACACAAACGGAAATATCCAACTAACGGAGAATTTGTCCTTTGAAGCGACTTTGGAACAATAAGATCATGAAAAAAGAACAGGGCTTTGCAGTGAGTCGGAGACGAAAGAACTTAGAGAAGTGGTGGCAACTAGCTAGGCTTTGAGCGTTCTTCTTCTTCTTCTTCTTGCTCCGTTGGTTCGTTTTTCACCAAAAAAAAAAAATATTCAAAATTGGGCTCTTCTCTTCTATTCTAAATTAGCCCAATATTATCTCTAGTTAAGACCAATTTAATGATTTATAGGAAAATAAAGTAATTCAAATTTCAAATCCTTTTAATAACAAAAAAAAACTAAAATTGGCCGGTAATATTAATTTAATAAGAGCTTCATTTTTATATTGAAAATTTTAAAATTAAACTTTTACATAAAATTTAAATTATATTTTTTAATTCTTTAATATCTATTATTTAAATAATTATTAATTTTTGAGAAGATTAATAATAAAATAACAGTTATATAAGTTATTTTAATTTTAAATTTAATTTTAATTTTCTTTTTCATGTGTGCCATTTGGAAACGAACTCTATACTAATTAAAAATATGCCTGTGTAATATCGGACCGTCTTAAATTTCACGTTATCGATGAAATTTTTATTGGGCTGTCGTCGTTATACATATAACACATTTTGAATTTTGAATAGGCATTAAAAATGTTTTTTTAAGAATGAAGGAACCATAACTACTATCTTTTAAATGCGCACTGGATAAATTTTCGAATTGATATAATAGCCTGCAAATCACGCCAATTGAGTACTCCACACTAGACAAGCCCTATATGACAGGCTCAATCAAGAGAGTGTAGGCAGGAGAATTCAAACACAGAATCTTTTGACCCGATGCTCCTTGCTCCACCAACTCAACCACGCCTAGGAGACATTAAAAGTGTATATGTAGATTCAAAAATTCATGTTCAAATCTTTAATCCAAATATTTAATATTGAGTAATTAAAATATCATAATCTTAAATATTTATTTGTAACAAATAATAATATTTATCTAATTAACTAAAAATTAAGATTTAATAAAACGAAAATTTAAAATCTGATCTTATTTTTAAAGATTATAAAAATTAGAAAATAGCCTATGAACCAAACATTCTTGTCTATTAGATCTAAAGATCAAAACAAAAAACTAAAATCAGCAATAGAAGCAAAGAGACTTTATTTTGTTATGCGTATTAATATGCATTTTATTAGTCATTTACAGTTTTTCCTTTGGAAATAGACAAACTGAAGGAAGGTGGTGAGTTCCTGGGATTACAATGAAAACATCAAAATAAAATATAAAACAACAGCACAACCAAAAAATTTTCTTACACATGAATGAAGAAATGAAGCTGTACAAATAATCTGAAGATGAAAACCAGATAACAAAGTAGCAAATGCTTGGACATTTCTCTTTATTGGAAAGAATCTGAACTACTGACGGTAATCTGTAGAAGAATTCTTGACTATACTGTTCAGGAAAGGATTCATAATGTTGCAGATTTACCACAAGAATCCAGGATGGCATAGCAAACGGAGGAAAAACTCGAACATGAGCTCTCGAGCTCAGGGCATGGTTCCGGAACAACAGATGTCGAAAAGCCAATCACATTGGAGCATAGCCAGGGAGATGAGGAAGTATAAGTATGTAAGGTGACATTAAATAGGCAAATAGAGGTGAAAGGAGATTCCTGAATTCCTGTGAAATTCCCAGCAACGGTGATGTTCGTACCGACAATGTTCCGCAACATTATCTGGTCAAGAATTGGTAGAGCATTACGATCAAATTTGTCGTCCGGATGTGTTCCACAGTCACCTATAGCGCCAAATGCAATATTGATGTTTTCCAGTTCAACATCTGATATAATGATCCTTTTGATGTAGCCACCCCTGCCCTTGGTTGTCCTGAACTCAATGCCACTAATGGAGTTATATAGGTGGACATGCTCCACATGCACATCAGAAATGCCACCAGACATTGCACTGCCAAAGGCAATACATGAGCCTGAAGATGATTGAAGGTGGACCCTTCTTATCTGTACATCTGTGGTAGGTCTGTTGTAAGCAATACCATATTCATCCCAACCACTCTTAAGCGATATTGCATCATAACCCGTTTCGATGCAGCTATCCTCTATACATACATTATTCGAAGAATCTGAGATTTTACAGAAACAATTAAATAAAATATTTTGATGCAGTAAAGGTAACTTCGCAGCAGATAACAGAGTCGACCAACTGTTCATCAGTCAAATTCTTTATCAGTGTCATATATAGAAACAATTCTGACAAAGACCAAGTAAACTCTGCGACATTTCATTTTCTCAAGTTGTTTTATATGATAACTTGTCTCTTTCAAACCAATATTGCATCGATCATCACTTATCAGATAGATGATATCTGCCTTTTGAAATGGTGATTACAGATAGAATATGACTATATCAAATAATATTGTAATGACTGCAATTTCTTTCGGAAGACCATGCCAAACTAAACTAACGAAACTATTCCACGAACCTGGTACTATCCCGATCGTGAAAGGAGATTCAGGAGGTCCAGAAACGGAGATATTTTGTATAAGCACATTACTGCATTGGATTCGATTACACAAATGTTTAACTCTGCCAAACAAGTGATGATTAGCAACTCTTCATAATCAAAAATTACCTGCAATAAACTGGATGTATGCTGTATGCAGGAGCATTTGCAAAGGAAAGGTTTGATACTATTACATCTTCAGAATCTACAAATTCCACAAGATTGGGCCGGCTGTAATTCAAGGAATTGGACTCAAACCATTCCCACCAAACCGAACCCTGGCCGTCGATGGATCCGTTATCACCTATAGCAGGTTATCATATTGAGACTATTGATTTTATATGAAAAACAAACAGTATCAGAAGGAATTAGAAACAACTCACCAGTTATGACTACATCCTTCACCATATATCCATTTATCAAACTCATGTACCTATTGCCGGGAAGATCTATCCCGCGACCATACGAAGGCAAGGGCTCCACGATTTCCCAATGAAAGGGGTCCTAATGGCATACAAAACTCACCAGTTAGTTCTTTGATTGAAGATTGCTCCAGCTCTATTGCTTATGCACAAAACTGGATGGTGGAAAGAATAGATGGCATACAAAAATGTGCAACATTGTTGAAAAAGGAGGTTGAAATTACCTGAGATCCAAGAATGACAGCACCTTTCTCCAAGAAGAGGGTAAGATGGCTAGTGAGATTGAAACTTCCGGTGAGCCACACACCCGGCGGCACATATAGCTGAGCACCGCCCTTGTCTGCAAAGGACTTGAGATAGAAAATGGCATTCTGAAAAGCAATGGTATTCAAGGTTTTGCCATCTCCAATGGCACCAAACTCCAAAATGGACACACTGTGTGGTCTTGGCTCCCACCTTGGCTTATTGTCACACACTCCATCGTTTCCTTCACCAACTGCAGTTCCAATTTGGTCTATCAGTACCAGCAGTAAGATCAGTGCCACCTGAAACAGTGGAAGGCATACTTGGAATGTGTTCTATAATTGTAGATTCGTCTTGATCATTATAACAAACACAAAGTGATCTCAGTAGACAGACAAGAATGGAGACCAGCCGGACTCTTGCTCCATTGAATGGATTCAGAATTCGTGAGTATGAATATTCACAAACTAACCACAAATTGTTTGCAAAACCAACCACAAAAACATACAAATGGGCGTTGAAGGTTGGTTTTCGTAACTCCAAACAAACACAAGTTAGTGTGATAAACAATTCGAAACTAAAAAGCTCTGTCATCATCCAAGAAAAGCTAAGTTCGGCCAAATGAGCGGCAGGAAGAACATGAAAGAGAATCGAATCATCCGTGCAACACGAAAAGAAAAGATTGCAGATTTAGCAAGAACATGTAAGAAATCAGTAAAGCACACAAAACCCATATTTCAGTGGACAAAAAGGAAAACATACTTACTGGCACCTTCATGGGGTCAAAGCCTCTTCACAAGAATGACAGCCAAAGGAAGACAAGAACAGAGTTTGTTTCCAAAACAGCAAACAGAACAAACAATCTGCCACACCCTCAAAAGGGCATCAAAAGAAAAAAGCAAAACAAAAGCAGAAACGAAGAAAGAAAAAGAAGAAGAAGAAGAAGAAGAAGCAATAGAACCAGAGCAGCTCTATGCAAGCTTGTGTATTATGAGCATTTATTATATATACAAATAACACGCAACAAAAATGGCAAACAAAGTAAGCAGAGTCAAAGGATTACAGTAAAATCATATTCACATTTATATGATTAATAACGTCTCTGACCGACAACATTAAGGAACTTAAATTGCATTACGACAAATTACGATAATAATTCAAACTGGAACTCGAATTAGACAAACAGAGCAAGTGAAAAAAAGCAGCTGAACTTTGGTACAGAACAGTAAAACCAGTAAGATCCTCTGTTTTACTGACATTTTGTTTGGGGGGAACTGCGTGTCGTTTTGCTGACATGGCAGCTGTAACTCGACACGTAAGCAGTATTCCTAAAGAAGTAAAATTAAACAGGGTTAAGAAGAGGCAGACAAGGACAATTAGTGGGACCCACTTGAATCATGAATTGCCAGGCTGGCTTCAATCACTAGACAGAACCCAACACTTGCCATCACAAGTCACAACCCATAGATTCATGTATATCTATTATTATATAAGTGTAATAAAAATATTTATCTATATGTTTTTTTTGGCTTGAATTATATTCTCTCCATATATTTTTTTAAAATTGATATATAAATCCTTGAAATAAAGATATATTAAAATTATTTATGTTAATTAATTTAAATTCTATCATTTAATTCAAAATTAATATCTTATTATAAGCAATTAATGATTTGTTATATTATTAGAAATTTAGAATTCAAGGTGATAAATTTGATTTGTTAAGTTAGCTAGGATCTAATTTAAAATTAATAGATCGGAATAAACTTAAATTTAGATATTAAATTAAAATTTAACTCGAACGGTTGAATAAATCAAACTGATTCAAAATGATATAATTTTAAGTATAATTTTATAATTCAAATTTAATATATTTTTAAATTAAATTTGAACCAATTAGTTTAATTTGGTCCGACCCATTATCAAATTAATCATGGTCGACCAAATTTCATAAACTAACCACTGTCAAACTACGGCAGGTCATGTTGTCCTCCTAGTTAGGAATAGCATTAATGGTTGGTTCTTCAACTTCGTTACTTCTAACAACTGGAGCATCCTATGTTTGGTGGTTCCATTTCCATACAGTGAAAATATGAACACAGGCCAAAACCTGGTAGCCATCAGAATCCGATGCTGCCTCAATGTTACAAATCCTGCAAAACTCCATTCCTGCTTTCGACCAAGTTTCTAACCAAACCCCTTCATGGATCATGGACATCGACTGCTAACAGCTTACCTTTTTCTCTGCAAAGCCACACGTAGGAATGACGTTTAAAATAAACTACAAAATAGAGTCCTATTAAATTCAAAACATACAAAAAAAGATTTGAAATAACTAAAAAATTTAACTCTCTATAAGTTAGGGACGTCAAAACTTGCCCGACGCAACCTGGTTCGACTAGATTTTAACTCGAATTGACCGAATTTGTGGCTTAATCGTTGCTTAAAAAATGAAGTTATTTTTTTTCTTTAAAAAAATATGACATGCCGTATTATGAGTCGACCCATTCTGACTCGTCGGGTTGAACATCTCTATTGTCAGATAAATATTATGTCCATATTAATAAAATATTATTTTTTAATAAAATTTAATTATTTCAGTTACATTACAGTTGAAATTCACTATTTAAAATGTGTAAAAGTGAATTTCAATATTAGTGAGACTTAATATATAATAGTGAACCTATTGTCCTATAATCGTAGAACTACTTTCTAATTAATCTAAAAAAATTTATCATGTGATAATATGACTTATTTTTATTTTAAAAATATTTAAAAATACAATATCAACATTGATATAACATTTAATTTACGGAGAATTAATCTCGTCAAATTTTATGTCCAATTAGAATATGTTTTGAACGTTTCGGAAAAATTAGAGTTCAATTTAAACATTTCAAAATGTTAAATTATATTTTGTTATAAACGTTGAGGTTTGAAATGCACTTTTGACTGTTAAATTTAAATTAAGAGTTGATTTAACATCTAATTTGAATGTCCTAAATGCCTTCACGGTCTTTGTAATTTAATTTCTCACAACGATATTATTTTTATTTTTAAATTTAAAAAGGTCAAAACCAAAACGAGTAATTTAAACGAAATTTAAATCAAAGATCTTATTTGTATATAAATTATTTGTACTTTTGGGGAATCGGATCTTTTGTTTTAATTGTAATATTTTTATTATGTTTCATTAAATCTCATCTATATATTTACATAAATTATATATAAATGTATGAATAAAATTTAATAAAACATGATTAAAACAAATTAACTGTAACAGAAAATTTAATATGCAAAGCCTCAACAATCAAATCTAACATGAGGCTGTCTTTTTGTTTGTACTATGATTGGAAGCCCGGTTTGAAGATAATGAGTTTATGAGTTCGGTCCAAACTCCAAAGCCCAATTTAAACAATTACATGACATCTTGTGAATCATTGTCTGAATTATACTGTGACATTAAGTTTATGCAATAAAATTTGTTCCTGTAGTAGTTTTGTTATTCATTGTTATTTTAATAAAAAATATAAAAAACTCAAATTAAATCCAAAATAAACTCCATTTATATATGCCATTTAGTTCTACTTATGTTTTTCATATGAAATTTTTAGTTTTCATTTTTAGCCTTTTTATTTTTCTTTCAAATAATAACAAAAACTTGTGTAATTGTTAAGATTAACGTAGTTATATTTTAATCACTGATAATAATTACATATTAGATAAAACTTAAAGATAAATTATTTTTAATTAAATAAATTTATTTAATCTTTTATATAAT
>JANZXR010000172.1:53708449-53739754 GCA_027575705.1 Erythroxylum echinodendron | reverse complement strand
TATATATTTTAAATTTAATTATATTTATTAATAATTATTAAAATTTAATTACATATAATTTAATTATAAAATTAAATAAAATTAAAATATTCATAATTTTTATAGATAATTAATTTTAATTTATTAAATATATAATCTTGAATTAAATTATTCATAATTTTCATTAATAATTAAATAATATATATTTAAATGATAGTAAATCATATTATTAAAAAAACAGAAATAGGAAATAAAAACCACTTTTTATACTTTTCATAATTTTTGAAAACTAAAAAAAACTAAAACCAAAAACAGAAATTAAAAAATTATATAAACCGGTTAAACTAAAACCAAAAACAGAAATTAAAAAATTAAATAAACAGGTTTTTTTTAACTGAATTTAAAATCAAAAACAAATTAAGTTTAAGTATACTAAAACTTAAATGAACTTGAGTTTAGACTTATTTATTTATATTTTATTAAATTTGGACTCTGATTTACTAGTTCCTTTTAGAAATATTTCTTTAAAGTTTAATTATTTGAGTTATCGTTATCCTAATTTTATAGTGACGTAACTTTTATTTTGAAAAAAAAGAGAAAATATCCAAAAAATACAAATTTAAGAGTCATATGTTTCGATTTATTTTTTAGTTTTCTGTTTTTATTTTTAATCTAAATAAAAATGTTTGTTTGTTTGAGTTTTCGATTTTTAATTTTGGTTTCTTCAAATTATCAAAATTTACGAAAAATCACAAAAATTTGGTTTTTACTTCGGTTTATATTAGTAAGAATTATGAATAATTTAATTTTATATTATATTTATTTAGACCTGCTTATTTATGTTTCATTAATTTTAGATTCAACTCTATTAATTCTTTTTAGATTTAGATATATGTTTTAAAAAGTATGGGCTATCTAGTTGATTGTTATTCCTAATTTAATTACCTTTAATTTGCATTGGAGTTATGCCATTTCAAGTTTGCCAGAAAATCAGAGAACATAAACAAACATTTTCACTTGAAATTGCAAAAAAAAGAAAACCTGCATTTCAGTCATGAACGAACACAGGTAGATTTGTGCTTGAACATTTGACCACTTGATCTGTTCTCAAATATTGGATAATCACGTGTTCTTGTCCATTGGCCATTACTACTGTACAGGTTATTTCTCTGGGAGCACGAAAAACTAGGTGGTTCTCCGTAAATCCTGTTCCTGATATGAGGATATCCCTGGAACATGTAGTTTGAGGGATCAAAAACAGGTGATTCTTTGCGAGAATCGCGGTTCTGAAACAATCTGTCTGACAGATTAAAAACTGGGTATTCGTTTCTAGTTGCAGAGTTGGTCCTCAGGCATCTTTCCATAACAATGGCTTCCTCTCTGAACCTCTCTTTGATGTTTCTCAGCTCCTCCTGTCTAATACAAGATGATCTCGAAGCATCCCTCAGTTCTTTAGCCTTTGGAGCGTAAGGGATTCTGTTGCAGTCGATACAGAAGTGTTTACGCCTCACCAGGTTGAAATCTCTTCTCTTAGAATCGTTGGATAGACATGAATAAGCCTGAAAAAGGGTTTGTTTTCTTTTTTAACACAATCTGGGAAATTCTGGTTCTGGTTGGTTCTAAAAGATGGTTTCTTTTGTTTTCTGCTAAATGTTTCATCTACCCTTTTAATGGATGTGGACATTAATCATTCCCAGAACCTCTGGAACTGACAACTTTTTTAACAATTTCCTGATAGTTACATCAGATCAGACAACATTTTGGTTTTACATACCCACAAAGAAATGAACTTTTCCATACTCATCAGACAGACAAATTTTATGCAGAAACACTAACTGACCTCCAAAACTAGCTTGAATGCAATTTCAGCTTTGGGGTGCTTGTTCTTGTCAGGATGAAGCTGCAAAGCTGGAAAGAAAACAGTACCTAAACCAACACCTTCAAGCAAATCATAAACAAAAAGAAAACATCACCAACTCCACCGATTGAACCATACCCAGTTTTCGATATTGCTTTCTGATAACTTCCATGTCCGAATCTTCATCAACCTGCATGAAGAAAACAGACAGTCAAAGAACTGAATTAGATACAAAGACACAAGCTTTCATCAATCAACCAAAAGAACAAGAAAAAGGTCGATGTTCGTACTCCAAGAAGGCGATACCAATCAATAAAACGCGAAGAAACAGAGCCGTAAATCTGCCTGTGCTTACAGGCGATTAAGCTGGTCGAAAAGGAGCAAATCTGAACCACCAACTTGGATTTGGAATCTGATTCAGGTCCCATTGTTCAGGGGAGAAACAAAGATCAAAACTTTAGCCAAAAGGGTATACGAAAAACAATTAGAGAATTCACAACGACGAACAGTAAAAGCTGGTGGAGAGATTTTAAAGGTGGAGGGGTGGAGCGTTATTTTTGGTTTTCGTTTTAAAGAAGAGAGAGTGATTAGTGATCCATAGGTGGAGCGGTTAAGATAAAAGAGCCAAGTTTGCGGGACAGAATTTTGAAAGTGGATCAGTTGGTGGGAAGAGAAGAGAAGAGCGAATAGGGGAGGGTGAGAGATTAACGTTAATTATGCCAAGTGGAGGCTCTTAATCACTCTTTTATCTTAAGCTCTTAGTTACTAATTAGTAAATAGTAATTGCTCAAAGGTCATCAAATTCAAAAAACCAAATTTCAAGTCTTGAATCTCATAACTTCATAACCTTAAACCCTATTTAAACCCCACCGAGAGTTGTATAATTCTTTTTTAATCAAAGAATTGCAATCTTTACTTTGTTTTTTGGATACAAATAAGTACGAAATTAACGGGTAAAACTCGGTTTAATTAGGATTTAGAGTGAACTTGAGTGTTTAAGTTTAAATGAATTTTTGCTCGATTTTAACAAATTTTTTTTAAAACCGAAAAATTATAGAAATTTAGACTGAATTATTCGAAAGTAAATAACTCAAAAAATATCCGATTGAGTTTGAGTATAGATTTAAAATTATATTCTAAAATTTTGAAATTTCAACTTAGACTTTAAAGTATGTGGATTTGTATAATTGGTGGCCACCTTAATTTATTATAAGCTTCAATTATATTAAATAACAACACGATAATTTAAAATTAAGTGAATTGAAGCTTGGATTCAAGTATTTCAATCTTGTTAAATCCAAACTCGAAATTATGTCTTATATGGGCTTAATCTAACCTGTTACCATCTTAATTATAATTAATTAATTAATTAAAATATAATAAATATTTATTTTTTAATATTTTTTACAAACCATCCACAATTAATAGTAATGGTAATCATTCATTTTTCTTAACCAATCGTCATAATTATAATAATAATATCCATTCACATTCTTTATTATATTCATTCTCATTCTTATCACTATTCTCCCGTCCGAACCAATCGCCCCCTAAAAGACTTTGACATAGACTTTGACATAAGATTGTAATTAGTTAAGAAAACCTATATGGAGTAAATGATATTGAACCACATCAGAAGCTACTCGTGAAGCTGACCGTCCACTGGGTATGAACATAAAATGCTCAGCTTAACAAAGTGTACGCAAAAGTGACAAATGGGGTAGGTGAAAAATAATCTTGGGATGTTCCTACAATGTGTCCTTTGTGTTAAAAGAGAACCTTATTTCTTAATTTCCCCAAAAAGAGTGCACAAAGGTCGGGGGAGGACTTCAAATTTCATCGATAGAGTTGACCTTCTACTAAATTTGATTTTGATTTTCACATTTTTAAATTCATATTAAAATCTTTAATTTAATATTTTAAGCGCATTGATTAGAGAAGAGGAGGATTGACGTATTTGTAGATTATTGTGTTAATCCGAAACTTTATTCAATATACATCTAAAAGATAACAACTACGGATTCTTCTGTGATTGAAAAAAAAGATATATTGAGAACAGTTGCATAAATATAGCTCATTGAGCTCCTAAATATATGGACTTTTGCATATAATAGACAATGTTTATGGAGATTCCTTTTTAGATATATATAGTGTAGCATAGCCTATGAAACTTTAATATATATACAATTGGATGCCAATTTCCAAGATTAGGGTTTGTAATACCAAAGACCACATGAGTCGATTTGGCCAATGCATAGCTTGCTTTTCCTAGGTATGGTAGAAATGATGGAAAAATGATTGTTTCTGTGAAATTGCAGGTTGCACGGGACTGCTCTACTTTGGACTCATTCACAAAGGCCAGATTACATGTCGGGTTGGTAATGGGTCAAGTTTGGCCCAGAACACTTCTAAGCTAACTCAACTTAATCTTCTTACATGTGGTTTAAATTCAACCTGAATCCACTCAAGCCGACGTAACTTTTTTTATTAAATTTTAGTCTTTTTTTATATAATTCGAGTCCAATTATTTAGTTGCAATTTAATCAATCTTACTTTACCTTGAAGCCTAACCTTGAAGGGAGGTTAATTCGTAAGGAAAAAGGCAATAAGGATGTAAATGAATATAGTGAAGAATAAGAACGAATATTATCATCATATTTATGATTGTTAGTTAAGAGAAATGAATGATTAACATTACCATTAATTATGGTTGATTTATAAAAAATATTAAAAATAAAAATTTATTATATTTTAATTAATTAATTAATTACAATATTTTAATTAATGAATAATTATATTTAAATAGTTATATTTTCATTAATTAATTACAATATTTTAATTAACGAATAAATTATATTTTAATAAATTAATTATATTTAATTAATTAGTATTAAAAATAACTTTTTTTAAAAAAAGTCATTATTAAAAAATAAATTTCATTCAAGAAATGGAAGGTACGAAAAATTCTCCTAAAGTAAAATATCAAATTATTGCTGCAATAATGGTCATCAACAACTAATCATATATTTTTTATTCCTTACCTATTAATCCATTTTTAAATCCATCAATCAAGTACCGTCTAATTTCGATTAGTTCAAATCAAATCAAATTATGTCTAAGTGTAAGGTTCGTAGAGGTGAAGGTACAGCTTAAATCGAGTTTGATATTTATTTTCAAATTATTGATTCATTAAATAATTTAATGATGTTGAGATAAGTAGGTTTGTTAATATTATAACAATTTTTTTAGTAATTTTGAAGTACAATATTACATTTTGAAAAAGTTTAAAGTTAAGCATCAGCCTTACATTGCATGTTAATGTAGTTATCCGTCATTGGGGTTTTGACTCCGGGTACCTTGGCGACCGCTGCCGGCGCTACGGTGTTTTTTACTCTGCAATGAGTCGGAGGTGGGCGACAAAGGGGGAGGAAGACGGTGGCAAGTTATTGAGATCGTGACTGGGGCAGGCGACACCATAAAAAGTTCAGCTTTTTGCACATTCCTGAGCTGAAACTTGGATTACTCATACAAGAATGTTCTGAATTTGGTTCCCTATAAGCTCGTGCATTGTTAAGCATCATTTGCTAGCAACTGGCTTAAATGTCCTAATATCTCTACAGATACAGGTTCCAATGGTAAAATCAACATAAACCAACTCCAGGAATGAACACAAGTATAAAAGTTAATCTTTATCTTATTTTGCTATGCCCATGGATAGACAGTGTCATTACCTTATCAGCCACCGTATCGGCTCCTTACAGACTCCGGGGGCTCTTCCTCCATTATGCCTGCGCCTGTTGTTGCAAGATACTTGCGGATGGTCGTTTTACGGTCTCCGAGAAATGTGCGATCCAAAAAGTTACTGTATGCTTCATCACCTAGATTCCTTGCCGCCAAAACACTGGAAGTATACCTTATCAGCCTAGAGCTTTTCTGTACAAGTAAGCTGAGAACAAAAAAGGCTTTATAGAAAGCAAAGGCATTTAGAGACATTTCATTGAAGTCCTATTAATGTCAAAGAAACATTCTGATGATCAGAATGGGAATGGTCCAAACCAGGCCACCTCAAAACAATTTTGATCTTGAGTTCCTTAAACATTCAAAACAAAATGATATCATATTGAGCTGTTAAACCAAAATGACGCCGTCTTGGGGAGGAGGTTCAGGCCGTGGAACCTTTTCCCCGTTGACTTCAGATCTCTTCAAATATGCAAATGCACAACCTTTTCTTCTTCTCTTTGGCTCAAACTTTCGTATAAAAACTTTGCACATGATTCGCCATTTAATGACTGAATAAGATTTCATCACTTATTATTTCATATGCTCAGAATAAAAAGCTCGTGCATATCAAAAACTTGTTTCCCGAGAGTAAAACAATCATCCCTGACAACTTAAACATTTTCATCTTATAAATATACAAGGCAAAATCAGCCAAGCAATATCATCATCTGTTACGGTTTGATCCAATTGTAAGGTATGGGACTTGAATCTCACGTTAATTAAATATAAAGTTAGTGTAGGATTTATAAAGACTTTAGGGTCTCCACCTTCACAAGCTAACTTTTAGCGTGTGACTCTCTTAAAGACCTTATCAATTGGTATCAGAGCCGGTCTTGAAATGGTGACCCACAGAATGGTGGCCTAGGAGTGTCAACCGTAACCAATGTGGCCGTGATCAACAAGGATCTCGAAGTGGTGACCTAGAAGTGACAGCTGTGACCAACGAGAACATTAGTCCTTATAGGAGGACCAATGTTACAGTTTGATCTAATTGCAAAGTATGAGACTTGGATCCCACATTGATTAAATATAAAATTGGTGTGAGATTTATAAAGTCTTTGGACTCTCCACCCTCATAACCTAACTTTTAAGGTGTTACTCTCCAAAAGTCCTTATCATCATCTTAGAAGAGTTTGAGAAGATAATCCAGTGAGTTTTTCTACCGCATTCTTGAGAATAGTACTTACCAATGTCGAAGATAAGCACGACAAGGTAAGATGTCGTCTCTCCAGATCTTATCGATATTATACCTTCCATAATGCTGGAAGAAAATCTCTGGGCTTCCTGCAAGAAAATCACCTAACTTTTATTCCCTTGTCTTGCAGCAAATGACATGAAAAGATGTAAAATGCAGCATATGAACTGTGGCTAAGCTAAGGAACTTGTAAAAGAGGATATTTCAAAACCTAAAATCTCATGTTATGCATCATTCATGCATATAAAGAAACACAGGACCATCTGTTCTTGAATTGAACAAACCTCACCTGATACATCATATAGCTCCAGAATGATAAGAAATCACCTAACATTTTTTCGACACAAAATCTACAAAGTTGGGTATCACTTTCCTTCCCTATATGCATCAAGAAGATTACCTTTGCATCTAATTCGAAAAAATTCCTCGTCGCTGTAACGAGCACAGAGCACCTGTTACCAAAAGCGCCACATCCATTAATCATTGTCAACAAGATCTTCTACAACTTATCACACAAAAGAAGCAAAACATAATTAAACAACTTCAAAAGACAAACATACTGCTGGATTATGAAAGGGCTTCCCTTCCAATGTTTCAGGAACAACCTGTAAAAGAAAAGAAGAGAAGGAGAAAATAATCATGAGAAACAAAAGAAAGCTGCTTTACACCAAGCAATAGGTCCCCATAAAGTATAATTAAGCATCACAATAACCAGTGATCATAATCCAACAACTTACAGCTAGAAACCGAAATTCAAGTTCTCTCTCCATGAAAGCAGGAATCTAACTTCACAAATACCAAAAAATTCCGATCAGATAGAGTCTAAATTTCAATTTCTAATATGAACTCGAAAGACTGAATGACCCTATGTACCTCTGATTCTTTGATCTCAAACACAGAAACTATAAGAGTTTCACCTTCACAATGCTCCACACTCAAGCTCGAAATCTCCTGCAAAAAACCCTCGAAAACAATTCGTATCCAAAAACAGTTACTAACAAATTGTACTCTTCATTTGACCTTAGTTTCAGGCTTGGCGATCCCTCGTTCAAAGAAGATCGGGGCCACGTGAGCGAACACGCGACGGAAGTCGTTCAATCGCGCGACTCTGAAATTCGCCAACTCCGGGAATGTGCTTCGCGCGCTTCTCTCTGCAATCCCCAGTCAGATTAGAAACACAAATTCGAATGTACAAACACAGATATTCAGTATCTGTAGATGATCGAAGCACGTACCGGAGAGAAGAGAACCGAAGCCAGCGATGGAGATCAGGCCGGAGGGTGAGACAAGGTTACGGAAATCAGCCGCGTCGCTGAGCTCGACCAGTGAGGACATGATGAGGGAAGGTCGTCGCCGAGGGAGAGAGAAGGAGAATGTTGGGCACGGGCGAATGACGCGTGGAGAAGAGTGGTAGAGTTGCGGGAGAGGAAGAGGAAGTGAAATCGAAATGGTCATATGGTGGACGGTGGGAGGGCGTGAGCTGCGGGACGACGGGACATAGCGACAATGAGTGTGGTAAAACCGATATTGTGGCATTTTTAAGGGTAAATTTGTCATTTATGTGTACACGTGTTATTGCAGAGTACTCGTCGACTAGTATTATCTAATTACCATTCTTATTTAGATAAAAAAAATACATTTTAAATTACGGATTTCGCCTATGATCTTTGAAACGACGACGTTTTATGTAAACATCATCACGCGACACGTTGCTTCTACATGTCCACATTCTTCGAATCGAAGAAGAATTCCAAAATGGATTTTATTTTTTTTCCACATTTTCTAATCAAAATTCTTTCCGCAAAGTTATCGAAAATTCATCGAACTCGGTTTTGATTTCATCGAATTCGTGTTATTGATTGACGATTGTCGTGTACGATGGTGATAGACATCTCTCTGATCGCCGACACTGTGACTATGGCAACGCAACAAGGCCTAGGATTTGCGTCGATCCTCCTCCGACAGCAAAATCTCATCGCCGTCGCCGATTCTTCCCCCGGCGCCGCCGTTCAGATCTCAGCGGCCATACTGGATGCCATCGCCCCGCCGCCGGTTAAATCAACATCCTTCGCAGTCGCTCGCCGGACTCTTCTCCGCAAGAAGCGCCGCATGCGGCGGACACACCACGGCGGAGACTCCGAGGACGGCGACAGCGAGGAGTTTTGGTTCTTTGGAGGTGGCGGTGATGGTGACGGGACGTTCGGTGGCGGATTTGGGAGTTGGGGAGGCGGCGGCGGAGGCGGAGGCGGCGGCGGTGGATGGAGCTTCGACGGCCATAGCTGGGAAGAGCCGTCGTGGTCGCCGTCATTGAATTTTGCGTATGGTTTCGTTTATGAGGTTATCTGCTGGATTGCATTATCTAATTGTTTGCATTTCTCGTTCAAGAAGGCATTGAGGATTGTCGAGGATGCAGTTGCTAGGAAGAAGATTGCCTAATTTGGTATATATGAATCTGCGAATTAATTTCTTTTGGCTTTTGTTCACAGTTAGGTGTACATAATTGTATAGAACAATAAAAATTCATGCTGTTAATATATATCATCAATTTAGGGACTAATTTAAGGTCTAAGTATGAATGTGAATTATACATTGATGTTCTACAGTCAGAGGAACCGATAATGAATGTAAGGTTATTCATCATTGAGTTACGTGTATAGGATTGCTACAGATATGACTTGTTCCTTTATGGGATTGGGATGGTGTGAAATGTAAATATGGAGGATTTGCTTCATGATCTTGTTTTTTTTATTTCCTGATTGTCATTATAGATGATGTTTTATAGATGTTATTTGGTTCTTTGTGGGGGCAGATGGATGATTTTAAGGTTTTAGGATGAGGTGTTGGTGATTAGTGTTGGTAAGTATTTGGTGACATGCTTTAAAGGGGACTACCGGAGCTCGAGTTTGTATATGGGAGAAGGGGCAAACGCGAATCTGAGTTAGAGATCATTGGCTTTTGGGTGAAATTCATTGACAATAACAAGCCATACCGATTCAAACCTGCAAGTCATAGTGATGATTTGAAATGTAGTTTGTAGGGGCTACCAGATGATCTTGTTTGTATCCTTATCTTTATTGTATATGATGTTTTATAGATATGATTTTGTTCTTTGTGGCAGGGGTGCTTTTAAGTATTTAGTATGAGGTTTTGGTGACTGGTGTTGGTAAGTTTTTGGTGAAATGCTTGAAAGGGGACTACCGGAGCTCGAGTTTGTATATCGAGGAATTGGCCAATGGGGATCGAGTTATAGATCAATTGCTTTTAGGTGAAATACTTTGATACTAACAAGCCGTATAGGAGAATGGTTGATATGCTTTTTTATCTATCACTTGCAGGTTTTCTAAGCTTTTGAGTTTGGTATGTGTTTGTGTGGAGTATACTACCACCATTGAAGTGAAAGTTTCCTATGGTAACACAAACTGTTTCCTTACTGTTATCTGGCTTGGAGCTGGAGTCATTGATCTGTTCGGCGAGGAATTAGCTACTCACCTTGTTCCTTTTTCCGCTTAGATTTATTTGATTAGTTGCTAAAATATCAGTTTTGAAACTGGTGAATACTTTCATATTTGGTTCGAAATACTATTTTTCCCCTCATCTCAGACCCGTATATCTCCTATTTCCGCATGAAAAAAGCCTTTATATGGTCTCAAACCGGTGGTAAGGCCTATCCAGGATATGTTTTTCTCTTTTTAAGAGCTGATCATATTCCTCATTCCTAATGTCACTTGCTTCCTTCACAGCCGAGGAAGCCGGTTACCCAGATCAGTTTCTTAAACAACAGTCTGGACTCTTTGATTTGTCGCTGTTTATATATCAGAAATTGCATATTACTGGACTTTTATCGATTTGATGTGCTCAATCTAGTATAAGTTGCTCAATTGAGGTTAATACTTCATTGGCTTCTTACCATTTTGATTTTTCTCGACTCAACTTCATTTACTTGTATCATTGATATTGATCGTGGTTGTGTCTTCAGATATGGATTCTTCCCAAAAAGACCTAGTTCTGTGAGGTAAGTACACAAGTGTCAAGTGTTACACTTGATTTAACTATGATTTAGATCTTGATTTGACTAGGATTTAGATGAGATTAAGTTTTTAGACTTGCAGATACTTTATGTCCCAGAATTACAATGGTAATATTAATTGCATTAAGTGCAGACTGTTTCAAATACATAAGTCATTATTACCTTAAATCTAAAAAATACAAATTAGTGTAGGATTTTTATTAGTTTTACTAAATAGTTGATACGTAATTTTAATTACTGAAGTTGTATATGATCCATTAATTGGTGGTAGATATAATCATAACACTAGGCGTTTTTAAGTTGGTAATTTTTAATTACTGAGGTTTTGATGTGACCATTAATAGGTCGGAGATGTAATCATGACAAGATTGTTCTCCTCACTAGACGTTTCCAAGTTGTCATCTGTAAAGTTTTTAACTTTGAAGAAGAGTATTAAAGTTACTTTCTTGTTTCAAAGCTTTGAAGATTATGATTATGACAAACGCAGGTAATATTTTATAAAGTATGTGTTATAGATACGTCATTTTCTACCCTTCAACAAAAAAAAAAGACACGTCATTTTCTTATTTTAATAAAAGTGACACGAGAACATGGAAGGTTGAAACTGATCATTCCATTCCATAACATATAAATAATTCTTAGGTCCCACTACAGATTGGGTTCATGCATCTTCTCCTACAAAGACAAAATTTCTAAATTCTGTTTTTGACTTTAGAATCATTACTTTTATCCTCTATGTCTGTCAGGGCGAGTGCAAGTTGCATTTGTATATATATGTTTATATGTCCTAGCATTGATGATTCTTCATCGATTTAACTGTCTTTTATTAGGGTAAACTTCAGGTCAATTCTTACGTTTTGTCATGATTGTTATCTTTGGCTTGTGGGGCACACGAGTCATCTTGTATTTTCTTATTTTTTGGACTATGATGCTAACTATTATTTTTTGTGCGTGCATTTGTAAATTATCAATCGTCTTTGGTAGGGTGAACTTTACGTCAATTCTCAAGTTTTATCATCATTATCATCTTTGGCTTGTGGGGTGCACGAGTCTTGTTCTTTTTTCTTTTGTTCTTTTGGAGGATGATGTTAAGTTTAATCTTAACTTAATGCATTTTTCTTATTTACTCATCTTTATTAAAACTTTAAATGAATTGTAATTTCTTTTAATACAATTCAACATCTACGGAAACAACTTTATCTAATAATTCTGTTTCACATAAGTTTAATAATACACAATTTAACTTCGGTAAAAAAGAGTATTATATCTCTTTCATACATTTGGAGTATATGGTTTAATTTGATGCAAAGCTGCGAATCTTACTAGATCTTGACATGCTTGACATGCTGCGAATCCTCTTAAAAGGAATAGGTGCCTTCAAGAATGTGAACACAGGTGGTGAATGGTTATCAACTCAGTGTCGTAAGATGTTTAAGTCTCACAACGAGGGCAATCTACGTATTTTGTTGCTACTGTGGAGTTTAAAACTCTTAAGTAGATTGTCGGATCTTTAAAGGTGAAAAGTTAGTTTATATTGTTAAATATAAGTTATTGTGTTTATCTAAGTTAATCATACGAATACTTGATTGATATTTTTTAATGCCATTATTCTCATATACCTTTAAAAATCCATAAATGCACTTACATAAGGTGACAAATTCAGAAAACGTACCTTTTGTTTTCTCGACAAAAATTAGCGGTAGGTATTTTTCAACCTTAGACTTATTCTCAGTTACATCAATTTATAAATAATAAACTTTGACCGAATTCTTTTTTTTTTTTGGTTCAAATTCCTAACATAAGTGGTTTGTTGATTTCAGTAAAGGTAATAGTTCAAATCCGAAGAATAAGTGCAAGTTACTTTGTAGAATTGTAATTCACTTTGAAGACTTTCAAAGAATGGTTGATTAAGACAGTAATTATTAATTTATTAAATATTTTATATAGGATAAATAATTTACAAATTATATATAACTAAAAGTCAATGTATCAGCCTACAAAGTTCTTCCTTTTGCGAAATTAGTAAGAGGTAAACTTCAATTTGGTCTGAATCAAGTCTGCATTCAATTAAAAAGAACTTTATTTTACACTTTTTAATGCTTTATTTAGACACTTCTAATGCTTTAAACTCTTAGATTCTTGAATTGTACAAATGAGAGAGTCATCTTCTTTATATAATCCTCTGCTTTCTTAATAACCGGAAAAAATTGATACGATTTAACGGTAAAAATTAGTCCCGACAAAATATCTTCTATGTGAAAATACAATAATATTCCTATCTAGAATCTTTCGTACTACACTAGATGTTTTATATGCTTTATGTACTATTAAAAACATTGAACCCAAAATCCATAATTCCAAAATATAAAAGGCATAACAAATTATTTTAACAACTAATTCATAGCAAATTACAAATATCCAACGACGTAAATAATTAAGTAGCATCGTGTTTTTGTTTTATGAAATCAAGTAGATAAAACAAGAAGAGATAAGAAGATGTAGAAAGGATAATACCAAAATAATTATGAAAACAAACAAAAAAGGACCTAAAAGAGGACGTGGCACATGCTTGTTAATTACAAAGTAATTAATTTAATAATTATGAATCATTAAGAGTTAAATTTAGATTTATGTATACAAATGTACGAAAACCAACATTAATTAGCATTAAGCATCAGAAGTTCAAGGTCCAAGGCACATGCAAAACCCTAAATGAGCATAAACGAAACAAATCTAGAGAGTTCTCTACATAATATTATTGTTCATTTTTTATTTATTTATACAAAATATTTTTAGCTTAAAATGAAAACCGGCCCTGTTGTTGATGGTGGCTGGGAATGTCATCATCGAATATCCAGAGACCGTCCTCCACCACCGAGCCCCTCAGTTGGGCCGCCATTTGCTCCGGCTCCAGACCCCAGAACGAGTCAACATCAAAGCTCGAGCCTTGCTCCTTCACGTTCACGCCCGCCACCTCATTCTTCTCGAAGGGAACGTTGTACACGTCCGTACCATAGCCCGTGTACGGTACTTGTTGCGAGAAGGTGGTGGCTTGAGGAGGGTAGCTTGGAGCTGGAGTTGGAGGAGCAAACATGGGCTCATAGCAACGTCTCTTAGCCGGAGGTGGGGTTGCCGGCGGTGGGGGAAAGTTGAGCTTGGCCTTCTCGCCTCGGATGCGCTTGGCGGCTTCGTCGTAGGCGCGTGCAGCTTCCTCGGCGGTGTTGTAAGTTCCGAGCCAGACTCTAACGCCTTTGAAAGGGTCTCTTATCTCCGCCGCCCATTTGCCCCACGGTCGTTGCCTTATTCCTCTGTACACGTTCTTTCTGGTTCGTCGAGTACTGCTCTTCTTGTTCACTTCCTCATCACCAACTACTCCATGAACAGAACTCAACAATAATCAGCCCCCCAAAAACAAAAAAAAGAACTAGCTAAAAGATACATACTTTATCGTTATTTGAACCCACAAATCACGACCCAGGTGCTCAAACTTCCATTTCCAAGTACCCAGTTGGTTACATTCGATAAAAAACAAGACCCACATCAGAACTTTCTGAGGAAAAAGATGTTACCTACCTTGGTTGGTGGGTTGCTTTGGGACTTCTGTGTGATCACGAGACAGTTTGTTGTTAGTGTAGCCTATGCCAAGGAGGTCGGGGATGCTGTCAAGCTCATTACATAGATCCTCCGGCCTCAATTTTCGGCCTCCAACAACCGGCTCGAACTCAGAGATAAACGGACCACCACACATTTTCACAGAGAGAGAGAAAAGAGAGAGAGTCAATTTGTTGCATTTTGTAGACTTAGTTAATAGGTTTGGAGTTTTTATAGGGTGACGGTTACAACCAAACTGCTCGCAAACAGACAAAGCTTACAAAGCTTTTTACGGGACTTACGTTTGCTGTCTGTCTCGTATGACAGATGATCAGACGGTGGAGAGTGAATCAGGTTGTAGTAAAGTAGTCCATGATTTGTCTTTTTATTATACCTATGGTAAAAAATTTTAATGATTTTTATAACTTTCTTAACTAGTAATTAACTCTCAAATTATTGTATTTGAAAATTTTTTATTTGGTTCAAATCAATTTTTAATTATTAAAAATCAGTTTTAAACTTAACTATAAAAATTTTAAATCGTTTGGCTTTTTTTATTTTGATTTTGATTTTAATTTTTTGATTTAATTTATTTAAATAAATTTTGTTATTAAAATTTTGATAAATTTATTAATTAATTTATCAATTTTTAAAAATTAAAAACTTGTTATGAGTTAAAATAAATTGATTAATTTTTATTTAAAATTTTAATAAATAAAGACAATCTTTTTCAATAACTTTTTAATTTTATTCAATTATATTTTATTAATAAAAAAACAAAAGGCCAGGCGAACTGATAGGTGAGATTATCGAGTTTGTAAGAAATTTTAAAAAGTTTTGAGAATATAATTTGTTATAAAAAAAATTATGATTGATCAGCTTATCCTTTAGATTATCAAACTAATTTATTTCACATATTAATTGTTTTATATTTTTAAAAATTTACATTATATAATTATGAATTATTTTATTATTGAAAGTGTGTTAGAAGTGTAAATATTTGTGATTGAAATAGAAAAAACATCTTTTAAATGTTGTCGATTAGAAAAAAATAAAATTGTTGTATTAATTAAATTGATATCATTTTTTTGTTTTAAATTGTTACTTTGTTAAATAATAGTTTCATTATAAATAAAAGATGGGCATTTATTATTATTTTTCTCACAAATGAAGGACCACAAGCACAAAATTCACAAAAAGACTTTTTTATTTATTTTGAAGTTAATAAATGATTGGTCAGTATTTCTCTTTTATGGGGATAATATTAATATAAAGTTGCATTGATTGTATAACTTACCTGGCTAGCAGGACCAACTTGTTGCAGGGTTTCAGGGAACAGCTAAGGAAGAAGTTGAAGATGAAACAGAACAGAAAACTTTCTGTTTCTCTCAAGTGGACTGCCCTCTTTCTAAGAGACAAAACCTAAACAACAATATCACTTCCTTTACCTCATTCATGGCTTCTTTTTTGTTATTTTGTTATTCTTTGCATGATCATTGCCATTCTCATTCCAAAGTTCCGATATCTCAGCTTTCTTCATCTTCTTTCTAGCCCCGTGCTGTGCTGATCATGGACTTTTCTTAAGGGCAGGTCAAGTTGATGCAGTTTCCAGACCTTAGCAGCTTTGCCTCGAGATTCGAGTATATAATAAAGATTTAAAAGGATTATTTAGATTGAGTTTATCGGTTAATTTGAGTTATTAACTCGTCAAATTACTTATTTAAAACATGTAATTTATAAACTATTATGTTACCTTGAATGAAAGTTTGTTGCTTTATGGCTAAATTTGACACCAACTGGACATATATCCGATAGTTTCATCAAGACTGAGTGTACCCTATTAACGGAACTGGAAAAGTGTAGGAAATCTATTAACTGACAATAATATTTCTTTTCTGCTAACTCAGTCTTTCTAGTTTCTATAATTGATGCTTTCAGATTCAACATTCAGGTTAAAGAGAGAAAATTTCAGAATCTGACGACTGATTTAGTGGCAGATTCTAAGTTCTTGCAGAAGACCACTTATCAGCAGGAATTTGTCACCAAAGCCACATTTCTTACGATTCCTGCAGCTTCTGAAACGGGAAGTCATGACAGCTACCAAGACATGAGAGTAAAGGAGGTACCTTGCAAACTCTGAAACCTGAAGGGAGTGCAAGTGCCTATCGTCCAATCTTGAAGCAGCTACTGCTCATCAAGTTACTTATAGATCTCTTGAGAGTATCCATAGATTCTATAGCAGGTTCAAGATATTTCCCAACTTTTCAGACCTTCTCAGCCTGTAATCTTCTGTTCATTCTATGGTGAAACGAAGTGTAGAACTAATATCATTAGCTGAAGTCTGTAAGCAGTTTGTGGCTTGAAAACCAGATGAAGGCAAATAGATGACAAATTATTTGGTATGTGAGATTCAAATAAGGATGATGACAATTGATATCAGAAAAACTATGGATGACAACAAACAAAAATGAAAATTCAAACAATCATAACACGTAAAACCCCACATTATCGATTGCGATACAAGAATTGAGCAAATGTTTTTGTTCCCGGGCAGTTTAGTAACTGAGGAAGGTATTAAACTAACAGAGGAACCTAAAATACAAATATGGATTTCGAAACGTCTCTAACCCCCCATTTGAGTCAATCGGTGAACAGTACTCCTAGCAATCCTATTAACAGGATCAATCTTAAGGACAGCCCTCAAGTCTTCTGCCCCAAGTTTGTATTTCTCCATACTTTCATACAGAAGTGCTCGCTGTACAAGAACCGATACATTTGCATCGTCGTGTTCAAGCACCTGTAGATCAACAAAAACAATATATATCCCAACTCCATTATAGCAGAACAAGCACAACTATAATATGATCAACAGGAAAGCACTATCCAGGATCTTCGAAGTAAAAGGAATTGCAACAGAGAATTTCACGGACGATTGGTCAAATTATTTACTTTTGAATGGAAAGTGATTAATTAATTATTCTACCAGGAACATCTATTCTTAGATATGCTTGGTGATAAAGAAGTAATCAATACTTCTGATAGGCCATATCAACACTTGCATGTCAAGGAAAAAGGCAAGAATGGTGAAAGATCCTACCTCATTTCACTTATCTATGTTACAAAGTTGAAGGTTACCTTAGAGAACATTTAAAACAACAACATATACAATGAGGCAAAAGAAGAAACACATTTTTACCTACCTTAGAGAACATTTAAAACAACAACATATACAATGAAGCAAAAGAAGAAACACATTTTTACCTTGGAACAGTCAGCCACAGCCTTCTTATACTCTCCAACTTCTTTATAACAAGAAGCTCTGCATGACAAAACCTCCAAGCTAGAGGCACTATCACCTGCTTTCTCAAGAAGTAGAATAGCCCAAGACAACCATTTGATGGCATCTGCATACTGTCCCTGTTTTTGATGATCCATACCCTTGTTCTTTGCTGAAGAAGCCGTAACCCCGGCAGGTGGAGGTGGAAGCCCTTCGAGCTCAACGGTGGTCCCACCCTCATCATTCCCAGCTCCTCCAAACTCTGAATCCAATCCCCAATCATCAACTTGAGAGAAATGGTGCCCACCAGTTCCACCAGATGGTGTTGCAGTAGCTCCCGATGTAAAAGCAGAGAACATGTCAAGTGGATCATCACTTAAATTTTGAATAGGAGGCTGTTTTTGAGAAGGAAAGGCCTTGGCAAAATCATCCAAACTGGAACTAGATCCCATACTTGATCCACTGCAACCGCTCTTATTTCCACCAAAACCACCTGATGGAAATGTAGGTGTGTTCGATTTGGAAGCATTCTGAAATGATCCAAATCCATCATCACCAGCATTAGATTTCTGATCTTTATTCGCTGAGTTCAGACTACCCGATTGCTGTTTCAATCCAAAATCGAGCAATGAACCAAAAGGGTCTTTATTTCCACTCATGGAACCCACAGTTCCACCTCCATTCATAACTTTCATTGGAGGAACTCCCAAATTAGGACCCTTACTATTGACATTAGCATTAAGATTGCTACCACTTTTGTTATATCCACCAGAATAAGCACCAGAAGCATTACCAGATCCCCAACTTCCTCCGGTTTTGGCTGAACTATTCGTTTTCGGCAACGAATCAGCCAAATTACCCATCGAATATGCACCTTGATTAGGTTTAGGCGTGACATTTTTCAACGGGACATTACTATTACCTTTATTTTCCTGCCCCAAAGCAGAACTAAGCAGATCTCCAAACAATTGCGGATTTTTCTCCGCAATCCCTATCCCAGAACCAGAACCGGTACCAGCCGAGCTCCAACTCTTCCCAAAAATATCACCCACCATTGAAGTAGGTCCATCCAAACCAGTGGTAGATGGTTGGTGAGACCACGAAGGCTTGTTGGCTTGCCACGAGGGCTTCGGTTGCGTCGACGATGAATAAGCAGAGAAAGTTTTGTTCTTTTGGTCATTAAGCGACTTGGGTCTGTCTGTGCCGACCCCCAAATCGAAATTGAAGTTATTTAAGGACCCAGATGAGCCTTTCCCATGATTCGAGTTCATTTTTGGTCTTTATCTAAATCCCAACAACAAGAAAAACAACAATTATCTGTGTGAAATCAGCAACGTACCTGATGATCTTTGATACGAGTTCAATCCCAGAGTAGATGGAAAACAAACAGCATGACCCTGATCTAGAAAAACGAAGACAAAGGGGCGATGGCCGGAGATTCAGAACGGTGGCTTTTTTATAACAGCGTGGGTCGTGTTGGAGAGGCTATATTTGGGATGTGATTTGACAAAATAAAGAAAAATAAAAAGTAACCAAATTAGAACGTTAATGGTCACTTTAATTAATTAGTTTTTAAATTAATAATTAAATATCATTTTCTTAAATTTAAATATAATAATATCATTTTTTAATTGATTTGAACTAAATTAGACTAATCAAAATAGTCATCCCTAACTTAATCGTCCCATTAGGGCAAACTAAAAACAAATTTTGAGATGTTAAATATTTATGTACAAGGTATTAGGGTTACAACATGAATTTTAAAATTTTAAGTAATAAAATTTAAATTTAAATTTTGTTTTAACATACTATTTCAATTAAAAAATGTCCTAATAAATTTAATTAATCTAATTCTTGACACTGACTGCTGAACTAATTTTTGTCCAATTTAAGGTGGAAGGTATAATTTTAAAAATCAGACAAAAAATTAAATTGTTAAGACAAGAAATTTACAGTTTGAAACGTTCAATTAGTATTATATCATCATAAAATTGGTTAAAGATTAAATAAAATTAAAGAATTTGAAATAAAGTTAAAATTTTAAATTAAAATTTAATTGAAAAGAGAAGTTGTTAAATAAAAAAATTACTTTATTTAATTTATAAAAATTGATTAATTAATTAATAAATTGATCAATTTTAATAATAAGAACTAACGAAAATTAAAAACTGAATTGAAAAATTAACCAGCTTAAAATTTTGAAAATTGAACTTCCCAAACAAGTTTGATTTTTTAATCACAAATCCAAGATCAATCTTGAGCTTACAAGATTTCCTTACTAGAAAGACCATTAGCTTAGGTTGTGCTTGGATGTGCAGTTCGGTAGAGATAAATACTTATCTACCGCAGCATTCAAACATAATCAAATGTTTAGATATGCGGGCAAACAACCGGATGTTGAAGGAAAGTGCGATATCACTGTAAAAATAGATAAGTAGAAAGAAAGTTACGATAGAAAAGTACTTTTGCGGTAGAAATTCTACTTTCTATTAATAATTTATGATAATTATTATTTTTATGAAATATTTTATTTATTAAATTTATTTTATTTATATTTTTCTTATTTTAATTTAATATTTTATCATTTATAATTTTAAATTTGTATGACTAATAATATATTTTTAATTAATTATATAACAATTAATAATTTATTAAATCAATGAACTTTTTAATTATTTTATTTTAACTGTAATTATACTTACCAAATATCTATTTTTCATATTTCAACAATTACCAAAATAACAATTCCAAACATATTATTTCAATAAGTTGATTTTAATAAATTATTAACCGCTATTACAAACCAAGTCTTACTCATTCCATTGTCACTTTTTTAGAAACCTTACGATTTTTTAACATTCATTTAAACAAATCATTAGGCTACGGCACAACCCAAGTAGGATTGGGCTCAGATTCACTTTATCAAAACTCGATCAAACCAGTCCAAACGCAGACCAATAAATCAGATTTGGGCTTCGCTCTGAGCTTATAGCCCTACCAATCATCATCTCTCAATACTGCATACAGATATACAGAGCTCTGTGACGTTAAATGCAAGCTGCATACTCCGCGGTAAGAATTAGCTCAAACCATCCTTCTAAAGGGCCATAACTTATTTTTATTGAAGACAAACACGTGAAGCAGATTTAGGTCTATATTAGACTGTTTCATCTTTTACTTGCCTAATGCTATATATGTGATCAAAATGGATCAAGATCTTGAAAAAGAATCAGAAACTTTGGAACCTAAAATGGAAGATAAATGTTTTAACTGGGAAAGTAGACATATATTGCACACAACTTCATTGGCGTTGGAGGTCATGATGCATTTCAATTGATACTATCGGTGAAGTTCAGATAAATATGTGGCATAACAAGTATCGAAGATGATCCAGAATGCAGAGAGCAGTAAAAACAAATTCAGTCCCATCTTCAATTCCATCGGTATCTAAAGATGCTCCAATTGGAGCGCAGAAGAACAAAGTCCAAAACCATTCAACTTACAATCAAAAGCTCCGAAAATCGGAAACTCTTATGATCTATTTCGGCGTTTGTCCTGAATATTTAACTCTTACGAACTGCCCTGGTTAAACTGTCCTTGATTAACAGAGAAGTCCCCACCTCCACCCTGAGTTGAACTCTGGCCATTCATTGATGATGGATGCTGCTGGACATGATGTGCTTGACCTTGGCCCCAGTTCTGCCTTTGCATTGATTCTCTCCTTTCCACTTGCATTGCTTCCCGGCGCCTGTCATATCTTGGCCGAGGTCTGTTCCTAGTTTGTTGCCTTTCATTATACCAGTATTGAGGTCTATGGATGACCTTGCCATCAATGAACAAGTCCCCTGATAATGAATTCAAAACCAACAAATGGAAAGAGAAACTTCCATTATGCATGATGTGAAAGAAAACAGATGAAACAGAATCCATATGTAAGCTTATTGCAGCAAGATTACTAACCTCCATAGTCTTTGTTAGGAACATCAAGATATGAATCCGGCAATACCCAGAGAACACCAGGCAAACCTATTCAAAAGGAGAAAGAACAAGGAAATGAAAGAACCATAGTTAGCTCTAACGGAACCCTAGAAATGTAGAGTTGAATACGACCATACTTACAATTATAAGCCTCGTCCTCACTCCCAAAACACTACCAAGTCGAAGATCCAAAATTTAACATGATCATCCAGAACAACTCAAAACTTATACTGGAACTCACATCAACATGTCATTATCGTATTCAATCAACAACCAAATTATGTAACAGATAATCTCAGACACAAAATATGAAATTCCAGAATATAAAATTAAAACCCCTAAACCCCTCCAACAAAAGAGAAGAAACCCTTAAACCCCACGAGAGGGGGAAAAAAACGAAAAACAAAAACACCTTAAAACCCTAAAAAGTAGGGAATCAAAGGAAGCACCTTTAACTTTGTAGGAAAGCTCCTCCGAAATCAAAGCACCAAACCCAGTATAAGTCGTCGTGCAAACCGAGTAAATCTTCTTCTTCGCCTCCTCCTCACTAAAACCCAGACCACAAATCACCCAAAACAAACCAAACGTTAAAATCACACTCAGAAACCAAAACCCAACTCAATAAAGTTTCGATCTTTTATCACCTTCCAACAACAGCTGCAAGGGTTTTGACATAGCTATTGATCATTTCCTCTTCAGAGGGTTTTGAGTCCTCGGGAAACTCCATAACAATGAGCCAGTGCTCGTAGTCGCAGCCATCGAGAAGAATTGTCTCCTTCGGTGGTCGGTTGCTCCAGTTCGGCGACGCGTCGTTGAGGGGCGAGTAGTTCGAACCGGAAGCCTTGAACCGGGTCTGAGTTTTGATATAATAGTGACTCAAGAATTGAGGAACTGTGGATTTGTCGACGAGAGCCGGCGTTGATCGATAAAGTGTAGAGCGAGATGATAGAGAGAGGGCTCGCTTTAGGGTCGATGCTAAGTTGCGCCTGGTGGCAATATGCGCCATTGTACACTCACCCACACTTCTTCTGGCTCGCTGTTTCTGTTATATATGAGCTTTTTGCGTTTATGGCTATTGAAACGACACCGTGTGATAGTAGCTGTGTTTTACATTTAAATTCTCCGTAATTAGTAATCGTTTAGTTGGATGTTAATTAATGAAACAGAATAAAACGGAAGGGAACGATTTATGATGAAATAAAATTTAATACAGTGAAAAATTGTTTGAGAGGGATGGAATGATTCATAATATAATGTAGTAAAATATTGTTTAGAAGATGGATGGAATGAAATATAAGGTATAATAAATGACTATTATACTCTTAATATTAAAATGATTGCTACAAGAAGTTTAACGCTATGAATTTAAAACAAAAATTATGTTCAATTAAAAAGTTACGTACAGCCACAACAAAATTTTTTTATATATTTTTGTTTTAAAATAATAAAAATTTTAATGAAAGTTTTATTATTTTATTATTAATTATATAAAAATATTGTTATTAATTTTTTAATAAAATTTTGTTCTACTATATGTGATTTATATTTAAAAATTATTTATTTGTATTGAAATATATACAAACAATTAAAAATAATTTTTATATATTTTCTATTTTTATTAATAAAAATTTTATTAACTTTTTTATTTTATTATTAATTATATACAATTTTTTATTAATAATATAAAAATATTATTATTAGGGTATAAAGAAATAATATAAAAATATTATTAATTATATACAAGGAGATTAGAAGAAACAATTAGTATTAAGAAAAAGTTATTTAAAGTATATTAAGTAGTATGTATTTATTAGTTTACGTTTCATACAAAATCTTCCGAATCTGAGGTTTCTTATTTTCACTGTTTATGATAGAATGGAACATAACATAAAACTTTTCGCTTCCATTTTATTCCATTATGAAACCCTCAACCAAAAAATAGAAGTGTGTTACATTCCATTTCCTTTCATTAATAACCCTCTAACCAAATAAACCCTTAGAGTAAGATTAGATTTTAGCGTATCAGCCAGTTTTATAATGAATGTTGTTATTATTGTTTATTAGATTTAAAATTATTTTTAATTTAATTTGATTAATTTTATATTAAATTTAATAAATTTTAAAAATTTAATCAATTATAACAAATTATATCAAACTCATTATAAATTAAAAAAATCAAATTCTATGTTATTATTATTTTTTGCACTTTAACTTGAGAATGTATAAATGGTTAATTGGATCAATTAGTCAAATATGTTCTCTAGCAAAAAAATTTACTTCTTGCCTTAATTATATCAAATTTGAGTTAGAATTTAACTATTTAATTCAATTAAATTTGTATTCTAATAATAATAAAATTTTAAATTAAATAAAACTCATCTAAAATTAACAAATTAAAACAAGTTTGATCAAATCAAAATATAATCATTATTATCTTCCACTCTATTTCGAGAATTATTTTAGTGAATGACAAATTGAATTCAAATATATTGTATATATTTGAATTATTTATTTATTAATTCAGTTTTGAGAACTAAAATAAGAATAAAAATTATTATAAAACAAGTTACTAAGTTTAGTTTGGTTTGGCTATGAATCAAGTTAAGATAAAGTAAATATATCCAACAACAATTAGTTTCGATCGTTAGGTTCAAAATAGTTCCCACCATGAGTTTTTGTTTTTTCAGTTACAGTGTGACCATACAAATGGAAAAACATAACGAGCTTCCAACTTCAACACAAGCATGTCTTCTACTTTGGACAGGGTGGTGGGAATTGCATTCCGGCGTACTTTACTCTCGCATTCACACAGTTGGAAGTCAACGGCTCAGGACCAGTGTTCTTCAAGTCAATGTTAGTCAACTCAATTCCTTCACATGGCACCTGTTGGCTGCAAGAGAGATCAACTGCAACGTCCGACACTGTTGTTCCAACAACGTTGGTGAACCGAACATCGCTGATCTTCACTTTGGATGGCTGTGCACGAGAAAATAAGATGTTGGTTTTGGTTAAGATTGATAATGAAGAAGAAAATAAAGAAACAGACATCAACGAACCACATTGGCTTTTCCATAGGATTGATCTATGATAATTGGGTTCTTGACGTTTTCCATGATTATGTTCTCGTAAGTCATGTCGGAAGCTAGACTTGGTGGTGACCCTCCCCATGTTTTGATCCTAAGTCCGTTGGTTGTCCCTTTCAAAGTACAGTTCCTCACCAAAATCCCTCTCACATCCTTCTCATCTGGGTACTTCCCCAAGCTACCAACACTGTTATTCAACCACACACATCATTATCATAAACTACAATAATTACGAACGATTCGGACACAATTACGAGTAACATTTTACCTGAAGCCATGTCCAGGGCCACAGGTGACTTTGACGACACTGATGTCTGTGCTTCCTTGGATGATACCGATACAATCGTCACCCGTCTCGATGATGCTTCTGGCTACTTTGACTTGACTAGATTGGCTGATGTGAATACCATCGGTGTTGGGGCTATCTCCAGGAGCTCGTATATGAAGACGTCTTACCTTGACATTTTGAGACAAGACAATGCCCATGTGGAAGCCCATGGGATCGACAGAAGTGAACTGTCTTATGACTGCATTGGTGACATGGTTGAATTTTATGTTCTGCATATGAACCAGTCAGATCAGACCAGAGAGAGATGAAAGTTAGAAACAGTTAGAAACCTGAAACTGAAATAACCATTCTTTTGTTTTCATTTATTCAACTAATTGCTAATTATTATTATTATTCTTTTTGGTATCAATTACTTAAAATAATATTATTTTAGTATAACATGAATAGACTCGAGTCATAATTATACGTAAGTCTATCAGAAACAATCTATCTAATTTATACAATAAGATTGTGTATTATCAAACTTTCTTAAATTTCGCATTGATGTGAAATTCGGAATGATGATATTGATGACCATGATAATCAGACTTGAGTCAGTATCGGTGGTTGAATTGGACCCTAACCACCTATAACGTGACCCAACCCAATGTTGACTTTAGCGTAAATTAACTATAGTACAACTAATGCTACAAGTTATTTCTTAATTTAAGTAACCTAATACTATTTTTCTATTTATAAGTAAATTACTATGATGTATAAAATGTTATTGAATGATCCGATATTTAATTAATTCTCTTTAATATATAATTTCTACTTTCAAAACTTTGCAATAAGGTAAGGATAGTGCTTACGGCTGGCAAAATAGAGCAGGAACCACCTTTCTTACAATCGTCGTACTTCCAGACAAGAGAACCTTGTCCATCGATCGTGCCTGTTCCAGTAACGATCAAGCCGTCTATTTTCTCAAATGTGATCCAGAAATCCTCTGAGTAACTGCTCATGTCTGGTAGAGCTTTCACGTTTCCTATGAGCTGTACGGTAATGGGAGGAGGACCTTTGCATGGTCCTTGGAAAACTATAGGTCCTGCTATGAAAGTCCCTGCTGGAATAACTAGCCTTGCCTTTCCTGGAGAATCGCATGCAGCCCTCCAAGCCCTGATGAATTCCTGAAACAAGTCAATCAGGTTATTAATTTACGAACGAAAACCCCGGAAAGGGTTCGTTTTTAGTTATATTGCTTACTATGGCATTATCTTTCTTCCCATCAGGAACTGCTCCAAATTTCAGAACATTGAAGACTGTTTCAGAAGGGTCTCTTTTATGACCACCAGCACCAATCCTGCCGCCACCAACTCGTCCCTGAGCCTCACAACCAGAGGGAGATGACAATAGAATCACAATGCATGAGAGAAGAACGGCCTTTGCTGAAGATTTCAGTGATATGGCCATTGCCATTCTTATCTCCGAATCGAAATGGAGTTGCAGATTGTCTGTCTGGTTCCCTCTTCAATGTTATTACGGTATAAAAAAGAAGCCCCCCTCTCTAAGACGAGAGGTTATGAAAATTGTGGCTAAACCTCTCTTCCAATGGCGTCCTTTATTTATTTGGTCAGCAAGAGATAGTCTGGTACAGGTCAAATGCTATCTATGGAGGAGTCTAACACTTGGTCGGTTCCAGATCATGATTGGCAGTAGTTTTTGCATGGATTTAGGAGGAAAAAAAAAAGAACATTGCATTTTTGAGGTTTGTTTCTACTTGTATTATGTTTCACCAATCCCTTTTAAAAGCAAAATAAGTTATTGTTGGTGGTGTGGAGGATATTCCTGGATCCACTCTAGAATCAGCAACTACATTGCAAGTAGTATATTTGCATTAATTGCTCACATCCGACCTCAATTGAAAAGGTAAAACCCAAGTTGATTAGATTTAGAATTGGACTAGACCAAAAATAAAAATAAAAAATCAACTTTTAGGTCGAGATTGAGTTTTTATGTTTTGATTTAGCTCGAATGAGCTAATAGAAATTAAAATGATGTTATTAAGTTTATCTGATTTGTTGTCATTTTTAATTAGAAGAATGAAACAAAAACTGGTTTAATATTTTAGTATAGAAATGGAAGGTTGATAAATGGATTGTTATAAAAATATATTTGATTTAGTGTAATCAAAATTTGGGTTGCTATTAGAAATTTCAATAGTAGTGAAATTTTCTCACCCTTGATTTAAATTAAATATTTTAATAATTAGGTTAAACATTGTGCTTTTCCTTCGATAGTTAGATGCAAAATTCCTATCTTTTCGATATACATTAGGTAAATCTCTTGATTGACGCAATAGCCTACAAATCATGCCAACCAG
Organism: Erythroxylum echinodendron; assembly: GCA_027575705.1. Lineage (NCBI taxonomy): Eukaryota > Viridiplantae > Streptophyta > Magnoliopsida > Malpighiales > Erythroxylaceae > Erythroxylum > Erythroxylum echinodendron. The sequence continues at coordinate 53,712,338 of JANZXR010000172.1, read as the reverse complement.
ATACTACTCACTCGGCAAGTCTTATAAGACAGACTCGATCGAAAGTATGTAAGTAGAAAGGATTCGAACACATGACTTTTTGGCCCCATATCCCTCCACTCCACCAACTCAACCACCCCCTAAAGAGTTATACATACAATTAAGATGCAAAATCACATTTTAAATTTTAATTCATAGAAAATTTCCAAATTTAAAATTTTGTGGGTATAAAATTTTATTAATTTACATTTAAGTTAATTTTTATTAAAACTTTATTTAATTTTTGATGTAGAATTTCTATCTTTGATGCACTATGTTACCATCTAACTATAGAAAATCTCATGAAACATGCATAAGGAAATCTATTAAGAAGGAATATAATAGAAAATACTTTCATTAATTAAATTTTAGATCCATCCCAATTTATAAAAAATTCAAGATTCAGACTGAATTTTAGGCTCAGAAGATTAGCTCATGCCCCAAATCCAACTGAGATTTTATATCAAACATGCATGCGATTGCACAAGTCGTAATTTACAGAGACGATACAACATCTTGAAAAGCCATAACATTCATCTCCTACTGTATAGCTGTATACCATAACCAAAGATCATAAGCTTTTGAAGGTACTTCCCTGATAAAAAAGAGGCACGCACCCAAGTACCTTAATTAACTCCTAAAATTCAAGCCCTCTTCCTTCCATAATCTGTAATAACCATTCCACCGTAAAGCTTAGCTACCTCCTCACAATTCATGGCTGTCGGCTTTTCGGTCGTCACGTACCAATGAGCCTTCTCGTTGCTCGAGATAACAGGCACCTTTATCGTGGAAATTTGAGGCCCGTTATAGACACACTCTTGGTGGTTGTCGTGATGCTGTTGGTGGTAACGACTGTTGTGTGCTTGAGTTGAAGAAACTTTTCCAGAGGCCGGCACTGATGACCGTCCATAACCATAAAAGCGTTGGTCGATAATGGTGAAGCGTTTATGTTCGGTCCTAGTGAGGCCATCTACTTGATTTTCCATAGATCACACTAGCAACTAGAGTTTTAGAGAATAGCTAAGTAAACTGGTTTGTGTTGGTTTGGCTTGGTTAGAACGTTTGAGGCAAGTGTCTCCTTATATAGAAATCTAAGGGTATGGCTTAGCTCCTTAGTTTTTGGACAGTGTCTCTTAGAGCATAATCTGATTTTCAGGTCACTTTTAGATCTTAATGTAATGAAGAAATGGTATCTTTTGCACAGTGGAGTCAAGTTTTTTATATTCCTTTGAAGGAAAGATATTATATTCCATTCATAAGATAAAGATGACAACCTTTTTTCTATCCGATCCTAACTTGAAATTCGGTCAAATTTAAACTGTAGTAGTTCAACTCAAACATTAAAAAAATCTAAAGCAATCGGAATCGACCGATATTATTAAAGACTTTCTCAATTTCGAAAAGAAAAGAAAAAGAAAATTTATGCCAAACATTTAAATATTCTAAGCATTCAATTTCTTTTTTCTTTTTGGGAACAACCCATATGGCTTATTTTGATCCAATGTATATGATTGCATTAGATTCTCAAATAATGCAGTCAGTAATATACCTTCTGATATTATTTTCTTATCCTAATCATTCCCTCTGCCTAAACAAAAGGTTCTTAATCCCACTTCAAGCTAGCTCGTTCTTGATATTGGCTTGGCATGGCATTAGATTCCATTAATACTTTTTCTATATCATTTCAAGGTTTCAAGAGGATATTATTCCACCTGTAAAAGAAAAAGGAAAAAAAGAACTTCCATGTACGACCTACGATGGTTGTGTTTTAATCTATTTTTCCTGTTATTATTCTTCCTTGTCTTTGGCCCAAGGCAGGTAAAATGTTCCTTTCTGGCTTAAGTTGAAGTGAATAAAAATCTTCATGGATCCAAATTATATATAATCAACCCAAAGCAATATATTATTCAAATTCGTTAAATAATTTATCTGAAATATATAATTTATTAAGTACAATTAAATAAAAATTTGGGAAATTTTATTGTACCAAAAAGTCTAAATATTTACAGAAATTCCTCAATATGTGCAATAATTATAGTTTTAAAACCTTTTTAGAGTTTTTAGTGTTTAATATTTTAAAATGTCAATTAACTATTCAAAATCTTTCTAAATAATAATTCAGTTAGAAAAGTATTTTTTTAGCATTTTACTTATTCTAATGGAGCAAGTGAAGATTGACATTTAAAAGAGATGTATGACATTTTCATTTTAATATAATTTTTGAATATTAAACAAATGATTGTGATTCGAGAGAATAATTATTAATGTATTTTTCATATTTGCCAAATGAAATTCAAATTTGATATTATAAAATTAAAAAATCGCTTAAGCTCTTTATATATTAGTTTTCATGCAATATATATATTATTAGTCAAAAACAATATTTTGAAGTTAATTATCTAGTTTTTTTAAATTTTATGCATTTAACTAAAAAATGTAAAAGATTAAATACCAAAATGTAAAAATCCAAAAAAATAACAAATTTTGATTAGTTAGATAATAGCATCTTTATTGGAATTTTTTCAACCACCCAACAAGAGAACTGGCCAATAGCTATAGATGCAGCATACACAAGCTGCTTAAGCCATAACACAAAAAGATAAACTTAATTAGATCTTAATTACACAAGACCAGGAACTGAAAAGCACTTAACATAAAGCTTAATTATAGATATTAAGCTAACTAATGAGCTGGGTTTGCAGAGGAATTAGAGTATGACAAGAAAACTTTGCCCCCGTAAATCTTAGCTGCCTTATGGCTATCGATCTTGTCCTTTGCTCCTGAAGCAGCTTGGTTTCCCTGACGAGGAACATTCTTTGGCTGTGAAATCTGACCCCTTCCTTGCCTCATTCTTCTTCTGAACTCTTCTATAGCTTCCAAGTCTTCTTTGCCAACACGATCCATTGGGTTTGCCTGAGGTGCCATGTGAAGAACACTACTAGTTCAGTTTGGGTTGTGTTGATGTTGTTTCAGGTCAGGAAGACCCTTTAAATAGGCACCAACAACAAATTGAGAAATTTTATATTCCTTTTGTGATTTTTTTTTGGGTAAATTTCCTTTTGTGATTCTCTAGATGCATATCTATCAAAGCTTATCAATACGCTTTATTTCCCGAAAAGATATAAAGATAAAGTAACTTATATAAAAGTAAGATTCATAATTTACTTTTTTAAAATTTTAGGTTGAGATATGATATTTTAATTATATATGAACTCATTTGAATATAATCTCAAGTCTTTTCAAAACCCTTCATTAATATTAAAAAGAAGGTAAGGATAAATACCATTTTCAAAAACAAAAAGGCAGCAATGAATAAAAATTCATGAATTTGAGTGAGATAAATAGTAAACTTATTAGTTATGTAGCACCCCAATTCCGCGAGACCCAAACCTGACATCGATGGGTGATGTCCGAGCTCGTGCCCTGCGAGGGTGGTGTGCTAGAGAACTCAATCACTCAGAAATCGGTATAACTTTTTTTTCTTATTTTAAACCACAAACATAAAGTACAGAAATCCCTAACCACAATCACTTTCTCATTTCATCGGACCTTAGTCCGGCATTCAATATTAAGTCGAGAATTTGCACTTTCATTCATATGCAAAGGCACTTTCAGAACACATTTAACAATCACATTAGGTACATTTAGCTCATCTCATTCGCATTCAAGTAGCACTTCAATATCCAAAACAAATATCACAATCATCGGACCTCCTTTCTGGAAACCAACACAATCAATCACATTCATATAGACATTCAGAAATCAATCGATACAAAAATTCACACAAAATAAATAAGAAATGAGACCATCTAGGTCTACTCACAGTACGCTCCAGATTAGCATTTGCTTCCAAATTCTGGGAACGCCTGAA
>JANZXR010000172.1:53650599-53706529 GCA_027575705.1 Erythroxylum echinodendron | reverse complement strand
GGGAGTCTCTTGCCTGCGAATGGGCCAAGGAGAACGCGGACTGGTCCTGGGCTTGGAATGGCCAATAGGTATGAGACGGATCTTTGAAGTTTGGACCGATCGGCCTGTGGGTCATTACGACTGGGCTCAGGCCCAGCACGACCGACCCGACCACTTTCTGTTCTTATTAGTCTTGGTCAAAAGGAGACACGAAGGAAGTAGACAAGAACGGGTATTACATGACATCGAGGTTCAGTTTTTTCCCCCCAGGTTTTGATTAAAAAGCAGTGGAATTCCAAGTTGGATTCTTACCCAATTTGTTCCCAACCCTATTCCATTTGATTTGAGTTACAGATAGGGTTGAACTGATTCCAAGTTACTCTCTTTTTTGGTTTTATTCCTCATCAGCTCAGTCTTCACCATCCAACTGGTATCATTCTTTTTCGTTCAAAGCAAATCTGAACCGACATGTTGTTTTTGCTAGACACAGAAAATGAGTGATACCACTTTTTCTCTTACTGTACTGATTGTTGTTAACTTTTTGAGCTAGAACAAGAAAATTACTGATAAAAACTTGTTTTTACATGCTACTCTACCATCCACGGCACTGTTTATTACTAAAAGCCTACAAATCATGAGCTTCTGAGCTGCTCAGTTAAATGAAATAACCAAATCATAAGCTTGCTCTAAGTTGGTCTAAGGTTTCACATAACCTGCCTGCATGCATGCTTATCTCCAAACAAGACTAAAAACTGAAAATTAATGATTTTGTCCATCAATAGCATCTACAACACAATTAAAGAACTTAGTGCCAACCTCGTGAAAAGCCTGGAGTATAATTCCATGAATACTATTTCGTACTGGCCAATACTAAATGAAAACTTCCGGTACTCTTTAATATTAACTGCTAGTAGTATTACTTTTGATACTGTTCTATTTTTTGATCGGTACGGTACTATCCGATTAGTTCCGGCTGGTACAAAATAGTATTTAAAGCATTGCTCTAAGTCTTTGAAAATTAAACTCAAAGAATAACCCACTTCGAAAAATATATCATTAAATAAATTAGTTCTTGACTTTGTTATTTTAGTTATTGTATTCTAAAAAAAGTAGTATTTATTTGTATAATATTATTTAAGTGTCACAAAATTTATTCTTTTTTATTTTATTTATATTTATTTAAACTAACATAAAATTAATTTATGTAAAATTTTAATAAAATATAATAAAATTTGTTTCATGAACATTGCAATTTTAACATGTTTTCGAACTTAAAAAATTTTAATAATAAAAATATAATTTTAAAATTTGCACATTTATATATTATAGATTTATTGAGACTTTTTTTAAATTTTTCCTGGGACTTATAAGATGCTAAGAATGAACCCAGCTAAGATAGAGCACAACTTGAAACTCACTCGTTAACTTTAAGTAAGATATTTTTGCTATCCCCAAAAACTTGAAAACTTTTTCCAAATTGTCAGCTAAAAGCTTTTCACTTGTGCAGCTTTGATAGTATCCGCAGAATATTTTCTCAAAAATTCGAAATTTAACTTGTTAATTTTAAGTAAAATTTAAAAACAATCTCGTCTTAATAAAACTACAAATAAAAATATTTAAAAATAATACGTAAATATAAATTGAATCTTATAATTATGAATTTATCATAACTTCAAATACACATTAATTATTCTAAAGATTTGATCTTTAGTATTAAAATATTAAATATAATTAATACATAAAAATAAAATATGTCTTTATTAATAATTTTGTCATTGAACTACAACCAAAATCTAATTTTTTATAATACATAAATCTAACACTGAGAACATCGTCCCTACTTTTGCATGATTGCAAACAAGAACATCGACGTATATGATAACCAAACTTTTGCATGATTGCGAACAAGAACATCGACGTATATGATAACTGAAAGATGATGAGAATAGTGGTGGTTATTACTACACTCTTTTAGCATAACTACCTCCGGCATCAAACCTTTGTGGGATGCTTATGATCTTTCTAATAACATGGGATGTTTCAAATCTTTCGTAGCACACACATATGCTAAGACATGTTCAAAAGAACCAAACTTTTCTCTTCTCATTAGTCTCGGCGAAAAGGAGATACGAAAGGAAGTAGGCAAGAACTGATACTACACGAGACAAGTGTTCAGTTTTTTTCCCAAGTTTTTGGTCAAAAAACGGTGGAATTCTAAGTTGGATTCTTACCAATTTGTTGCCAACCCTATTCCATTTGATGTGTAAGTTACAGATATGGCTGAACTGATTCCAAATTACTCTCTTTTGTTGGCTTTATTCCTCATCAGCTCAGTCTTCACCGTCCAACTGGTATCGTTCTTTTTGGTTCAAAGCAAATCTGAACCATCATGACAAAACCTATCTGACGTAATGTTTCTTTCCTCTTGTAGTGGTAATTAAGGATGACAACCGACTAGATACCCAAAAACTTGAGTTCGAGATAGAATTAAATTCAATTAAATATATTTGAAATTGGTTTGATCTTTTTTTGGGACTTTTTTTTAATTTTGTCCGGGACTTATAAAACATTAAGAACGACCCTCGTATAAGATCAAGCACAACTTGAACCTCAATCATTAAACCGTTAACTTTAAGCAAGATATTTTTGTTATCCCCACTTTTGCATGATTGAGAACAAGAACACCGACTGTATATGATAGCCGAAAGAGGATGAGAAAAGTGGTGGTTATTACTACACTCTTTTCGCATAACTACTTGGAGCATTAAACCTTTGTGGGATGCTTATGATCTTTCTAAGAACATGGGATGTTTCAAGTCTTTCGTAGCGTAAGTGTTAAGACATGTTTAGACATGTTAAGACATGTTTAAAAGAACCAAACCTTTCTGTTCTTATTACTCTTGGTCAAAAGGAGACACGAGAGGAAGTAGACAAGAACTGATACTACATGAGACCAGGTTCAGTTTTTTTCCCAAGTTTTTGGTCAAAAAACGGTGGAAGTCCAAGTTGGATTCTTACCCAATTTGTTGCCAACCCTATTCCATTTGATGTGCAAGTTACAGATATGGTCCAACTGATTCCAAATTACTCTCTTTTTTGGTTGTATTCCACATCCAATTGGTATATCCAACTGGTATCATTCTTTCTGGTTCAAAGCAAATCTGAACCGACGTGACGTAACCTCTCTGACTTAATGCTTCTTTCCTCTTGTAGTAATTAAAGATGAAAACCAACAAGATAACCCTAAAACTTGAGTTTGAATTGGAATTGAGTTCGGTTAAACAAATTATATTTAGGTTAAGATGTGATATTCTAATTATACATGATCTCACTTGGAACTGGTCCAATTGCTTCCCACGTCTCTTCAAAAGAAGTGGAATGAATAATTACTTATGTGTTTGTCACATAAAATTCAAATTTATATTATAAAATTAAAAAGTCATGTGATACTTTTAAATATCAATTTTCATGTAATATATTACTCAAACACATTATTTTGAATTTAATTATGTAGTTTTTTTAAATTTGTACATTTAACTAAAATTAGTAAAAGAAAAAATACCAAAATGTAAAAATCCAAAAAGAGAACTGGCCAATAGCTATAGATGCAGCATGTAAAAGCTGCTTAAGCCAAAACACATAAAGATAAACTTAATTAGATCTTAATTACATAAGAGCAGGAACTGAAAAGCACTTACGTATATAAAACTTAATTATGGATATTAAGCTAACTAATCAAGGTTGTTGACCTGGTTTTGCAGATAAATCAGGGTATGACAAGTAAACTGTAAAGCTCATTCATTAACATAAATTGACCCACAGGTCAGACTAACCCACAAACCTTTAAGCATGTTAAAAAATTAGAATCTGGAGATTAGAATAGCACATACGAAAATCACCTTCTTCTTCACTTTTCTCTTTACTTTTTTAGCCAGTGAGTGTGTCAAAATGTACTATTTTGTTCTGCATGTAACACTTGCTTTGTAAGTTTCCCTCATTGTGTTTGTTTTGTAGTGGAGGTAAAACCCCCTAGTGCGTTACACTTAAGTAAAAATTTCAACAGCTATATTGCATCAATTTTTTTTGATTTTGATCATCCTACACTAGTTTATAGTTGATTTGTATGTTGTATTTGTTTGGGACAATAATTGAAGAACACAAGAGAGAAGAAGAGGAGAGGGTGAAGGCAATAATATATTTTGAAAGTTTAAGTTACATGTAGGGTCAAAATAGAAAATGCAAAAAGTGAAGGGTAAATCTGGAATTTATTTGCATAAAGGGCATTTTTTATATTAATAAAAACGAGTGAGGGTAAGATAAGACTTTTATTTAGTTAAGGGTATTTTAGTAATTATTGGGTTAGGTTAGTAAGGCTATGTTTGATTGGACGTAAAGTTTTTAAAAGAATACAAATGAATGAAATAAAATGTAAATGAATATAATATTAGAAATTGTTGTTTGGTAAAGATGAAAGGGTTAATAATATAATATAGTTAGAGCTGGCAAAAAATCAATTTCAAACCATGCCGGTTCCGAACAATTCAGACAAAAGTAAACATTTCATAACTCTAAACTGATTTGAAACTATTTTTTTATATACCAAGCTAACCCGGAATCAAACCAGATTGGAAAACACCCAACTCGATTCGAAACCGATTTGTCTGATTTTAACTAATAGCAAAGGAACATTAAATTGCATTATCTTCTTCCCATCTTTTGCCACAAAGAAAAAAAGAAAAAAAACAAACTTAAATCAAAATTTAAAATTACGTAAAAAAATTTGCCAAATTTTGAAGCAATAATTTTTTTTGCCTTTTTTAAATTCAGATCGGACAATTTTAATCGGTTTTAAATGTTCGATGCTGATCAATTTTAAAATTTTGGGCATTTTATCCAAGTAGGTCAACCCGGATCCATATTCGGTCAAAAAAATTCTAACCTGTATCTATTTTTTATCGGAGAGAGTCGAGTTATCGGTTCGGATGAAATTTTGCCAGGTTTAAATATAGTGAAATATTGTTTGAATGAAGGATTTATAATGTAATATAGTGTAAAATTGTTTATTATTTTACATTCCATCATAAATCCCCAAAATTGCATGTTTTTCACTTTTATTGTTTAAGATGGAATGAGATGTAATACGAAACCCTCCTCTTCTATCCTATTACATTCCATTCCATTATAAACCCTTATCTCAAACGATGGAATAATATTACATTCATTTCATTCCATTAATAAACCCCCAACCAAGTATAGTCTAAGGTTATTAATTTTTATAATTAGGAATAGATTATAAAAGAGAATAATGTTGCATCATTAAGAGTAATTGGGTTAGAAAATTTTCGTAAATTAGTTTAATAGAATTTTGTAAATCATAGGTCAAGATTGACGTCTAGCAACATGTCATAATCATCCAAATATCAGGAATGTCAAAGTAGCTTGACTTAACCTGTCCATACATAATTATGATATATAATTTAATCATTTCATCATCTAATATTTCAATCGGACAAAGTATGCATATAATGTCTAATTTTTTAGTCAAATCATGTTCGTTCTTGCTAATTAGTAATTAATTTATAATTGAAATTTGAAAACACCTTTTTCAAATTCACTCTAGTCATAGAATTCCATAAATCACTACTATTCAATAACAGTGAAACATTCTCTCTAATTACTTCAAAGTGACAAATCCTTTATTGACTTACTCAACTATCTTCATATGGTTCTTACTGCATCAAATTACTTTTGACTAAATTATCCAAAGACAATTCATAAATAACATCAAAACACAGTAATTCTCACACAAGATATTTTGGTAATCTCAAATCAAAGGATCACTTATAAAACCATTATTATGAGAAAATTTACGGACACATAAGTAATATTCCATTTAGGATTCTCATAGTCGGGTTAATTCAGTGACTTATTCTCTAATAATCACCCATATATTAGTTTAAGTATCTCCATATTTTAATTTATGAAATTAATTACTTTCTTCATAAGAAATATACATAATGTGTGCTAGTTTTATCGTTTCAATAATATCTCGTCTTGATGAAACTACAAATAGGAACATTTAGGAATAATACGAAAATGTAAATTAAATCTCACAATTATGGTCTCATCATAATTTTAATTACACATTATTTATTCCAAAGATTTAATCTTTAGTATTAAAATATTAAATGTAATTAATACATAAAGATAAATAATTTCTTTATTAATAATTTTATGAAACTACAACTAAAGCGATTGGTTGTAGGTTATAAACTAACGTTAGAAACATCGTCCCTACTTTTGCATGATTGCGAACAAGAACATGGACGTATATGATAGCCGAAAGATGATGAGAATAGTGGTGGTTATTACTACACTCTTTTAGCATAACTACCTCCGGCATTAAACCTTTGTGGGATGCTTATGATCTTTCCAATAACATGGGTTGTTTCAAATCTTTCGTAGCATACACATATGCTAATACATGTTCAAAAGAACCAAACTTTTCTGTTCTTATTAGTCTCGGTGAAAAGGAGACACGAAAGGAAGTAGACAAGAACTGACACTAAATGAGACCAGGTTCAGTTTTTTTCCAACTATTTGGTCAAAAAATGGTGGAATTCTAAGTTGGATTCTTTACCCACTTTGTTGCCAACCCTATCCCATTTGATGTGTAAGTTAGAGATATGGTTGAACTGATTCCAAATTACTTTTTGTTGGCTTTATTCCTCATCAGCTCAGTCTTCACCATCGAACTGGTATCATTCTTTTTGGTTCAAAACAAATCTGAACCATCATGACATATCCTCTCTGACGTAATGTTTCTTTCTTCTTGTAGCAGTAATTAAGGATGACAACCGACAAGCACTCAATATCCATCGGATAGAGATTAAGAATTGCGATACTTGAGTATAAGTTTGAATCAAGTTCAGTTAAACATATGACCGAGTTGGGGTCATAAGTCAACACGGTATTACAATATGGTTGTCGAGCCTCCCTCTCCCAACCTCGCCGGCCCGAGTTGTTCAAGCTTGCAACTGAGTTTGGGCTTTTAGCAATTTTGAGTTTAGATACAGATTCAATTTTAGGTTGTCCAGTCTCATCCAATCCGAAATTTAAAATTTTTAATTTTTTTTACATATTAATTAAATTTGAGCTAGATTCAATTGGGTTACAGGTCACTCAAACTTGAAATTAACGTTTTTCTCTTAATTGAGTCTAAATCTGAGTTACTTGAGTCAAAGCCTAGCCGGTATCTAACTTTTCTATTTTCTAAAAAAAGTGGAATCTTTGATATATAACATGTCAAAAGTCGCCCAACTAACCCGTCTCAGCCCACTTTTAGACTGCATTGATTGGGCCATTGGTAGGGTTAATCCGGTCACGGGCTTATTATAATTGGTTCGGCTCGGCCTATGGCCTGTTGGTAATTTTCAAAATGATGTAATTTTGAATATTTTTAATTTAAAAAAATACATGAGACTCGACCTGCCTGTAGCCCGTACGGGCTTATGGGTGGGTCACGGGCCAATCAACCAATAGACGGGCTAGGCCACTGACCAGCCCATGCATGCTAGCCGGCCCACGAGCTACTATGACCCCAGGCTAGACTAAGCCGAAGACAACCCAATCCCGACTTAACCTATTGACATCTCTAATAAATCTAAGCCTGGTTTAAAATAAGAGTTGACTCATTAAAAATACCTAAATTTATACTCACAAGTTAACCTTTTAATACGAGAGTATTTAAAATCAAACTTCCTAATAATTATTAAAGTTCAAGTCTAAGCTTAAAATATTTTATATTATCTTATTAACTTCAAATAGAGAAGGATAATAATTGAATTAGATTGAGATAATTTTTTATTCCATCCATAATTAAAATAATATTATTTTTATTAAACTAGTTTTAATCTAATCTAGTTAATCCATAACTAATAGTTGTTAACTTTTCTATGTGCCTAACTAAAATAAAGATGCTTGCTTGTTCCTCTTAAATACGTTTGTTAGTTACTTATAAAACTTAATGTCCTTTTCATTGTTTCAAACAATATACAAACAACAACATCATTTACAGGCTCTTCTTCGTCTGCGTGTCATCATACCAAAAATTCAGTATAACCAGTTTAGATTAAAGGATAATACTATATTCCTATTTTTTATTATCTTAAAGTATATTTTTGGACATTAATTGAGATTAATGTTGAAGTTTTTGCTTAGTTGGTGCTTAGTTGGTGGCAACGGCGTCAATACTACCACTACCATCGTCACCACCAACGACAACATAAACAATAACAACAATAGTTAATATGAATCTTACTAATATGTAAAATTTGAATAGATTTAACAGTATGCAACTTTACCCCTGATTAATAAAGCATATATATTAAAAAAGCTTTTTTAAATGTAATTTAAAATTAAGATTAATTACATTTTTTACTAAAAGCTTATTCAGTATCATAAATTTTTAAAATTTTAAAATATTAAATTTATCTTTTAGTTTAGATGGTGCATGATGCATGTTATATCAAATTAAAAGGCTAAAGTAGTTGTCAAAATATAATCTGCAAAATTAAAATTTATTAAATAAAAATAGAAATTACATTAATGGTAAGTGAATATTTAGCAAAAATTCGACAACTATATTATACTTTACTTCCAAAAAATGATGATGGAATATTATACAAATCTTTATGACATCATTTTTAAATGTCTATCTAAACACAACTTCTTTATTAAGTAGGATAATACTGCGTACTATCGAACGTTTTCAAATTTCACGTGAGACTTCGGTCTCGTTTGGTTAGCTACCAATAAGTTATTTTTTAGCCGATTTGTTGTTTTCAATTGTTCGACGAGAGGTGTTTAGAGAGTAGCATATTCATTGGCTGATTTAAAACAAAAAGCTCAAAATGAAAATGCTCCTATATAGGAGCATTTTTTACCGACAACTAAAATTTTAAATATCAAAAGCCAATTGTGTCCCTTAAATTTTATTACTAAGTTGCGTAAGATCTTGCTGTTTAAATTACATTCTTGATTAAGTTGCAATTAAGTACCACACGCGTCATATTTTTGTTGATTCTAATATACAACAATTTCTGGTAAGTAGGACAACCTAGTTGAGGTTCCTAAATACTTATGTTTTTAAAAACAATGTTTGTTCTTATAATTGTTTCATGCAGAAGTAGATTATAAATAAAATGTTGGCATTAAACGAAAATGAAAATAAAAATAGTGGCATAAATTTCTCATAGATGATGAAACAATAAAGGTGAACATGATTTGTCTAAATGACTTGAAATGAACATTCTGTAAAAATTATAATAAAGAGGAATGTAGTAATCGTATTTCAAATATAAACAACTTATACTAAACAATTAATTTTATCAAACATTTCTAACAAATAACTAATATAATAAGTTGATTGTCACATATTATTTTTAATTAAAGTGGGTGTTGATGCCGGCGACGTTATTAATTATAAAAATTTAAATATATTAATTCGAATTTGTTATTACTTAGAAAATACTTAATCTGATTTTTTTGAGCTTGCCAAAATCGTAATGTTTAATAATATGGATAAGAAAAATTGTTTTTTGTCCACTCTCCCATTCACCAATTTATTAGTCACACGCCTCCCTATTTGCTTGCAATTTTCAACCAGCGTGATATGCACGCGCTTTTGCGAGATTATCCCTCGAGCCCCTCTCTTGTAGGTCCAGTTTGGATTTTTGCCCGTACCAAGAGCAAGACAAAACATAAATCATAAAAATCATTGTCAGGTCATGGTTACAGTAAAGGAGGAGTCCGCTATCAGGACGGAGTACTAGAGAGTATTATATTTCTTTTTCTCTGTCTTGTTTATTTCTTGTAACAATCACAAGTTTGATTTTGTGTTATCTGAGAAGCTGGAATCCGAGAACATGTCGACCAGTACATCTGATCTGCTCGGGCAAGTCCAAACAGCTAACAAGTTCGACCCAGACGTCTTGTTTCGGTATGCCTCCGTTCATGTCTCTGGTTTTCCTGCGAATTCCACCAGTTTTATCGTCAAAGAGGTATATATTGTGGCTTTTTGGATTTTCTTATGGTTTTAAACGAGTTGCTTGATCTGTGGATTGGTGGGTCGGTTTTGATTTTGTTAAAGATTGTTTCTTTTTTTGTGGGTGTTTCTTAGTTTGGGCATGGACAATCGAACCCGACTTTTCTGTTGGAAGCTGGAACTGGAGAGTTGGTGAAGCGGTATGTGTTGAGGAAGAAGCCACCTGGGACTTTGTTGCCTTCAGCTCACGCCGTGGACAGAGAGTATCAGGTAATTTATGGTAAATTTGCTTGGTTTTTTTGTTATTGATTTCTCAGATAATCACAGAACAAAAGAGGAGATTTAGGACATGTTTTTTAGTGGGAGTTTTGAAAGGTTTCCTCTTGTTTTTATGTGGGATGTAACAGGTTCTTCGGGCTTTGAGTGAATACACAGATGTTCCAGTTCCTAAAGTATTTTGTTTATGTTTGGATCGGAGTGTTATTGGAACTGAATTCTATATCATGGAGTTCTTGGAAGGACGTATTTTTATAGACCCAAAGCTACCGGTATGAACAATTTCTCCTGTAAAGTAGTTGTTGGTGTTTCATAATTTGAACTGGAATGACATTGCCCACTACGATTTACAATTCATAGCTATGTGAGCTAACAGTGTTGATGAGCTGTATCAAATGTCTTCTTACCAGGGTGTGCCACCTGAGAGGAGAGCTGCATTATATCGAGAAACGATAAGAGCTTTGGCAGCTCTACATTCTGCAGATGTTGATGCTATTGGTTTAGGGAAGTATGGATTGCGAAACAATTATTGCAAGCGACAGGTGTGTGAACTTTCACTTAAGTGTTTGATTGATCATTGGTTACAGGAAGTGACTGCATTGTAATTAGAGTTTCCACACAGGTTCATTTAGTTTTGTATTTCGGGTTTTTGGATGGATCAGCATTTGAGGGGTAAATTACAATTTCTTGTTCGGAGGCATAGCTATCAACTTAATGAAAGAGCTTACAAATACTAGGCCTTTGTTTTAGGTAGACAGATGGACCAAACAATACCTTGCATCAACTGGAGAGGGCAAATCTCCAAGATATCCTAAGATGTTGGAGCTATCTCAATGGTTACAAAATCACATTCCTGTTGAGGATTCTTCAGGAGCAACGTCTGGCCTTGTTCATGGAGATTTTCGCATTGATAATGTTGTATTTCATCCTATTGAGGTCTGTTGTTAGAGTTGATGTAATTTACTAGAAACAGCTTAAATGATAATGAGAAATAAACCTGATATGATACTCTACATGCTCCAGGATCGAGTGATTGGGATTCTTGATTGGGAGTTATCTACCCTTGGAAACCAAATGTGTGATGTTGCATACAGCTGCATGGTACTGAATAGAGCTAATGATCAAAATTTTATGTTTTTTGCATGAAAGAAGCATTGCTTCTATACTCTCTTCTTCCTAAAATTTTACAGATCTTGCTTTCTTGATTGGTTTTCAAGTATGTAACTGTTCCTTGGATGTCAAAAGCTTCAGTTCCTCTTAATGACTACTCCAAACTCTCTCTTTTCCTTTTTTCATCTTTCTCTTGGCAGCACTATACTGTGGATGTTGATTTTTCCAAAGATCAATTGGGTAAAGGTTTAGAAGTCACTGGAATTCCAGAAGGGATTCCTTCCCTAGCAGAATATCTGGCAGAATACTGCTCTGCATCTGTAAGACTCATTGCAAAACTTTGCTCTATCATGTGATTTGTGTGTTGAAGTATTCCCAGGGACTTGTACACATGCTATTTCTTTTGAGCCTTTGATCACAGGAAAAGGACTTGTACACATGCTATTTGCTCCAAAACTGTTTTTTTTTTTTTTCCGCACATTCTCTTCACATTGAGTGTTTGTGGGCTTCCAAGATTAGTATACCATGATTTAATATATAATCGTGAAGGCTTTCCTGTCTTTTGTTGGCATTTTTTTTCTCTCTAGTAGAGGCTACAACTTAACTAAATTTGTTATTGTTTACTTTTACTGGACTTTTCCACTGAAGGGTAAAGCTTGGCCTGCCAATCAGTGGAAGTTCTATGTTGCCTTTGGTATGTTCCGTGGTGCATCAATCTATGCTGGAGTACATAGTCGTTGGATTATGGTAATTTCTATATGCAAATTTGATGTTTTATCCAAATTTTGATACGGACATTTTTATCATTAAAGTTCAATGCATTAACACAATAATGATCACTACGCTGTTTATAGGGTAATGCTTCAGGAGGAGAGCGTGCTCGAAATGCAGGAACTCTAGCAAATTGTCTTATAGACTCTGCGTTGGATTATATAGCAAGAAAGTCTGTGCTTCCTGATCACCCTCCATCTGGTAGCTTCTACCATTAACCAAGTGCGCTTTGTGTCTCGCTTGTATCTGATTTGCCAAATGCTTTAAATCATTTTCATCTTACAATTGTCTTCGTTCATTTGGTATTAGATAGTATTTATGATGTTTTACTCTGTTTTAGTGATTGATGTAGAAAACCATATTGAAATATGTCCATAGAACTAACTTAATGAGGTGATTTACCACACTGCAGTATCTAAAATAATAAGGTGAAGCTAGTATAGGTTTGGTTGAGCTGTCTTCTTTATGGGATATTTCTCCTATGATACTCTCTTTTTACTATTCTTCACTTTATCCTTCTCCTTTTCTGAAGATGGGGAAGGGGCGGAGTTTTTGATGCTGAAGTACAAAAGTCTTAAGTCACGACACATTTCTATGTGAATCATTTTCCTTTCAAAATGGATTGCATCTAAATATTTGTTGAGGGAAGCAGACAGGAAGTATAGCAATTTGCCTGGTTTTTCCTTGTTGTCACTGTTATCAACAACATCTTGACTTTGATTTTGGATCTCCATATATTATGTCACTGGTGGCCATAATCGAGAAGCAAACTATTGGACCATGAAGTGTGCTTAATTTATTTGTACACAACATCCACCTATTAATCAAGGCAATAGAACCTTTTAAACAAATTTTTTGCTTAAGATACTTTTCTCTTTTGCTATTGACTTCCAGTTGCACGAGATTATATGAAACCATATGGTGAGAGCATTCATCAAGGCTCTTCAAATGAGAGTGGGAAGTTTGTTCCTAGTAAAAAGGTTCAGGACCTGAGGAATAGATTAATCAAGTTTATGGAAGATCATATATACCCCATGGAAAACGAATTCTACAAGCTTGCTCAATCTTCTTCACGGTGGATGGTACACCCAGAGGAGGAAAGGTTAAAGGAGTTGGCAAAGAAAGAAGGGCTGTGGAACTTATGGATACCTGTAATAATGCTTCATCCCTTAAGTGCTATGTTACTCTTAAAATAAGAGCTGTAATAGTTATAATCTTGAGATTTTGTGCTTCATGCAGTTTGATAGTGCTGAAAGAGCGAGAAAACTCATTTTTGATGGAAGAAATCATGTGGTCTCTAATACACATGACCAGTTACTTGGTGCTGGCCTCTCAAATCTTGAGTATGGATATCTTTGTGAGATCATGGGTCGTTCTGTTTGGGCACCGCAAATTTTTAATTGCGGTGCACCTGACACCGGAAATATGGAGGTACTAGCTTCGCAAACCGTTGTTTCCTCCTACTTAATCAAGCAAGCTATGGATGAGAGCTTTTTACGTTTGGAAGTTGCCAAAGAAACAAAAGAAAATTATGTTTTTCCTTATAGGTATTATTGCGCTATGGAAGCAAAGAACAACTACTTGAATGGCTTGTCCCTCTTCTTGAAGGAAAGATCCGTTCTGGATTTGCGATGACAGAACCCCAGGTTGCTTCATCAGATGCAACGAATATCGAATGTTCCATCAAAAGGTATCGTACTGAACAATTGGGCACTCATTTTTTTTCCCCCTTCATTTAGTATATAGGAACTTAGATTAACCAAGTGATGTAGTTTCCATGGGAGATGGGGTTCAGTTTGCCATTACATTTTCTTTTCTGGTTCCATATCACTGGGTATTGCAGAAAAGATATATGTTAAAGAAAGAGATCATCCTATCAGTTGACCAGTAAGTTTGATGTCTTCATATTGTTTCTTTCTGTTTCCTGATATTATTGTAGCAAAGGCTATAACTATATAAAGAAAAGAAAGAAGAATCCTTTTCTATCAAATTTCTGTTGAACCAGATAGGCTATGTAAGGCAAGGTCTAAATGTTTGCTTATGAGATTGTTTTTCATATTTCAACTGATACTTGTGTTAATGCGGCCAAAGTAAATATCAGTCATCAGCTTTGCTATTTTGATTCCTTGTTTAGACAAGGAGACTCCTATGTCATCAACGGGAAGAAATGGTGGACAAGTGGAGCCATGGATCCAAGATGTAGAGTTCTTATACTCATGGTTAGTTTCTTCCAAATGCTGGATTGAGAATGTTGGTTAAGGTTCATGGAGTTTTAAGAAGCTGGTTGCAAAATTATGCAGGGAAAGACCGACTTTACTGCTGCTAAGCATAAGCAGCAGTCCATGATTTTAGTTGATATTCAGACTCCGGGAGTGCATGTGAATAGACCTCTTACAGTCTTTGGGTTTGACGATGCACCTCACGGCCATGCCGAAATCTCCTTTGAAAGTGTGCTCATACCTGCAAAAAATATTCTGTTGGGAGAAGGACGTGGATTTGAAATTGCCCAGGTAAAGTTGGTTCTCTTCCCATGGATTTTTTACAGTTCAATAACGAGTAGATTGTAATATTTACAGAAATCAAGGGCTTAATGTCAGTCCTTACCTTTTCTAAGGTAAACAGCTGGTTAATTACCGGCAATTACAATCTGCGTTTCTGGTTACTTCTGCAGGGTAGACTAGGCCCTGGAAGATTGCACCACTGCATGAGATTGATCGGTGCTGCTGAGCGCGGTATGCAGCTTATGGTTCAGAGGGCTCTTAGTAGAAGAGCATTTGGCAAATTGATTGCTGAACATGGTTCATTTAGATCAGATGTCGCCAAGGTTCTTATTATTCAATTTTTTGTTCAAGTTCTTTCCTTTTCCTCCTTGAAGAAAGTATGTTTCTGTCTAAATCAACTGGATTATCATTCCCACATAAAATTGGTTCAAACTAGAAAGCATAGTTTGGGAAGATGTGGCAAGCTTTAATGCTAAGTTTAAATGTCCATATGCAGTGTCGAATTGAGCTAGAGAAAGCTAGATTGTTGGTTCTCGACGCAGCTGATCAGCTTGATCGACTTGGAAACAAGAAGGCTCGCGGGATTATCTCAATGGCAAAGGTAAATCTTGTTTTTCAGCATGAGGTGTTTCACTTTTGTCTTTGCGATCATGCTTGAATAATATTCTTTACGTGGAACAGGTTGCGGCTCCAAACATGGCCCTGATGGTTCTCGATATGGCTATGCAAGTACACGGAGCAGCTGGTTTATCATCTGACACCGTTCTACCGCATCTCTGGGCCACGGCAAGAACGTTAAGAATTGCAGATGGTCCTGATGAAGTTCACCTGGGTACAATTGCGAAGTTAGAATTGCAAAGAGCTAAACTTTGAATAGCTGCTGAATAAAACACATTTCTTCCAACTAATAATATAGGCTGATCAATACTCACATAAAGAGGATGATAAAGGAGAATGAGGAAGGAATGAGAAAAGGAAACAGTTCGTCGAAAGGTATAGCGGTCTTGTTGCCGATATCCGAATACCGGTGACAGCAAATAAAAGCCAAGTTTTTTTTTTTTTTTTGGATTGTGCATGGAAGATAAAAGATGACACACTTCCTTAAGATCATAATAGCATTGTTTGTGATGTTTCTGCACTTAACTGACGTGCATAGTGTATCGGTAACTGCTTGAAGAGTAATAGGTTGGATTAAATCGGGTTTGCCCCAAATCCGGTCTAGCCCAACTCCTTAAATAAACGTCATATTTTTCTTAAAATGATGTCGTTTTGTGAAGAGTGTTTAACTCGTTTGGACTTGAGTCAGAATTGCCAAGTCTACATATGGTAGCTTGACACTTGTGAAGTAGAGGTTGGTTTGATAGTAGTTGCAAATTTTATTATTATTTGTAAAAGATACAAACCTATTTTAAGAAATTTTAGAACATTTCTTTGATTTTTAAAATTTTTGAAATTTTATTAGTTTTCATTTTTTTAAAAAAATAGATTTCAAATAAAAAATAACAATGAAATAATAATAACATCGATTATGAATTTTGTTGAGAAGCAGAATTTGGTAAAAAATAATAAAAAAATGCATGGACGTGAATTAATTATATATTATTTACATGACGCGATTCTTAAATTCAAATTGAATTAACAAAATTTGATTTAAATTAACAAATTTTTATAATTAGCTTAAAATATTAACCTAAACAAATTTAATTAATTCATATCAGATTTAATATTTGAATTATATAATGAAATCTGATCGGTCAACAAGAAAAAATTTATAACAGTTTCTAATATTTTTTAAATTTTGTGAGAAATTTATGTTTTTTACCTTATATAAAATATGGTGCGATTGCGCGCGATTTAACTTGTTGCTAGGCATGTTTGATTGGCTTAATTGTTTTTTTTAAATTTTTTGATTTTGTGCATTTAAATTTTGATCCATAAGAAATTTTAATTGGATAAGGAAAAAAACTAATTTATAAATTGGTTAACTATGTTTTAAAGGAAAATAATACATTTCTCAATTGTAAAATTTAACCTGAACTTAGGTTGGTCAAAAGTATTTTGAATAATTATGACAGTTTGAATATTTTAAATTATAAATAGAACATAGTACATTGTATTATTTGTATTATTAATGTCACCATTGTTTCTCTTTATTATTTATTTATTTTATTACATCTTTTATGTTTACTTGTCTTATTATTTTATTTTATTATTTTTGTTTTGCATATGTATGCATATCTATTTGTAGTTTTGAAGTATTTGTGACAAATTGCATGTAGGTTTATCAGAAATAACTTCTTTATTAGGTACGAGTAAAGTTGCATGTTGTCATACTTTTTCAGACCTTACATCTTAGCGAAACTTTAATTGAATAGTGATGATAATGATATGCATGGTAGTAGATGTTGTATAAACTTCATTAGTTATTATATAATTAAATTATGTCATTAAAATTAGACCGTGATTGCACACACGTAAACATATACATCATCATCATCATGATCACACTCAATCTGAAGTCCCACAATAAAGTAAGGTCTGGAGAGATTTGACAGTACACAACTATACTCCTACATAGTAGAGAAGTTGTTTCCAGTAAACTCACATACAGATGTGACAATAAAATAATGATACAGGTTAAAGAGTAAATAAGTAAAACTGGCACGTTAAAAAGTTATGTAAATAAACTTACAATAAATACATAAATAAATAAAATATAAAATATAACCAACCGATATACCTAATATGATGTCAAGACCTACTAGTACCTGAAAAATAAAAACAAACAAACGATATATTTGATATGATGTCCAAATTTACTACTACCTGATAAGTTACAAAGTCCGACCCTTCTCGTCTCTAATCAAGCTAGGAGTTTTTGCTCAGAAACATGAGGGAATAACAATATAATCCTACGTTTTCATACATACACATATGTACATATATGTATTTACATAGTTCATGATATGGATTTATATAGGTCTATGTAGTATTATAAAAGAATATTTAAGAAATTTGACCTATAATTCAAGTTATTCAAAATAATTTATTTTAAATGAAATATCTCACATTATTCAATAGAATTTAAGGTTAAATAAAAATTTTAGTATAAAATATTTTGAATAACTATAATTTAATTCTGTTTTTTTTTTTAATTTTCTATTCTAATTTTTTATTTGATTTTTTCTTAAGCTGGTTTAAGTGTCTTGATTAATTTAAAAACATGTTAAATCGCATTTTGAAAGTAACAAGTTGTAGTCAAAAGATTATAGACTGGAAATAACGGTCAGATTAATTTTGGGACAATTCAAGATAGAAAATATAGTTCCTACAATATTGGAAATGCTCCAAAGAGAGTGGAGACCATGTTTTACATTACACGCAGAGTGTGGTGGTATTTTTTCAGACCACAAATTTTTGCGAACAGAAACCGAAAGTTTGTTTGAGGTTACTAATCTTAGTCTTTCCAAAACCTTATATAAGATGTTGTCAACCATTGTCATCACTCAGATCAGAGCCCAGAAGAGCTTTTAGGGCTCTTCTTTCCAATAACGTATTGTGTTTTTTGATATTTTGTACAGAACAATAAAAATCCTGTCAATATGTCGTTTGAAAGCGGCTCCTCCTCCTCCGAGAAGAAGAAGAAGATCGCCATCATTGGCGTTTCTTGTGTGCTTTTGGTGGCCGTCGTGGTCGGTGTGGCGGTTGGTATAAGCGGTACAGACGATAAAGACGACAAACCGGCTCCTCCTAAAGGTGGCGGTGACAGTGGTCAGCTACAAACTTCAAATAAAGCCATTGAGAGCATTTGCCAACCTGCGAACTATAAGGAGACCTGTGAGAATAGCTTGAAGAAAGCTGCAGGTAACATCACCGATCCTCAAAAGCTTGTTCAGATAGGTTTTCAGGCCGCCATTGAAGCACTACAAGAAGCCGCCAAGAACTCTTCAACCGTGAAGGAACTTGCTTTAGACCCTATGGCAAAGCAAGCTCTTGACAACTGCGAAGAACTGTTGGATAACGCCATTGAAGATCTCAGAAACTCCTTCAATTCTCTCGGGGAATTCCACTTCGAAAAGATGGACGAGTTTGTGGAGAGTCTTAGGATCTGGTTAAGTGCCACCATCACTTACCAACAAACTTGTTTAGATGGGTTCGAGAATACCACCGGTGAAGCTGGTCACAGAATGAAGGAGATTTTGGTTGCTTCCGGTCAGCTGACGAGCAATGCGTTAGCTATGGTTACCGGACTCGCCGACATTTTCAAGAGTATGAACATCGCCGGAATGAACCGTAGGCTTTTGGAGAGTTCTGACGACAAATTCCCGACCTGGGTTACTCCGGAGAAGAGAAGACTCTTGCAAGCTACTCCGGCGACCATTAAACCTGACATTATCGTAGCTCAGGATGGAAGTGGCCAATTTAAAACCATTAACGAGGCTGTTAATGCCATCCCCAAGAAATCGAGCACCACCTTTGTGTTGTACATTAAGGCAGGAGTTTATAAGGAAGTAGTGGCCTTGTCAAGGAGCTTGACTAATATTATGATGATCGGAGACGGCCCTACAAAGACAAAGATCACCGGAGATCTTAGCTATGCTCAAGGAGTACAAACATTCAAAACCTCAACAGTCTGTAAGTATCTCTGTGAAAAGCCTGTTGATCTGGGTGTTCAGAATCTGACGATCGATTCATTTGTTTTTTGTCTCAGCAATCAGTGGGAACCACTTCATGGCCAAAGACATCGGATTTGAGAACACTGCCGGAGCTATAGGACATCAAGCGGTGGCGCTGAGGGTACAAGCTGACATGTCCGTCTTCTACAACTGTCAAATTGATGGTTACCAAGACACACTCTACGCACACACCAACCGCCAATTCTACCGTGACTGCACCATCTCTGGAACCATCGACTTCGTCTTCGGAAACTCCGCGGCGGTCTTCCAGAACTGCAAGATGGTGGTGAGGAAGCCATTGGACAATCAAAGGTGCATCGTCACAGCACAAGGAAGGAACGAGTCTCAGCAACCAACTGGCTTCGTTATCCAAAACTGCACTTTCATGGCCGACCCCGAATACTTCCCAGTCAGGTTCATCAACAAAGCCTATCTGGGACGTCCATGGAAGGAGTACTCGAAGACCATTATTATGGAATCTCAAATCGATGACCTGATTGATCCCGAAGGTTGGCTCCCATGGCTCGGTAACTTTGGGCTTGAGACCTCCTTCTACGCCGAGTACAACAACAGAGGACCTGGTGCGGCTTTGGATAAAAGAGTAACGTGGAATAGTATTAAGAAGCTCACTCCACAAGAAGCCGAAGGTTACACCGCCGCCAATTTCTTCCTCGGAAATACCTGGATTCCGGCCACCGGTGTTCCTTACTCTTCAGGTTTCATGAGTACTGCGTAAACTCGTGTTGTAAATGCATAGTAGGAGAACCCAAAGATGTAACATTGGTCTCACATATTGTCATTAATATATTACAAATTCATGCAATTTTTGGAATATAAATACACAATTATTTTGTTACTTTATAAAAATATATAAATAATGATAGAGGTAACAACTATATTACAAATTCATGCATTTTTATAATATAATGTAAAAATATTTGGTTATTTTATGAGCATATATAAATAACGATAGAGATATTATAAATATCATTGGAATGTAATATATAAATATTTGGTTATTTTATAAGCATATAAAATTAATGATAGAGATAATAAACAACAACGAGGCAATAACTCTCGGTAGGAATTCCGCTAAAATGAAAAGTCTACGAAGGTTTAATAATACAGAGCCTTATTCTTATCTAATAGAGATTTTTGATATTTTATAAAAGTATAAAAATATTTTGCAAATTCATGCATTTATTTTTAAATATAAATATACAAATATTTGGTTATTTTACAAGCATATGTAAATAATGATAAAGATAATAACTAATGCCATTGATCGATGCGAAAAATAGTTGATTAAACTATATGTTGCATGAATTTTTTTTAGTGAGATAATATATATATATAAAACATCATATTGATTAAATATATTAATTTAAAGAAATTAGTTTATGAATTACGAAGTGCATCTATAATTTAATAAATATGTATTTAATCAATTAAAAATTTATTGTATTTCACCAATTTGATTAGTTGAATATAAATTTATCCAATAATAGTATACATTATATTAATACAAAGTATATATTGTAATCTAATTGATTTAATTAACATTAACAAATAAATTAAAAATCATATTTTTTATTGTAATTCCAGAAATTAATATTTAAGCTTCTAAATGTTATAAAAATAAAAAATCTTGTTATATAATTTTTAAAATAGTTGTAATAAAATTATATTTAAAGAGAATATGATAGTAAGTTATCATTTTGTTTATAATTTTAATACATTTTTAATTTTTAATATGAAAGATTACAAGATAAATTTATTATCCTATCAATTTATAAAATTATATATTTTTAGTGTATATATAAAATATTTACATATGTTAATTTAAAAAAATGTGTTCACATATATAATAATTAATATGAAACTTTTATAGGGTACGTTTGGTTCGGCCCAAGTTTCTACAACATTGCAAAGTTTAAGCCCACGTTGAGGAGCGGGAAAACGACCAAAATCACAAGCATTTGAAATCACTCCCTCCAAACCAAACGAGACCTTCTCTGATTTTCCCAAACTTTCTGTCCCGTTTTCTAGGTGATCAATCAACCTCCAAGCACCTTTCTTTTTCACACCTCTCAACTTCTGACCACTCACAATCCAAAACCCATATGGTGCATCAAAATCCCGGTTGAAACCCCAACTCCACGACAATATTTACACACTCTATTCGCTACTCTCCCAATGACCAACAACAAAGAAGAACCCGGAAAGTTCCACACCGTGCAAGCAGAGCGTGACCTAGAGGCTAATTGGGAGGTGGATCTCGCCAAGAAACTCGAGGAGTACCTCTTCAAGATCTGCTCTGGTGAAATTACCGGCGGCGAAGAGGATACCTGCCAGTTCCCCGTGAATTTCGCTGAAGGTTGGGGCTTTATTGATTCGTCTTGTTTTTTTCAATTAATTTTGCCTTTTCTTGGTTTTTGGATGATGGGTTTTTTATTAAACGAACAATTTGTGTTCATTTATTTGTATGGTGGGAAATGTAGCTGCTTTACTGCTTCAGGGTTCGGTTCAAGTCTACAGCAGAAAGGTTGAGTACCTATACAACTTGGTCTTGCATGCTTTGGACTTCCTTTCCAACAAAAGGTTTGATTCTTCTCCTTGTTTTTCAATTTGAGTAACGTATTTGTTTTGTTTATAATTTCATTTTTGGGCCTTAAAGGATATTAATGGTAAAGAATGAGGTTCAGTGACGAGTGTACTGAAAATGGATTTTTGAGCCAACTGAGGGTTGGGGCTTTTTGGAAGTGAGTTAATGGTGAACCTTGTGGGACAAGTGGTGGTGTACACTGAATTTCCATTCAGCCGATTTAGTTTGATACGTTTCTCCAAGTTAGATGTCTGACATTCAACATATTGGATGTGAAAAGTGGAGCCTATAATTTTGGTTGGAAACTTGGAATTATATAGACAACAGTTGCTGATTTTTTAATGGAGAAAAGCAAAGACTTATGAAAAAGATGTCATTTCTAAGACTTTGATCATTTCTTGGTTCAGGAGTTTGTTTGTATCAGCTTAAGTGCGAAAGAAGCTTACTTCATGGACACAGTTAGGAAGTAAATTGCAAAGTGAGTGACTTCTTAAGCATGAATTCCAATAATCATGCCGTCGAGTGTTGGAACTTTTGGGAACTTGGAAACCTATTTTCAAAGCAATTTGTGCCAAAACTGATTTTCAAACTTGGCTGGAAAAGAAGAGAAATAGCTGTTTAGTTCTTTTCAATTGTTTAGTTAGATGTGAAAGTGAGGTCTGTGTTGACATTGTCAAAGATATGGACTCAAGCAGAAAAAGGAAATGGCTTTAGGTAAGAATTTAACTCTTGACCCTAAGAGGGAGTAATAGACATGATGTCATTTTCCAATTATAAAATTTTGGTTCAAAATCCTTGAGAAAAAAACCAAAGAATGTTAATTTGTACTTTGTTATAATTTCAAGTTTACTTTTAGGATTTGGTAGCTTCTTCATTTACATATCGTTCGGTATTTATAATGTTTTTATCATCTGAAGACCTGATATATACTTATCCGAACTGAGCATGTAGTTATGCCATGAAATGACATTTAACTGCTATGAATTCTTTGGCAGGCAGCAAGAGCAATTGGAGGGCACACCAATCCTACCTGAAGAAAGTAATTCTCATGCTGTTTCTGTTGATGAGAATGATCAGTTCTGGGGATTAAATGATGTCCCAGGTAAGCTTGAGCATTGTAAACCATCTTGGTTAAATTGCAATGACAATGTTGGTCTAAATGTCATATTATTCCAGTGGAACCAAGAAACCTCCTGGATACTTCCACCAGCAAGGATGCTTCCCTCCATCACTTTGTCAAACCACCAGCGAATCTTGTTGTTCTTGAAGGTGATTGTTTAGACAACACAGGTGACAATGGTGAACTAGAGTCATATCTGGTATTACATTTGCAATAACCTTCTCATTACATCATCGTCTAAAATGACATAATACTTCTGTTATCTACGTAATGCTAACAATTTTTTCTGTGTGATTGCAGTTAGCCACAAATGATCTCTTCCGTGATTTTATACTGTTAGACCCTCGAGATGCACTATCTGTAAATGATTTTTTGGAGGATGTGACTGGAAAAGGACAAAATAGTACTTACAGAGGCAATTCAGGTTGTAAGAGTTTCCAATCCCCCACGAGACGGTCTGGAGGAACTGCTCATAAGTCATCCCATGGAAAGAAACAGAATGCTAATGTCAATCAATCACCAGCAGCTGGTTGCAGTTTTGGAGGCAATGAATGTAAATTGGGACCCGACTCTCCGGTCTCTAGAAATGTTGAAACCAGTCATAATACATTTAATGTGAATTGTGGGCATGAAGAACCAGGTAACATGGAAGATTTAGATGATGACAATGAGGATGATCCTTGGAAACCTCTAAATCCCCATGAACTTGGGAGCTTGAGAGTGAAACCCTTTAAGAAAGGTTGTTTTCAGGCTTGTCAATTTGTTCTCTTTTTCCGCCATCTAATAGCCTTTCACATTTTTTTCAATGAGCAGTGAAAGCTTTCAGAAGGAATCTTGCAAACTCTGCCTCTATCAAGCATATTTCCGTCACTAAGCTATTTCCACTTGCAAAGTTGCATGGTCCGATTAGTCCAGAGCTCACAGAAATGTGGGAAGCACACTGTAAGATATTAAAGAATAGTGAGAAGTCTCAATCTCCTCCATTATATGAAAAGGTACCTTTTTTCCTGAAATCTTAATCTACCTGCACATCTGTTGCTGTGTTGCCTAGATTCCTGATCTATCTATTTCAGCTGAGGGAATCCCTTGCCAGTAGAGGGCATAATGTCTGTGACAGATTTGGTCTTTCTGGTGATAAAAATGAGGATAATGCATTTGATGATGGAGTCCCTGATTTTGGGGATGCTGAAGATAATATGCAAGAAAATGTGTTCATGGATGAAGATTTACCCTTTAATCACGAAAAGGTCTGCAAGCTTATGATTTTATGTTTGATTACTAGGAAAGATATATGAGATCTCTTATTCTTTGATGTTTTGTAGCATGACGATTTTCCTGCTCACTTGGACAACAATGAAGAATTGGGATATGCAAACCCAAGTTCTCAAGCAAGCCTAGAGGATCTTTGTCAGTCTCACCTAGTAAGCATTAGTTTTTGTAATTTCTGAATGGTATTTCAACTTAACAATCCACTCTTACTATTTATTTCTTTTGATGTGGGTCATGGTGAGAAACCTTTTTTCTACTCTGCTTCATGCTTACATCTAAATGGGCTTGTAATGCAGGATCACATTTTTCAATTATCCAAATTTAAAGTTATTTCTGCAAGTTGGTTATGTACTTGGTATTATACTATTAAAAGTAGTAGTGTGTAAGTGTGGAAATTCTCATTTCCTCCCCATATCTGTTCCGTTTGTGAATTCCTTAAAAAATACACAAGAAGCAACTATGAGTAAGAGTTGTAGTCTCTGTTTGTTTATTTTGTGAGTGGCCTTTCTCTATTGCTTTCTTTATTGCATGTTCACGCAATTATACATTTCATATAATTTGTAAATCTAAGCCAATCCTATAGATCAACCTGTCTGTTTGATTTTTGGACTTAGTTGTGCATTTACTTGACAAGATCTTTTGCCAGCATAGTTTGGAAGCAAGTGGAATAGTTACCCATTTTGTGTCATACAGGATGCTCTACTAGCTAACATAGCTGAAACTGAAAAGCAGTCAGAATTAGCTGCTCGTGTATCATCGTGGAAGCAGAAAATTGAGCACAACTTGGAAGAGCAAGTAACTTCCATATCTTCTTTTCCATACTATAAATCTATTTTTAATCTTGATGGATGATTGCCTCAGTTGTCTTTTGTTCTATTTAGCTTTTTCAACATTTGTATAATAATTGATAGTAAGTGAAGGAAGTGAAGGAAAACTTATTTTCTGATAGGATTCACACCCTCCATTTGATATTCATGCCTATGGTGAAAGAATTCTTGAGAAGATATCTATTGAAACACACACGGAAGGTGCTATATCTTTTGCCGATGTAGTAACCGGACAAGAAAAGCTTGAAGTTGCTCGAACCTTCTCTGCTCTACTTCAGCTGGTAATTTTGTGACATTTGTGCCTGGCAAGTGATTGATAATTCAAAAATAGGTTCAGCTTCTCACTTTAAAATAATGAAACAAAAATGCAATTATCCTTCATGGTGACAAGAATTTAGGCACTGGAGTTCCGTTGTGCAATATCTTAGTTGCATGTCCAACATTACTACCTCAGAACACATTCAAAAACACCTTGCCTTTGTAACTGTATATTATGGGATGAATTAAATGTCCTGAAAATGCATAAAAAATTGTCCCTTGGTTTTCATTTTCAGGTGAACAATGGAGATGTTGATTTGGATCGGAGTGGACATGATGGTGAGTCCATTTGTTATACAGCTACCAATCCTTTCCATATTCGACTTAGCCATGACAAGAGATCGACGAAAGCTCAAATTCCATTGGCGAAGAGAGGTAACTCACCAAAGAAAGCATGCAAGAAGGGTGGTAGGAACAAACTTAGAAGAGAAAGGTCTCCAACTTTTGATGGATCTTTACGAGGTGGATCAGCAACTATGTCAGTAAAACCAAACTCCAAAGTTTCCCAGAAGTTGGGGAAGATTGGCAGTGTGAGGTGCACTCCTGACGGTAAGAGGAGACGAAGATCCCGAATTGTTCAACCATTGGGCTTGCATTCACCAGGGCAAGAGACAAGGTGAGCAATGTATTGTTATTTGCTGGTACAATTCAAACTTTACATTGAATTAGCTTTCAACTCCTGACCTTAACTCTTTGTAGTCCTAGATTACTGACATCGTTCAATAAGCATTGTAATAATATTCCGTAATTTGACATATACTAATTTCCCACAAGCAATCAGGCTTTGTATCCAGGTTCCAACTGTAGAATGATCTTGTTGCTCAGTCATGTAATTGTATCAATCTGCTTAATAGCAGTATTTACAATCTTTAATTTCTTATTGTATATGTCAATCTATTCTCTTTTATTTCGTCAAGTGGTCCAAATCTGTTAGTTCGGGTCAATTGCATACAGGTCTCTTACCTCTTTCATGACCTCCTATCTGTCTGAATAGGTTCAGACATCATGTCATCTGCAACATAATCTCTTTTACAGTTGTGCTTAATCCATTGTTGTCCTGTAAAAGCTTGTCAAGTAAGAGTCATGGCGTGTTATGTCAATTCGGAGTTGGAGAAGGGTCCATTGAACAGGAACACAAGAAGTCATGGTTCTGTTAAAGATTCTGTTGTTGACGCGTAAACTCGTTGGACTTTTGATTGATTCACACTATGTCAGGTCCTCAAGCTTGACGGAAACTCCATTATATGTTCCAATTACGTCAGCTAAAATTAAGCTTTCGAAAAAGTCTGGGAAAGTTGAACGAACCAACTTGCAGGGGTAAGTCATTTCTAAGCAAAAACATCAACATGTTCTCTACAATTCTTCTTCGCAAGTTCAAGTGGGAGTTTGTGTAAAAATTAATAATTAAAATTTTTTATCAATTTGGTTAATTTAATCGAAAATTTTTAAAATTATTTAATTTTTTTATTCGGTTTTAACTTTTCGGATCCGATTAGATTTGCTCTTTTCAAACTCAAATTTGACGTGACACTTGACCAATATGCATATGTATAATTTAATGCTTATGTTTATTTAATGTTAAATATAAAGTTAAGTGGACACTAATCCCAAAATCACGTTGATAATGGATTACTAACTTTGATCCTAACCAATAATTACCACCATAATTGCACAACCAAGTCGCCACTTGATCACATACAAAAAGCTTAGGTTATGTGTACTAACTACCTATCTGCAACGTGGTCACTAAGTTCACATGCCTTTTTATTAAAAAGAGGACACTCGCTTTATTCTGAAGTTTTGCTTTTAATTGAAATATAAATTATTTAGAACATATATTTGAAAAATTATTATTTATATTTGTTTATTTATATAATTTGTATCCAATTAACCAGCCTGAGTGGTAACCATATATATATATATATATATATATATATATATAAATAAAATATTTTCATGATACATTACATTTGAATTTATCAAAAACAGTCTCTTTATTAAGTGTAAGAATGTGTATTATCAAACTTTGTAGACATTTCAAAGAGCATCAAATGAATGTTGATGATTATTATATAAAGAAAATATTTTTATTTTTGGCAATTTTAATTTAGCATAAAACAGCAAAGACTCCTCATATTCATATATAATGTACTTAATAAAAAAGTCTTTTTTGTAATAAAAAAATCCAATAAATATTTTCATACTAATTTTTGTAGGTAAAAATATAATCATCAACATGTACACTAGTCAAAGTCAAACTCGGTTTCCCAAATCCGAAGACCAAAACCCCAGAATGTGGGACCCAGATCCCTGTCCTGTTCGGCCACTCGCCGACTTTTGCCCATGTTCTTTGTAGACCTCTTTGCCATGTGGCACGTACCCACTTTACCGAGTTAACTCCGAGTCTCACCTCGTTCTATGTCCACAGCTGCTCCCCCGCAACCACCGGAGCTAGCCGCCGAAGGCGATAATGCCTCCCTTATTTCCCTACTTAATATCCTCGTGAAGGATAACATCCGGTAAACAGGAGATCGGAAAGCTTGACTCGCCGGAGACTCTGTCACTGACTCGTCCTCAAGATTTGGTTGTCTCCTGGGTACTTCTATGGAAACATCCACAAAACCAGCCGGTTTCCGACGCCCAACGGAAGACGACGTCGAAGTACCAACATGGTCTTCCTCCTCTTGACAAGTCCGGCACAATTCATTATGGCTCGATTCAACCTCAGTGATCTCCGAAGAAGAAGAAGGAGAAGAAACAACTTGGATGGGACACTGGATTACGGGTTCAACAAGCGATCGACAAAGCGGACAAGTGGAGTGAGAGTGAAACCACATATCAATACATTGAACGTGAAAACTGTGGCCACACTTGGGCAAAGTCCGACCCATTTCCTTCTCTCCAAACTCTGACAAGCAAACGGCACACTCCGCCAAGCCCTCGTGGGTCTCCGACGAGTAAACAAACAAAGGCAACGACCTGAGTACGGCATCGTCGAGTCCGCGTTTGGCTACAACGACGCTTCTTGAGTTGGGGTTGGCGGGATCCACGTGGAAGACGAGATGGGCACGGCGCCCTCGGTTTTGGCGAAGCTGGCGACGGCGTACTCGAAGAAGGTACCAGCGCGCGTAGAGATGGAGGCAGACCATCAAAACAACAACGAAGAAGAGGACTACGATCGCGCTCATCATGATCCTCCCGCTCATAGCATATCCATTGCTCGTGGGCCGGTCTTTCGATTCGATATCCATGGGAAGACAACCTTAAAGAACAAAACAACGTTGGTCTCTGAACTTAGCTTCCGGTTGGTGTCTTATTCTAAGTAGAGCTATCGACTCTGAGGAGGTAAGAGTTTTAAGTGATTGATACGTGAGTTTGTTGCATAAAAGGAGGAGGCAAGGAAGTGATGTCGGAGGAGGAAGGTTCAAGAGGGTTTCTGTGAAGTTGTTGGATTGTATAATTAGGTCTCTGTGTCTCACACACCCTCGAGGCTCGAGGGTTTTGCTTTTTGAGCTTTTATATATAAAGGTAAAAGATGAGTCTCCGATGGTGGTCTTAGGAAGACGCCAGTTTTGACGCGGGAAGCTCTTATGAGATAGTAAGAAGTCTCCTTCCTCACAATTTCCTCCGCGTTACCTTACACTATTTAATGATGTGTGGGGAAAGTAAGATGAGGTTTGAAAGTCAGCTGTTAGGGGCATGGATTCAGACATCATGGACACTGGTTTTGACTTGGTGGGTAGTGTCTATTATGTGTATAACGGGAAGTTCATTAAAAATTTTAAATTTAATAAATTATAAAAAGATTTAGTAACATTTTTATTAGAAAGAGAGAAATGTTTATTTTTTAAAAATCTTAACTTTAAATTAAAAATATTAAGTTAAATTCTTTTAAATTTTATCTTTAAATTAAAAAATTTAAAAATTACATGCCATTAATTTATTATTCCCTTTTAAGAATGAAAATTATTGAGAATTTAATTCGATTTTGTGATAACAAATTCATTTTGATCACAATCAAAATTTTAATATTCAAATTTAATAAAACATATTTTAAATTTAGATATATTTTTTAATAAAATTAATTATAACATAAATTTCAAGTTCAACCGAAATAAATTAAGAGTCAATAGGAAAATAGAGTTTGAAAGTACTTAATTTTAGACCTAAATTGGAAAAAAAATCAAACTCAAAGTTGAATGTGGAATTTATATTCATATCTACTAAATAAGAAAATATTAAAAAGTTTATAAGTGGTAATGAATAATTATCTAAATGATTAGTTCTAATCATTTTGACAATTGTTGACTTAAGCTTAATTCTTGTTAACGGGCTCTACACTCCACTCTTATTAAAAATTTTACCATAATATCAGAGCAAGTTTGGTCTAGATTATTAATTTTTCGATTATCCGTCTGGATGTTTAGTCCCAGCGATCCGGTCCGGCTACTACTACGTTTATTTTAAGTGACAACTGAATGTCCAGTCCTAGTTGCATTTGAGGGGGAATGCTAGAGTATCTTATATTGACTAAACATGAAAATATTAAAGAGTTTATAAGTGAGAAGAGCCACCTATTCAAATGACTATTTCTAATCATTTTAACAGTGATTAAACCAAGCCCAATTCTTATTAATAGGCTCTATACTTTACCTTATTAAAAATTCTAACATCATATGAATTGCTAATTAAAGCTCGAAGTTGGACTTTGTTGTTATAAGTAAAACGCAGAAACTCTTGGTGGGCGTGGTCTCGTTTAGTTTGCAGGCCCGTTAACTGTTTGTTGGTATTTTAGCTATAATTAATATTTTAAAAATATGATAAAAAATTTAAGGTTTAATTAGATAAAATTAAATAATTAAAAATATTGTTTTCAAAAAATTTGAAATTTAATTAAAAAGTTTTAAATAAAATTAATTGATTTATTTTAATTTATAAAAATTTATTAATTTACAAAAATTGACCGATTATTTGATAATCGATCAATTTTTAACAATAAAAGTTATTAAAATAAATTGAATCGAAAAGTTAATGATCAAATAAAAATTGACCGGTTCAAAATTTTTACAAGTAAATTAGTCGAATCATATAAATCATTTAATCGTTGGAGATAAGTAACCTTCGAAAATAAATAATCTTTAATAGAATTCAATTCAAATGATTAATAGTAAATTGTGTTTAAGTAATCCTTTGAAATATATAATAACTTACTTTTCATGTAATTTATCAATGATTGAAAAATTAATAATTTATAATCTAATTATGTAACAATAAACTCTAACATAGAGCAAACTCGTGCCGGTCAACGCGAAATCCAAAAGTATTAATCCAAATGAGTCAAACTTATCTACCAAATGGACTAGGATTAATATTTTTCTAGTTAGTGATAAAACAAGAGCAAGAGAGATCTAAAGTCTCAATAAAACGATAGATTGAAAATCAAACATGAGTAGCAAACGCAAACTTAGATCGGTATTTGACAAGCGTTATTTCACAAGAAAATCTGCACATTGATTCTTCTCGCGCATAACATTATGCACATAACAGCTCCAATTTCGTCTAAGTAATTTCTTGATTATCATAATAATCACTCGTTGTGGATGAAATTTCGGGCAAGAATAAACAACGAGCTTCTACCACTCCTTCAAAGCTACAATCCGTTTCTTGCACGACAAGAATTTATGAAGAGCCTCCAAGTTGGGCATGTAAGGTTTTTGTGTCTTGTCTTAAAGTTATTGTTAGTTTCCAATCGAAATACGACACCCAACTATGCAAAGATTAATTAAATCTTCAAATATCGAAATGCGAGGATCAATATTAATATTAATTATTCAATATGAGTCTTGAAACTTATAATAGTTAGGTATTACTTCAAACGCTAATTTGCTTTAATTCATATTTTCGGACTAAGCATACACGTTTCTATAATTTCCTTACTCAAAGCTTATGTTGTAATATTATTGCACATTGAGTACATTCACGAAATTGGATGCAACTTGCCAATTACCTATCTGCCACGACATTCAGTATTAATGTGACGATTGACCTCCATAATTCTTGGGATTTTTTACCCCATCAAAATTCCCATCTCATCCTTAATCAAAATGCCATCAAATGACGCATTTAGGGATGGGAATTAGGCTTTAGTGCCTTTGTGGTTGAGTTTTTGGACGATGAATAAGTACTTTTTTCACTGTAAAATTTTTTTATAAGAAAAACGAGTGCTTGATTGTAAAATAAAAAAGTACTTTTTTAGTAGATATAATTTTTTTGGCAGCTAAAATAGAACTTTTTATAAAGATCAAATTCGGAGTTTTTCAAAAAAATATTTTTTAGGTAGATTTTTCAGATCAATTGACGAATCTATTTTTAGTCCCTTTTAATTTTATGTTTTACACATACTTTTCACAATACCTATAAATACATCTTCACGTTTATTTTGAGATTTATATAATATTATTTAGCTTTTTTATATGTTTTAATATTTATTTTTAATATTAGTTTTACTTATGTTATAATCTATACAAAAGATTTGGTTAGATATATTTTTATTTATGTTTCATATGGTTTAAAATTATATAATAATTAATATATTATGCTTTGTATATTGTTTAATATATTTTAAATAATATTTATATGCATAAATAATTTTTATTACAAAAGAAAATATAGTTAAAATTAAAAGTATTTTTTATGTTATTAAATAGTCTATTGTATGAAACTCTTTCAAAAAAGTTCTTTTTTAATTAACAGTCAATTAGCTTCTTAACAAAGCTCTTCTCAGAATAGCTTTACTGATATAAGTTCGTCCAAACATGCACTTAGGCTCAGACCAAAATGCCATCAAGTTAATTGAACCTCGAAGAGTCTCGAATCGAGCTCATGCTCAAGCTATTCAGGTTATGATTGGCTCAAGCCCTAATAATTATAAGATAAATAATTTTATTTTGTAAAAAATGATATCATTTTTTATTTTTTAATTATTAAAAAATTAGGTTGAACTGAATCGAGTTAATTTAGGGTTAGGTTTCGAGCAAGACCTGATCCCTAGTAGAAGATGTTGGAGAGGCTCAAGCCTGGGTGAGCACTATTTGATAAATTCTATTTTAAGTATGAAAAGCTTATTGATAATTATTTGGTGATTATTATTGTTATACATAATAAAAATATTATTTTTATAAAATAAGAATTTACTTATTTAATAATGATAACTTATTATAAAATAATGACATCTTATTTGGTCTATTTTAAATATAATTAATTATTAACAATCAGTAAAATTGACTCAAAATTAGTATATTCAAATTATTTGATTGATTTAAATTTGTTTTTCAATTTTTGAATTAATCCTAATCAAACGAGCTTAATTAGTATTTAGGTTATCATAAATTTAACGTTTACACTAATATATTTGTGTATATATATATATATTATAAACTTATATAAAAGCAATAGCACTCATTGAGGATATCAAGGCAAAGCACCAAGCCACTCTGCAAGGCTCCTAATATTGAGGCTTTGTCACTGTCCTCATGTCACAGTCCAAAAACCAAAGCAGACTCACAAACAG
This sequence comes from Erythroxylum echinodendron, assembly GCA_027575705.1. Classification (NCBI taxonomy): domain Eukaryota; kingdom Viridiplantae; phylum Streptophyta; class Magnoliopsida; order Malpighiales; family Erythroxylaceae; genus Erythroxylum; species Erythroxylum echinodendron. The sequence continues at coordinate 53,673,462 of JANZXR010000172.1, read as the reverse complement.
TGAGCGAGCGAGCGAGTGAGAGAAGGTCAACCAGACTTTAAATACAGAGAAAGAGATAGTATGACTGAAGTGTGTGATAAGATAAACAACTCCTTAAGCCCCCAAAGCCTAAATACCCTCCTCCTCCTCTGCTCTACTCTGTAGACTCTACACCTCTAATACCTCTGGCTTTGTTCCAAGTTCTGGCGGTGTTTGGTTGAAGGGAAAGTGAAGGAAAAATGTCGAACAAGTCTCCGATTTTCCCAATGCCAGAGCCTCAACATTTCAGCGACTACGGTTTTGACCCTCAAATCGAATACTTTCAGGTTAGAGATGATGTTTCTTTCGGAGTTTTCTTTTCAAGTTGATGTCTTTTTGCTGACCCTGTTTTTGAGTTTTGTGGTTAACCAGTTTTTGGAGGAAGCGAGAAAGCACAAGAAAGAGACTACGAGGTCCATAGATTCGTTACACTTCAAGCTCCAAAAACCCTTCTCAAAGGACGACTCGAGCAGGAAGATTCAAAAGAAAAAACGTTGGTGGAGAACTGCTCTGCTCTTCTTCAAGTGGAAGTGGATCAACGTCCACAAAGACGACACTGAACGTGAAGATGTGCATAAAGCTCGAGCTCGAGCTTTTAGAGCATCAATATCAGGTCCTGTGTATATTACCGAAAGCAGAAGTGGCTCAACCACTCCTTACAGGTCAACTAGCCGACCATCTTCAGGTCCACTCGCCGGAACCCTAACCCCGGCACGGAGAGGTGACGTGGAGATACCTTACTTGAGTCTCAGAGAGCTGAACAGGGAGCAGCAGCAACACCAGAGGCTCTCCACCGCCTCTGCTTCTAAGCCTATATACTTGGTCACTTGAAGCCTCAACCAGTTTTGAAGAGCGAAAGATAAGTTTTTGTTCTTGATTTGATCCATTACTGATAAGTTCGGTAATGGGGTTTGGGGTGATATGTATGATTGATATCATCTTTTTGGGGTTTGTTGCCATTTTTCCAGCCTTTTCGTTGCAAACTTCAAAGGTGTTTGATCTTTTGGGATGGTTGCTTCCTCGTTCTTTGGTGTTTGTTGCTTACTTGCTCTCACTTACTTTATTGACTTAATTAAATCAAAGTGATTTAATTATATAATTTATGAGTTATTTTATAGATTTAATAATTATGAGTTAGTATATATTTGATAATTTAATTAAATATTTTATTAATATAATAAATAAATAAAATGATAATTGATGTTTAAAAGGCTCTCTTTTTATTAGATCACGAGCTTTTGGTCTCATTTTTCAAAGGTATATTAAATGGGATCCTTTGATAGATCTTATGTGAGATATCTATATATTAATATTGTATTATTTGTCAATTGTTTGTCTTTATTATTCTTGGGATTTGAATTTTACGATGCTTAATAAATTATAATATTTCCATATTATAATTCGAAAAATAACTTTTATTTAGACCAAATTTAATAATAATTTCAACCTTCTCTTTATATTTTTGTAAGAATGTTATTTTTGTGACTCGAAATTTTGACTCTTTGGTCACTTATCCTCAATGTCATAATTAACATGGAATAATAAAACTTGAAATAAAATGTCGTGAAATCAATTACTAAGGAGAACAAAAATACTAACAGCCTGTCTAGTTGAACGTTAATTAACGGAACGGAAGGAAACGATTTATAATGGAATGAAATGTAATATAATGAAAAGTTGTATGGAAGAGATGAAAAAGTTTATAATGTAACGTAGTGAAATATTGTTTAGAAGATGAATTTAATGGAATGGAATGTATAATAGATGACTATTATATTCCTAATGTTAAAATGGTTGATGCAAAAAGTTTAACACTATAATTTTAAAATAGAAATTATGTTCAATTAAAAAGCCACACACAACTGTGACAAATAATTTTTTAAATATATTTTCTATTTTAAAATAATAAAAATTTATTATTTTATTATTAATTATATAAAATTTAAAAATATTATTATTAATTATTTAAAAATTTTTATGATTTATATTAACAAATTATGTATTTATATTTTTATAAATAAAAATATATAGAAACAGTTAAAGAATAATTTTTAATTATTTTCTATTTTTATTAATAATAATTTTATTAAATTTTTTATTTTATTATTAATTATATATATTTTTATTAATAATATAAAAATATTATTATTAAGATGAGGAGAAATAATATTAAAATATTATTAATTATATACAAGAGAGTTAGAGCTAGAAGAAATAATTTGAATTAAGAAAAATTATTGAGGGTATATTAGGTAGTATGTATTTATTAGTTTACGATCCATCCTAAACTTTCCAAATTGAAGGTTTCTTATTTTCACTGTTTAGGATAGAATGAAACGTAACATGAAATCTTTCATTTTATCTTATTCTGTCCTATTTCATTATAAAACTGTCAACTAAATAATAAAAGTGCATTATATTCTATTTCATTCTATTATTAAACCTACAACAAAAAGTTCATAAGTAAATTTTATATAAATAAGTAGGATTGGAGTAAATAAACAATGTGGAGCCTTTACGACAAGTCGTTTTCAATCGCTGGCTTAAACTCGGCTCCCATAACGCTACAAAAAAAGTAGCGGCAGTACCATCAACGATCATATGCCCTCACTTACTTTTTGTGCACGAACTCTTTAACGTTCACATGATTTTTTTTTCTTCTAAAGTACCAAGATTTAATGATCTGAGAACTTTTTGGTGATATATTTACTGCCAAATCGCTCTTCAAAGTAGTTTAAAACATGCTTCTGTATTATCTATCAGTCAATTCAATTCAATGGTGGATCTCTCATCTTTCAGATCTCTCATGGGTTGTCTCAAAGTTGTGTACTTTTGTTTTGTTTTTTCCTATGGCGTCTAGCTCTTGGGCTTGCTCACCTTCTTCGTCTGGTAGCAAACTGTCAATTTCCTGCCAACTGCTTGGAACCGCCAGTCATGCAGCTTGTCTCATTTAGTTTGAAAGCTGTTGGCAATTATGGTAGAAATTGCCTTAGAGATTGATTTCAAGTTTCAATACAAACATCTTATAAGATAAAGTAGATCTATAAGGGTCATTTTTTTCAGAATTTTACAAGTAGGACACTTATAATCGTATTGGCAACATTGAAAATTATGAAGATGCTTGACAATTCGGTGGTTGAGATAGTAATGACTGCTACAATAATGAGTGGCCTTTTTTGCAGAAGGAATTATGAGATGGGCAAGAAAGTTTGCAGTCATTCATCAACAACTCTCTCTGTCTCTCTCTCCATTTGACTTTTAGCTTTACCTATCCACCAGTGGCTGGTATAAGCATATGCACAGTAAATATAAATGCTTTAAAAACTGAGCACAAGTTAAATTGGTAAAAAAAGAGATTTAAGATTTAAAAAATTTAAGACTTTATTTGGTAAATAATGGATTATATTAATTGTTAGTTGATTTTATCAGCAGTTAGTTAATAGCTGATTATATCAAATGATTTGACTAATAGATAACATTAGCGGTTTATTAAAGATGTTTGATAAAAGTAGCTATTTAATATTAGCTATTAATATATAAAATGACTTATGAGAGCATCATTTAAAAAATATATATAAGGGCATGAATATTATATTTTTTAGTATTTCGTTAAATATTTTTATAAGAATTTAGATTTAGATATTTAATTTTACAAAATTTAAGTTTATAACTTTAATGATGATGATGATGATGATGATGATGATAATTTAATGTTAAATTCTCTATTAATATTCATGATGCAAGGAGTTATATCATATTAGTATTTTTCATATAATATGTATGACTTTTATTATTTAATAAATTAAAAATATCTATAATTATAGTATGACAAGAAATACGATATATAGTTGTTATATACTAAAAATATTAATTCGATGTGACTATTTATGTTCAAAAACTTAATATTATGGTATTTTTAAATATAAACTAATATTATAAAATTAAATAAATATTAAAAATTTTAATTAATCTCTATTGTCTTCCAAACTTCACGACATAGTTGTACGATAAAAAAACCAACTTTAAAAACATACATTCCAAAAGTAGAAAGTAAAATGAAAGGCAATATTGTTAATAGGCAAATAGCTAATTCTAAAAACTCCTCTTATGGAACTTTTAGAAATCAACTTATTAGGGTTAAATAAGCTAACCAATAAATCATTCATCAAACACATCAATAGCGTTTTAAGATGGTCAAAAGGCTAACTTTTAGTCAATAAGTTAAAAACAACTGATAAGTTATTTGCCACACACGTCCTAATTGTTATTAGATAATCATAAAATCAATTAAACATTGAGTTAAATTGAAGAATTTAAAATAAGATGTGTCCTTAATTTAAAGCTTAATTGAAAAAATTATTAAATAAAATTAACTACTTAATTATGATTTACAAAAAATAATTAATTTATAAAAATTACCGATTAATTAATAAATTAGTTAATTTTTAACATCAAAGATTATTAAAAAAATTGAATCAGAAATTAAAAACTGAATCAAAATTAAATCAGTTTAAAAATTTTATTATTAAACTGACCGATCTAGTTCGATTTTTTAATTATGGGTAAATATGACAGCGGGTTAGATTGGACTGGACCGTCACCAGCCCAATTTAATCTGACTTCCCCAAGGTGTCGGCCTAAACCCATTCAGTTCATTTCCATCAACTTAGATTCAGGGCAAGTTCGAATCCTTTTATCAATGCCAAACATTAGGTGCCATGAGTGCAAGTTTTGAAATGGCCCATAAGGATTCATTGACCATATTCATATATTTTGTTAGTTTGAAGAAAATGGGCCTCTTTGGTGGGAATAAAGCATAGTCAACCAGTCATAATAAGTCAAGGTTTTGTATTAAACTTTGTAATTGATCCAATACCTATCAATACTATATACTATTTTTGATATTTTAAAATTATAAAATAATTAATCAATTTTATACAAACTTACTTAATCAATTTTTATATAATTAAAGTTTAGTTCATGTTATGATTAAAACTAAAAAATAATTAAAACTTTGACTTAACAACTCAATATATTAAAATTAAGAAAATATATTTTATTTTTAAATATAATAACTATTGATTTAAAATAAACAATTTTTTTAATTTACCCCTTCAACTTTTCTTAATTTACAATTTATACCCAATAATTATTATATAAAATAGTTTACCCTTTCAAATAAGTCTCTGACCGGGTTTTGAACGCCCATGGAACAAGAAATGGGGGCCTAGAACCGGCCTGACCCATTTTCATCCATAATAATGCAAGCTAATACACCAGAAGTATGACGGGAACTTGGCAAAAAATTATACCAACTTCTTGAATCATTTGAGATGTTTAGATTACCATCTCACCTCTTAGACATGAAGTCAATAACATGATTTTTATTACTCCTTGAAATGATGTTTATCAGCAACTCAATGTTCTGATTTCTTGGGATTGCAAGTAAGGATGCAATCTCTCTCTAAAAAGGTTAAAAGATGCTAACATGGCTCAACTATATAGGCATCTCTGACATGGGATTGCAGAATTATGAAGACAAATCTACACTCTGATCCAATCCTCAGGAGTTATAATTTGGCTTACCTAATTACTAGCTGTAGCTGGCCTTCTGCGTTTATCAACATTAAATTCAACATCAAGAAGGCCTGTGATGCCGGCGGTTACCTTCTGTCCTGCTTTGACAGGTCCAACACCTTGTGGAGTTCCTGCAAGTTTAGATATGGAACCAGAACTACTCAACTTCAGGCTCCATATTTAGTGTTGCTGATATGAAACAAGCCTCAACACCACCAATTTCATGTGATAGATCACAGGATATTAGACAATGTTCAGAAGTAAAATGCTTCCATTTTGACAAAGACATGATCTTTTTTCCTTTCATTTTTCTTCTTTGGATAAAACACAGATTTCATTTAAAATCAAGGGTAAGTTACACAGGACTCACGATAGTTTGGACCTTCTTTTTCACTTTACTACCTGACTTTTCAAAACTATAATTTATCCAGCTGAGATTATGTTTTTGTATCACCTGTGCCCTTTGCTGTCGTTAGAAAACTTAACGGAAAACGGAAAAACGATGATGTATTGCTTGTGTAGGTGTTACGTGATACAACACCTATCTTAATTGTGTCATTTAACACAAGTAATATGACATTGTCTCAACATTCTCTGTTAGGTTTTCAAAAAGAAAATGTTGTGAGGGGTATGAATGACATAAATTGTGAGAGTGTATACATCAGAATTTTATTGTCTATATCAGAACTTGCAGATAAAGCAATTGGATCAATAGAGTAGAAGAAAAGGTTGATGTAAGTAAGGTAGACTACAAGATGATAAAACACCGACTTTAAGGGCAAGCAATTAGCTTAAATATTTTGATTCAGAGATAAAAATCAAGGCCAGTTGCTTATTAAATATATATAAATTCCAATTATGAAAAATTATTCTGATAATATATGTGATTAGACAATGAAGTGAAACAAGAAAAATCTCCACTAATACCTGTTAAGATAACATCTCCTTCAAAGAGAGTCATCACTGAACTTATGTGGCTAATCAGGTATGGAATCTTGAAAATCATATCCTTGGTGGACCCTTTTTGCCGTATTTCTCCATCTACCTGTATTTTGTTCTCACGGTCAAATCTGAATGTAGGATGCTCAACTTGGAGCACAACAAAAGATAAAGGTGATACCTTCAAACATAGTTCCAAGTTATGTGGATCAGGAATCTCTGACTTGGAAAGCTGAAACATGTTGATGAAGAGGGGAAGTTGGAGCATCAACATCGATTTAATGAACAACAACACATCCATTTACTGAAGTAAAGCGAAAGAATGTGATGTGAAAGAGCTTAAAGTCTATAAAAAAGTAAAAAGAGGACAGATAACTCAACCACAGTCACAAATTTATTAGAGTAAGATTCAATTTTTTCATATATTTTAATTGAGAAATCCTTTACTTCTAGAATAAGGATTAAAAACTTATCTATATATGTGTGCTCACTCCTTCAATAGGAAAAAAGCTTGAATTTTCTCTACAAACTTGAACTTCCAACTAGAAAGTGTGATGGTTTTTGGAAGAGTGGTTCTTAAACTCTATAAGTGATTCTTAGTTCCCTATTCTTCTTTTTTTGTTTTCTCACTAGAATTTCGCATTTCTAACATAAATTTCCAGCAACCAAAGACCTAAAATTCTAGTCATATCTAACCTGAAATTCCCGCAATATAAACAGACATTCCAAACTTGAAATTCCAGCAGTCAGTTTTTCTGAGTTTTATCTACAGAAGATGGATTTGGTTCATTTAGCAGTTATTCCTAAGATCACTACACATTAAGGAAAAGTTTGAGTAGCAAGCAATACCAAAACTCTCTTGAGTGCTCATGAACACAACAAGAAGCTAACAGTAATGAAAGAAAAATCATAACAGCTAATAGATCCTGTTCCAACTCCAAACTTTTTCTGGTCTCTTACACTGCTCATAATTGCAAATGCAAGCAAACCCAGACGCATCTAATTGAATACAAGGACATAAGAGAAGATTGAACTTTCTTACAACAGAACTTATAGGTGTGAAGGTATCCTGCCCTTTGGCAACAGTCCATGGAAGTCCTGCAGACTGAAAAAGAGTAGGAAGATAAAGGGTTACACAAAGAAGAAGAGGAAGAACAAGAAACCCACCAAAACAACTTTCCAAATTCATTCCACTCAATGCAATTTTTCATCCATTGAATCATCTAATATTAAAAAGGGCACAAGGCTTCAGTTTTTACCTTAGCAGAAGCTTGAATTTCCCTTGCAGTCATGTCCAAAGCAAGAGCATATCCTGAAACACTCCATTACTTCTACTTAGTCAAGTAACTTCATCCTAATCCTCCCCAAAACTTCACACCATTACATGGATCATCAATCACTTGCCACTAAAAAATCAAAACTTAGTAGTGAACAGTATACCTCCAACATAGTCCATGGCACTAGCCTCAGACACGTCCCGAGCTTTCTTTCCGATGACAACAGCGAGCTCCACTTCATGATCCAACGACTCCAATTCATGTGGAATCTCGATTGTGCCTCCATTTTCCAAATAAGACGAAGTGGGTTTCAAGAACAACACCGGTTCCTGACAAAAACCAAATCAAGTTCGCGTCTTTTCGTTTATCTTCACCAAATCACACGATCTAAATTGAACCTGATGATTAATTATATCTGTAACAAAAAGAGATACCTTTGGCACGGCGTTGCCGAGTTCTTTAGCGTGGGCTGCATAGTTGCGACCGACGGCGACGATCTTAGTGCCGACTTGGAGGAGCTTCTGTATGCCGCCGGAAAACCCTGCCGCCATTTCTCTATCTTGTTTGTTCGAAGACAATCTAATTACTGTAGTTGGTCTTCGACTGTATTACGTTGGGTTTTTGAGACAATAAAATTCGGAGGAAAACACGTTTGACTTGGTTTTTGAGTTGCTGACATGTCATTTCTATTTCTTGTGAGGATCAAATCATTACCTGAAAAAAGAAATGGAGGACTTTGGTGGGTCCAATTCCGTGATGGCAGTATACATTGTGCCCATCAGCTTGGATTGGCGTATGATTGGTCGAGCCAGGAGGCCTGAGATTTGTTGCAGTTGCAGCGGGAACATGGTGGCGTGGCGGCAGTTGGTGGGCAGTAAGGCTGAGGACACGACCGTTGATCGGTGGCAGAAAATGGAAGTCCGGCTCGGAAAGCTGGAGCTGGGTCCGCTGGTGAGTCTATTTGGACGCGTATTGGTGATCGGTCGAAAACAGAACTGAAATGGCAATCGGCTGGCCCAACCATGGCCCGATCCCAAGAATCTGCATCTTAAAGTCCGTTAGGTGACTAGTCAAGCCTTTTGGGTCTGGGCCTATCCCAAGTCTATATTAAGTATAATTCAATCAATTTACTTTAATTTACTTACTTCCGACGAAATTGGACCAAATCCTACATTTTTTTTTTGAAACGGATACATACAGTATAAATTTTCAAATTGACACAATAGTCTATAAATCACGCCAATCGAGTATTTCACACTAGTCCTATACGACAGGCTCAACCGAGAAAGCATAAATAAGAGATTCGAACATAAAACCTTTTGCTCTTATGCCCCTCACTCCACGAATTCGTTATAATAAAGTGTTTGACTTTGGAATAGTCTTTTCATCAAGTAAATTATCTAAAAATACCAAATTTATTTAATATATCACTTAAACACAAATAATTAACTTATCAAATAATTTATTTAATAAACACAATTTATAAATTATAAGATACTTAAAATTTTATTTAATATTCATTTGACAACATTCCTTATCTTTTTCTAAACTTATTAAAACTTGATTAACTTTTAGGTTAAATTAATTTTTGAATAATTTTACATCGAACTCAAACTTGAAGTCAACTCGATCCGCTCAATTCATTCAAGTAAAATAACATCATTTTAATTATGAACTAATCAAAATTGAGACTATCATCAAAATTTGATCATGTCAAACTCGAGTTAGACTGAACTCAAATCATTCAAATTAAATGATACAAGAAATTTTGTTTTTCCTTATATTAGATGTGTTTTTCAATTAAATTTCTTGAGGTTTAGTCTTGTGATGATCATGATCTTCCATCAAGAGAGATTAGATAATAAACCTATTGATTAATTAGGTGCAAGCTAATGATTTATAATCATAAGCTTCATGTTTAAAAAGATGAAACAGCATGTGAGCCCTATTTATTATCTTTTGATTCTTTTCAATCACTTTTAACTTAATTGATTTCATCTGAAAGAAAAAAGGTCAGGACAAATGTACTTGCTGGAACTTTCCATATTGAAAAGAGTAATCATTTAGTTACTAAAGAAAAGTAACTTCATTTCTAGAAATTAACTTTCCAAATTGTTAAACTTAATTAATGTATGTTGATTTCAGTGACCCAGAGGTTAATTACCTTTCTATTAATTAATGCTCATTTACGTCCTTGGTCTTCTCATTTTTTCATCTGACTTATGTTCTTCATGTCGCATGCAGACCGAATGACTCTATAAAATTACGTCGTTATTTTTACATATTAGGAGTAACGTAAGAGATATCTTTATTTTTATTTTTCTCTAGGGTCAATTCGCCTATAACCATGTCCTCCTCTCTTTGAAAGAAGGGGCGCTTTTGATTAAAACCTCTAAAAGAATTTTGCTTTTTTTATAAATTCACCATATTCAACTACTCGTTGATGGTGATTACATATTCGAATTAGATTGATTGAAATTTAATTGCATCTTTCACTTATTATCTCAACATTAAAATAAAAAGGTAAAATATGTAAAATTTTATTATAGTTTAAGTAAAAAATTTTTTAAAAAAATCACAATTTTAAATTATCCAAAATTTTCTTGTTTTTTCTATAATTTTTTAAAATTTTACTAAAAATAATTATAACATACATGTGACATGAACATCAATTGTAGATCAATCAAATGTTGCTGGATATAAAGACTCAATCTAATTCATAAACTAGATCCAAACTAACTAAATTTGAATAAAAAATAATAATATGAGATTTAAAAAAAAAATCCTAAATAATAGGAGAGCCTTATAATTTTTATCCTAAAAGATTGTTAAACTCATACATTAAGTGTAGGGATGGCAATAGACTGGCCCATGAATTCAGATTCAGATGTTTTCAATAGGCCGATTTATGGGTTAGGCTCATACCCAAACTGACTCAAGGCTCAACTATTTTAAGCAAAATAAGAGTGAAGCTTCTGGTAGGCCTAGTTTGAGCAGTACAGGCTCAGATCCGATTAAAAGAAGATGTTATTTTATACTTTTAATTTAAAAAAAGGTGAGCGGACTGATCTATTACTATCCCCAATCGAGTGAAAGGAAACGACATGAATGTATTTTTTTATTTTCTGAAATTCTCTAATTTGTTAAATTTCCTATGAGACCTTGCACTTGAAGAGGCCTACATTAATGGCCTAATTGGGTGTGTGTTGTGGTCAAGAACTCATCATATCCACACACCAACTTGCAATTTTACGTAGGGTTTTTTCAAGCAGTTTGTACGGTTAAGACAAATTTCTCTTTATTTATTTATTTTTTTTAAACACATGTCACCAACAAGATTTATCAATCCCTACAATTTGACACCATTAGACCGTGTTATGCGGATAATCTAGTTGAAGGACTCCACTAACACTCACAAGTCTAGAGGAACCATCATGGTTGGCTCTAAAATAGACTCAAAAGTATATTCATTTAAAAGAACTAATTTGGTTAGTGGTGTGTCCCATCATGCATAATTTCTGTTTTTTAACCTCAATTTTAACAATTAATTAGCCAATTATCCTTAAAAAAAGGTTTAAAAAACACATTTTTATACGAGTTTACTCATTTTTTTATTATTCCAAGTTATAAACAAAATCTTTTGATATTAGAAATTCTAAAGAGACACTATTTTTTACATTTATTAATTTATTTTAACAGAAACTTTATATAATTAATTATTATGTATATTATAATAAAGTTCATATTGGTTAAAATAATTTGAAAATTATAATTTATAAAATGTTCATATAAAAGAAATTTGTATCTCTTATTTTTAAAAATAAGAACAATAGAATATGATTATTCACAATTTTAAACCCAATTATAGACTTAGTTTCGGGGAGTAGTGGCTGTTGACAATCTGTTGAAATAATAAGTTATTCTTCTTAATTAGTACTTATGTGTTTGGAATTGCTGTAACGTGAAAATAGGTGTTTGGTAAGTGCGTTTGCGGTTGTTGAAAGAGATAAATGACTAAAAAGCCAATTGATTTAATAAACTATTAATTGCTGTATAAATGATTAAAAAATATATTATTAGTCATATAAATTTAAAATTATAAAAAATAAAATATTAAATTAAAATAAGAAACATATTAATAAAATAAATTTAGTAAATCAAATGTTTCATAAAAATATATTATTAGTCATATTAATTAAGAGTATAATGGAAAACAATACTTTTAGTGAAGGTTATTAATAGAAAGTAAAATTTCTACCACATAAGCAATTTCTTACCGCAACTGTTTGTCTGCTTATTGATTTATGCGATGACACTGCACTTTTCTCTAACTTCTGGTTATTTATCACAAATCTAAACATGTGATTGAGTTTGAAAACTGCGGTAAATAAGTATTTATCTTCACCGCACTACAGATCCAAACGCAGTCATAATAAAACTTAAAAATTTTGATTATGCAATGTACTATTTATTCCCTAAAATTCATTACTTAAAAGAGACATTACCACTAAGACATTTTTAACAAGATTGATTACTTAGTTATCTTTTCGTTTAGGGACAATATTCTTTTTTTTTTTTGCTTACAAAGGGAAATACTCAAAACAAAGGCAAACTAAGCTATCGTATAGCTCTGCAGTATACAACTCTTTGTTTGTCCCGGTGAATAAAATCTAGAATTGTTAACGAAGACTCCTGAAGTATATAGATGCCTGGACTGGTGAAGGCTGCGGGGGCAACCAGATTATCTGCACACTGATTACTTTCACAATATACATACTGGAGTTGCACCTCCCAATTATTGTGGAGTAACTTGCGGATACTTGTCAATAAAAAATTATTTTCGTCAATCGCTATATTAGAAAAGGAAAAAAGATTAATAACTTGTATAGAGTTCACTTCGATATTCTCATACATCAATAATAGCCTGCAATATGACCTTATCTAAAGGTGTACGTTTGGATACAATTTTGTCCATCTTACTTTTGATGCAGCCGGAAGAAGACACTGACCAGTGACCAGGCAACCAACGCTTTGGGAGGGGGCCATGCAATGCTGATGCAAGAGAAGGAGCAAGGAGATGGCATCAAAATGTCAACTCCATCCGTGGGGTTTGCGGTTTTTTGTTTTAGGGACTGAAACCACAAAACTTTTTAAGACTTGAGATAATGTGATCTATGAAGTGATTTCCCACTTGGGATTTCCTCGGACAATCACCAAAGACTGTCTTCCATGCTTTGCATGCAAGAACTCCAACATCAAACGGTTCACCCGCTTTGTTTTCTCTAAAGTATGAGGAATTACTCCTTTTATGAGGAGCAAAGTATTATTCAGAATCTCTCATAAATTATGAGATTTATCGTCATTTTATTAAGAATGAAAGTCGTATTATTAAATTCTAATTTTATAATTTCTTAGACCCGTTAAAGCGTATGGTCTAAAAAAGTCTAATAATACCTCTAACTAATAGAGAGTTGTTTTCAATTCTTATATAGATATAAATAGCTAAAAAAGTTAATGATAGAGAGAATTATCTGATAGTTAAAAAGAAGATAAACGATATTTTTTAAAATATAAAAAATTAAACCGAAGAAAAAGTAATCCCAACAAAAGTTTATTTTAGTTATTTTATTATCTAATTATAATTTAAGATAAGACAAATAAAATTTAGGATCTTACTAAAATTTTTAATAAAATTTAAAAAATTAATTAATTCCTTTTTTTTTCGCACGACCATCTAAAAATAATTTACTTACAACCTTTTATATTTTGTTCTTGCCAAGCAAGTCCAAGCAGGTTGGGATATTTTGTTGTAATTGGCTGGGAAGGTATATGTAATATGATCACATCTTTTTTTTTTTTTGAAAATATACATGATCACATCTTGGAAAGGATTGAAGAGAAGTGATTGAAATGCAAATTGTCGACAAGATTATCGAAAGTGGGTGCAATAATGGTCCATAAAGGTTTGATTCCTTTGGGTCATTTGGTGTAACTAGAAGCACATGAATGGTTCCCGTTAAGTGTGACAAAAGGATAGTTTTGATAGTTAGTCTTTAATGATTCTTCCTATCCTTCGGTTATGCACATTGATTCATCTAAAGAAAAAAGAAAATTAATTAAAAAAGAAAGAGCTTATATGAAAACATATTTATATAAGTTCTGTATAAATATGTGAATGAGATAGATTGAAATAGTAAAAGTATACCGGGTGATGTGTTCTGGAGTTCTTAGAAAATGAAAAAAAAACACTAGTTTATTAATTATAGCGTTCATAAATGTTTTGAAGGTGAAAGTAATTAATTGAATTGTTGGAAGTAATAAAGGGTCTCTAGTTGGCTACACAAATTTAATAAATTATTGAAAAATATGCAATAATTAGATAATTACGTGTTTTAATTAAATTATTTAACAAGTGAACAAATAATTTGACAGAATTTTTTATAATAAAGATTCTATTGAGAATAGCCTTCAGATTTTGTTATCTTGTTATTCAAGATACTAACGAAGGAAGAATTCGATTTTTCAAGTTTGTTAAGTTTGCAAGAAAGAAGAAGAACATACAGCGATTTACTTGATTTGATAGCTTAACGTTATCTACGTCCAAGGGTCAATCTTACGTAGCTGATTTCACTAAGATCAAAAAGAGAAGATACATGTTACAAAAGGTTGAGTGTTTTGAGAAAATACTTGCTAGAGTTTCCCATAAACTCACTAGTACTCTTTGTAAGTACTCTCAACAACTCTCGAACTTCTAATCTCCTATTCATAAATCTCTCGCAGATTGAAACTGTGTGAGTATTGTGTGTTGAACTGATGTGGTTTCTGTCTTTATATAAGATTCATGTATCAGTTGGTTTTATTTCAGCCTTTGTAATAATAGAGACTGAAAGAAAAGGGTCAGCTTCAACGTTCATCCAGCACTTGCCTCTCATGTGGGTCACTTAAAAAACCTTCCTGTACGCTGTGTTTTATCAAGTCTTATGTACTCTGCGTTGTGCTAATTCTTCTTCGGGTCCTCTGCTATGTGTTTTATTTTGTTCTTAACGTTTGTGTACAGACCATCGATTTCTCTTATCTTTTAATGTAAGAACATTCTCCACACCATACAAACACACATGTAACTCCTAAATTCCCAAATGTGAGCTCAGATTTGTTGTTTACGTTAAAAATTGGTGGAGAATCGTGATTTGCTTCACATACTTATATAAAAACGAAATAATTTTTTTTTAAATTTAAGTTAGAGGTAAGACTACATATTATTGGACCTTTTCAGACTTCGCATGATAGTGAAATTATTAATAGGAATTGTTGTTGTTGTTATTTATTATTTTGTCTTAAATAATTTTGTTACCAAGTTATCAAATAGTCTGATGTAGTTTTCTATAATAAAGATTCATATAAAACAGTGAAAATCCCATGATTTTTTTAAAATCCAAATCCCTAAATAAAATTATTGTCTACAAATTATAATACCTTATAATAAACAATTTCAATCACACAACCATTTGATTACATGGAGGCAATAAATTCAAAAATATAATATGTTTAAACCATAGTATTTGATCAAAATTAATTTTTTCTGGAAATTTGAGCTTTCCAACGTACAAAAAAAAGGGTTTGGATTAATTAAGTGGGGCATAAGGTTAAGTATCTATAATTAATCAACAGAGTACAGTTCTTGGTGGTTGGCTGAATTGGATAGCCTATCACCAGAGAAACAATATTTGTGAGGCCGTGACGAGATTGGGAACTTCTATCCACCATGTTTGGACAGAAGATGCAATTAGACCACCTCTTAACAAACTATACTTATGTCGTTACATTCTTAGTTGTGTCCATCAAACCTTGACAAGCTTGGTCCGATATAGACACCCAATATTGGAGCTTTATCACCAATCAGCAGAACAAGTCTGTTACAATCAAATATTAGTTGATATAGAATGAGTTTTGATATGTCTGAAATTCTTGGAGCTAGGTCTAATCTCGCTATCTAAAGTTTGGTATAATAGAGTTAAAATATGATTTGGGTTTAATTTATAATCTTCTATTCGATGAACCTGTAAAACTAAACACTTAAAGAGGTATGTAAATTTTCATTAAAACGTTATACATCATAATTTTTTAGAAAAATTTTGATAAGGACTTTAAGAGAGACACACCCCAAAAACTAGCTTGTGAGGGTAGAGAGCCCAAAGTCTTTATAAATCTCACACCAACTTTGTATTTAATCAATGTGAAATTCAAATCCTATACAATTGGATCAAATCGTAACATTGGTTCCTCCATAAGGACCAACGTCCTCGTTAGTCACGGCCATGTTAGTCATGACTAACACTTCCAGGTCACTATTTTAGGGGCCACCACTTCGAGATCTTTGTTGGTCATGGCCACGTTAGCTACGACTGGTATTCCCAAGCTCCACTCAAAAGGATCAACGTTCTCGTTGGTGACAGCTGACACTTTCAAGTCACCACTTTATGAACCATCACTTCGAGATCTTTGTTGGTTACAGCCACGTTGGTTATGACTGGCACCCCTAGACTCCCCCTATAAGGACCAACGTCCTCATTGGTCACGGCTAACACTTCTAGATTACCACTCCATGAGCCACCACTCCGAGATTTACGTTAGTCACGACTGGCACTTCGTGGGCCACCACTCTAAGATTAATTCTGATATCAATTGATAAGGATTTTAAAAGAGTCACACCTTCAGAAGCTAGCTTTTGGAATTTGGCTCTCTTAAAGTTTTTATAAATTTCACACCAATTTTATATTTAATCAATGTGGAATCTAAATCTCATACCTTATAGTTGGATCAAACCGTAACAAATTTTTACTTGTTTGATTATTTATTAAATGTAGATTTATTAGGGTTTTATATATCTAATTAATACTAATTAATATAAAATAATTTTGGTCTGTCTGAAATTCTTGAATCAAGGTCTAAATCCGTTATTTTAGATTAAAGTCTATTATGATAGAGTTTGAATGCAATATAAGTTTTTATAACGACGTTATTTATCTCCTTCATTGAGAAAATGTTTTACTTGTATTAGGGTTTAATATGTATCTCTCATTAATATTGTTTTTGTACCAACTCAATTATCCAAAAGCTAGCATTTATGTGACATCTTAACGCATGATATTCATCTTGGTCTCACTATTACTCAAGGGTAAGGCCTACATTGAAGAAACGTGCAAACGATAAAACAAAAATCGTTTACTTTAATAATGCATACAGATCGCTCCCTTATTATCAAATAAAACCAAGCTTAACCAGGAAGAAACGTAGAAGCTGATATAGAAAGAAAGTTTGGCTGTAGTAGCTTTAAAAGATATGGTGCGTGGTCCAATTCAAAACGTGAACTAACTTAGGTTTGGTCCTTAAGCATATGCATATATATATGTATATAGATATATAAACATGTGGATACGAAGGCTGTTGCTTCTTTTGCAATCTAAATTTCAGCTTTGTTTCTGATGGTGACACACCTTCCGATTTTCGATCTGTGTCACTCAGCTACTGAAATTGGTTTTAACATGCGTTAGTGGTAGAGTTTGTTCCTCCAATCTTCCAACTCGGTGGTTATGAGGTTTGAATTGTGACTGTTTCTTATTTTAGTAAGTTACAAAAGATAAATATTAAGACTGCAGACTGTTTGGAAACTTTAGAATTGAATTTATTGACGAATTAGATTCAATTATATTTGTGAGATTGAATTAAATTCGATTTACACTGTTTAGAATGAATCTATAAATATTATAATTGAATTCAGTTACATTGTTTTGAACACAATAAAAATGAATTCAACTATTTCATGTGATTTTTTATCTTTAACTAAAAATAGTATGTAATTAATGTGTGTGTGTTTTGTAGTAATTTGTATATTTATGATGTGTATAGTTGAAAAAAGAATTTTTAATATTTTGAAAAGAATTAGCTCTTTAATTCACGCACCAAGTAGGACCATTTGAAATGTGAATTGTATTCATAGAGAAAACGAGATTCAATTACGTGGTTGAATTCAAATCATCTCTTTTTTAATATTCCAAACGCTTGAATTGAATTCAATTATATAAAATCAATTAATTGAATCCGATTCATTGGATTTCAAATGAGTTGTGAAGTAATTATCAGTTGAATGGAACTTGTGATTTGGAATAATTTACTTAAGAATGTGACTTGGGAATCAATATCTGTCTAAAGATGGTATTATTAGTAAGATTTCTCTAACATCTCATCATGCTCAAGCAATACCTATTATCTTAAAAGTTGAGGCTCTCCAACTTTTTAAGGATAGAAGATTGAGAAAGGAAATAAGTTAAACTTCTAAATATTAATAGTAATAATAAATTTTAAAGTGTTTACTTTTTTGAAATTTTTTATTCAGTATTTAAATTTTTTAATTAAGTAATTAGTATTTTATAATCTTAACAACTCATCTCAAAACATTAAAAATGTTAATAATTTATTTAAATTATTAATTGATTATTAATTTTTTACGTGTAAAAATAATTTTATTAATCAAATTAATAAAATATTAATAAAATTAAAGTTATTAAAATTATTTAATTAAAAATTTTAAAAGTTTGCATTTATCTCTTATCTCAATATTAATATGATGAAATCTGTTAATAGACTTTAAATTACAAAATCTTTCTATATTATTATGAAGATTCCTGAAAGTATATTGGAATCTCATCATCGATCAATACCTGTCTTGTTAAAACTCTTCCAACTTTTTCAGGCAGCAGGCACCACAAGCATTTAATCCCTCCAGGTTTTGTGTGTCTTCTTCTTCACGTGAGAGCACATTAGACCTAGCTAGGTTTCGCATGTGGAAGTTGCGATTCCATTCCACTCCATGTGTCGACTTTATCCTGGTGAATTTAAAGTCTCATAGACGATGGAGAATCCGATCAAACTCGAAACTTCATGTTTGATCGATCGATGGATGGATGGATGTGTGATGGAATTCCCTCACGTGGAGACACATCCAGGTGATTCTGAATCATCGTCTTGCGGATGGGGAAGTGGATATGGTGGATTATATTTTGGAAAATGACAAGTTCTGAGATTGGAATAGTAGGGTATATGTATAGCATACATCACACGGTTAAAACGAGGGCTTTTATATATGGGATCTTCTTAATTCTTGCACGTCACTTAGAATTTATATACTTTTTATATGTATAGATGTAAAAACAACGTTTCTTGATGGGACACTAATAAGAAAACAAGTTTCTTACATTTGTTTGTTTGGAGAGTTAAGGATTCAGCCATAGCACTGCCAATTAGTGAATATATAAAATTGATTAACTTAGCCTTACATAATAATTTAAACTTTTGTGCTGAAATAGTTGCTTAATATGTTATCAGAGTCTTTGTGACCAAGTGATCATGAGTTTAAATCCTACCACCTACCTATTATTCAGTACAAGAAAAATGAGCCTGTGTAAGTTTCAAGCTCAAAGGGCTTTCACTTGAAAGGATATGTTAATGAATATATAAAACTAATTAAATTGGCCTCACACAATACCTTAAGCTTTTGTGGTTAAATTATCGCTTAAGAATCTAACAATTTGAATCTCACTATTTTTCATATTTATAAACGGGGCAAAATTTCTTGATCCTTCTTGTGATTTGTTATATTATAAATAAATTATTTAATTTTTAAAAATTATTAGTACCTCTCCTATAGTTTTGATCAAACTTAAAGAAGATTGTAGCTTCCTTCAAAAATAGTATTTGCATAGTAATTTTCGATATTGAGAATTTATCATACTGTAAGAAAACATTTAGAGCTTTATAGTCAATAACTAATCTCTTTTTCTGTTAATAATATATCAATATGTACGAAGGTCCGAAAATCTAGCTCTAATGAAAAATACAACTAAAAGTAAGAATTTTTTAAATACATACTATATATTAAAAAAATTATAATTTAGTATATATGATAAAAGATTAAGAAATTTAGAAGTTAAAGATTATTAAACTATATATTTATGGTTGGTTCAATTTAATTCCTAGTAAAGATTATTACTTTTTAAGAGTTGGGACATAAAAGAAAATTATTTATTAAGTTGCGAGAAAAAGATTTTTTAATTTTTAATTAATTTGACAATTAAATTAATAACAACTAAAATAGGAAAAAAAGAACTAAAAAAGGAAATTGTTTCTTTAATTATATAACTTAATTTAAACTTTTTAATTAACAATTATAGGTAAAGTTTGCCTTCCCATCAACATCAATTTCCCTACCCACCACCCATTAAGTTGATCAGTTCTCTATAAATGTAAAGGATCAAAAGGTTTGCTGTCTCCAACTCTCAAAACGCTCAAACAAAACAGAAAATAAAAAAAAGATGCTTCTTACAACACAGAGTTCCCACACGTACCCGACAATGCCGGAGGTACAATACAATATCTTAATAACACAAAACAAATAAGAATCTGCTTAACTCTCTCCCTCTGTCTGTCTCTCTGTGATTCTTTATCATGTCTTCTTTGCTTATTATCTCTTCTGTTTTTGATATTAACTAGGTGGTGCAGGAGCTAAAGAAAATGGCAGACATAGGCTTCCCCATAGCGGCCATGGGCTTGGTAGGTTACTTTAAGAACATGGTCCTAGTTGTTTGCATGGGAAGGCTTGGAAGTCTGGAGCTTGCTGGTGGTGCTTTAGCTATCGGTTTCACCAACATCACTGGTTACTCGGTGCTTTCAGGTCTGGCCATGGGGATGGAGCCTCTGTGTAGTCAAGCTTTTGGTTCAAGAAACATGTCCCTAGCGTTTGTTTCTCTGAAGAGAACGATTTTCATGTTACTTTTGGCTTCAGTACCGATTGGTTTTCTATGGGTCAACCTCAAACCTCTCATGCTCAGTCTCCATCAAGACCCTGATATAACTGGAGTTGCAAGTTCGTACTGTCTCTTCACTGTCCCTGACCTTATTGCTAATAGTCTTCTTCACCCTCTACGCATATACTTACGTAGCAAAGGGACCACATGGCCATTAATGTGGTGCACTTTCGTGTCTACTCTTCTTCACCTCCCTATCACATTATTCCTAGCTTTCACTCTATCTTTTGGGGTCCCTGGAATCGCAATCTCCAACTCTATCTCCAACTTCAACACCCTTTTGCTTCTTCTGAGTTACATCTACTTTACTCGCACACCTGACCAATCTCTGGAGTCTTCAGAATCACCAGAACCGCTGTTACAGTCTTCATCATCAACTTCCCTTGGAGCGGAATGGATGGTTCTGCTTAGATTGGCCATACCAAGCAGTGTAGCTGTTTGTTTAGAGTGGTGGTGGTACGAACTTATGACGATTCTCGCAGGTTACTTGGACAAACCCCGAGTTGCTCTAGCAGCTTCAGCTATAGTGATTCAAACAACTTCCCTCATGTACACATTACCAACATCACTCAGTGCTTCAGTGTCTACACGAGTAGGCACCGAGCTTGGAGCTGGAAGACCATACAAGGCACGTTTGGCCACGGTGGTTGCCATAGGACTCGCTCTACTCAGTTCATTACTCGGGTTATTGTTGACCACCTTAGGGAGAGAACCATGGGGTAAAGTTTTCTCTGCGGATGGTGATGTTCTTGAGCTAACAATGACTGTACTACCAATTATTGGTCTGTGTGAGCTCGCAAACTGTCCTCAAACGACAAGTTGTGGGATTCTGAGAGGAAGTGCCAGGCCCTGTATTGGGGCAGGAATCAACTTTTACTCGTTTTACTTGGTGGGTGCACCGGTAGCCATAGTCTTAGCCTTTGTTTCGAAACTAGGGTTGGTGGGTCTCTGTTATGGTCTCCTAACAGCTCAAATTACATGTGTGGTCTCAATCCTAGTGGTGGTTTACAAGACAGATTGGGAAAGAGAGTCGTTAAAGGCCAAACACTTGGTGGGCAAGAGTGACTCCTTTGCACATGCAGACCAAACTCTTATATCTGAACAGAGTAACGTACAAACACAATTTCTGAAACAAGTTGATGTTTAACATCTGAAAATTTCAGGAAGAACATGTACAGATTAAGGGTTTAATTCCTCGGATTGGAATTATTAGAATGACATAACTAATTGAGACTATGTAGTGTAATGTTCCTTATGTTGATTGGACCTTGTTTAGAATTCACCTGTTCTAGTACTTTGTGCTTGAAGAAAATCCCATGAAAGAAAACTAGTGCAGGACACGTTCTGATTCTGAAAAGTGCAACAACATAAATGAATTCGCTTCCAGCAAATGAACCAAGTAATCATAAGTTTCGTGCTATCTCTGTAGCCGGATGGATACTTTTGCTTCAATTCCCAATTCACGTACTCTGTTTTACTTGTAAACAGGGGAGGCTTTCGTTTTGTCAACTATGGCTAAAGTTTGAGAAGCTAGAGAATCGTAAGTAATCAGCTACCTTTGGTTCCTTAAAAGTCAATTCCAAGATCAACCCATCGTGCATAATCTCACCATATGTCTTAAACTTTCCGATGGCCACTCATTAAGTACCGGAAGGTTGGCCCGACCGCCTCAAGTTAATAGATTAGGTTTAGTTCGAATTAATATTAAATCGAATTCGTTGATCTAAATGTTTTAAAAAAATTTATAACTTTTTATTACTAAAAGCTTTTTTTTTCCTAAAAATTAAGTAGATAAGATAAAATATTTAAGATTTGAAAGGTTCAATCGATATTAGATCTTTATAAAATTAGTTAATGATTGAGGCTTGCTTTAGGAAAACAATGACGATTGATAGCCTACTGAAATGATAAGTATTTATTGAGAATAAATACATATGTGTTTGAGCTTGCTGTTTTAGTAACTGTTAAAATATGAAAATAGGTGTTTGGCAAGTACGATTGTGGTTACTGGAAAAACATAAAATTACTAAAAAGTCATTAATTTAATAAACTATTAATTGTTGTAAAAATAATTAAAAATATTATTAATCATATAAATATAAAATTATAAATAATAAAATATTATATTAAAATAAGAAAAATATAAATAAAATAAATTTAGTAAATAAAATATTTCATAAAAATATATTATT
>JANZXR010000172.1:53635649-53650499 GCA_027575705.1 Erythroxylum echinodendron | reverse complement strand
TTCAAATTATAAATAATAAATATAAATAAAATAAATTTATTAAATTAAATATTTCATAAAAATATATTATTACTAATATAAATAGAAATTATAAATATTAAATTATTAAATTAAAATAAGAAAAATATAAAAAGAACATGAAGAGTCAAAGAGAACGAAGAAAACGATACGGTGGACTTATTTTTTATTCGTTGAGGATATAATGGAAAATAATAATTATTAGAAGGTTATTAATAGAAAGTAAAATTTCTACTGTAGAAGTACTTTCTTACCGCAACTCTCTTTATACTTATCGATTTTTACGATAGCACTGCACTTTCCTCCAACTTCCAATTGTTCGCTCGTAAATCCAAAGATATGGTTACGTTTGAAAACTATGGTAGATAAGTATTTATCCCCATTGCACCGCAGATCTAAACGCTGCCTGAATAGAATTAAAGAATCACTCGTCAAAATTTTAAATTTTAATTGAAAAAACTGTTAAATGAAAATTAATTAATTATAAAACATGATCAATTAATTAATAAAATAATCAGTTTTAAGTTTTTAACAGTAAATATTATTAAACTAAATCAAACAAAAATTTTAAAACTAAATCGAAAAGTTAACTTGTTTAATAATTTATTATTAAATCAATCGACCCAATTCGATTTTTAAAATATTCTTTTATGTACCTATTAATAATCGACAAATTACGTACTCTAATTTGTACCTAAAATTACCTTTTTTTTGGGCTTAACACACCTTATGTTTCTCCTTGTTAATGTATTTTGGTAGGAATTTTGCAAGGAAGAAATTGTTTATATTAGCTATATAAATTTGCTTTTGGATGCACCTTAAACAACTTATCTATGTATGATTGTTTGAAGCCCAAAAAAAACAAGAAAGAATGGGCTTCAATTTATCAAATTAAGCCCAAGGACCCAATAGAGTCCTAAAGTCCATTCATGTAGTGTTTGCTTCCAAACCTCAAATAAAAAAATACTAGTAAAATATATTAATTCATTTTAAATGAAATTTTAGATAAGTATTAAACATTTAGAAATTCACTATTGAAATTAACATATATTTATGTAAAATTTAATAATGAAATTTTAATTTTTTTAGAATAAAAATAAGTACATTAATTATGATTTCATGACTATAATTTGTTTATAACGTATTTTGTGAATAAATATTAACATTAGCAATCAAATAATAAATATTAAAATGTTGTAAATTTAATTGAATTTTTGGTATTTCCTTTATTTACATGTATTAAAATATAAACTAAATTTTCAACTATAAATTTAGCATTTTATGATTTTAAAATTTTAAATAATTTAATATTACATCTCATAATTTACTTAATATATGTTTAAAAATAATAATAAAAAAGATTGTCTCAAGTTCATAATTTAATAATCTCCTATCTTCTTATAAATTATTGAAGTAAACTAGAAAAAGATAGATGATTAATCACTAATTGACTACTTTGGTTGTCCTCCACTACTAGTTTATCATAATGTATAGGGCCAATAAAGATGATTTAAACATAATCCTAACCTCAATGTATAACCCTTTGAGTTGACTAGAGCACTAGAGTTATTTTAGTCAATTTACTTATTATTTTATATTTTAGGTCATATGATAAATAAAGATTCAAGTCCATATTTAAAAGATGTTATAATTGATTATATAATTTTTACGACATCAACAACCAATAGAAATTTCATTGAAACACGAGATTTTGAGAGATTTAGTAATATGCAACTTTATCTATGACTGATAAAGAAGCTGTTTCCAAAATTTTTAAAGATTATTATGTGTTTCTTTTGTCATAATAAATTTGATTAAATCAATATAAATATACAACAATAACAACTTTAAAAATATAAAAAAAATCCAATAATATGTAACTTTATTTTAAGTAAGAAATATTTATATTGGTAATATTAAGGTTGTAAGAGATATTTACATAGCTACTCTTTTAACCTACATCATTTCTTTTATTATCACATTTACATGTAGGTCTATAAGAAGCAACATCTTTATTTATAAAGATAAGTTTATATATTATCAGACCTTTCCAAATTTTATTTTATTGTGAAATTTCGGATTGGATGTAAATATGATACCGAAAAAAAGGTTGGAACTCTTCAAACCTGCCAATGTAAATATTGTTATAAAACCAAACAACATTTTAAAAATAAAATATTGGCTAGTGTTTTTGGCAAAATCTCCATAAATGGGTAATCGTGGTCTTTTTGTTACCAAAGTTAAGCACTTGTACGAAAAAATTATATATTTTAAAAACTATAATAAAAAATGTATAATGATGTGGGAGGTACCACATCAAATCAAATATATCTTTTTGCAAAATGCGAATATCATAAATGACTAAGAAAACATTGCATATATCAAATATCCCCATTATCCACTTTTCATCCACTTTTTTTTTCCTTTTTTTATACTAGGTACTTTAATTTTGTCAGACTAATTTTAAGATTATAAAATCTTACTCTTAGAGTTTTTTAAGAGTTAAATTTGGAATCCCAAGATTCCTTGAATTCTTGCATAGCCTGAACACTTCTGCGTACAAGGAATCTTCATATATTGATTAGTCAGTAGTTCCAAATTTTCACATTATCGTTGAAAGCGAGACATCAATTATTGATCCGATCAAGAAGCATTTTCAAGAGACTAGATGATCATCAACAGAAAAAATTCTTCCTCTCCTCTTTTTTGGTGACTTAAACTCTAAACCTCTTACAAATGCGAAGCTTAAATGAGAAGTTGAAACTACTACTTCTACTTGTCTTTTATCTACCTTTCTTTATAAAAAAGTTAGTCGATCAAGTAGGTCCAAGTCTGTCCTATTTTTCATTTTTTTTTTACAAACTAACGTTATTTTTATTATTCTAATCAGGCCACGACTGAACCATTTGGACTCATAATTTGATCAACTCGAATTAAAGTAGGGCTGAATCAGGTTAAAAGTAACATCTCTATTTCTTCTTCTATCCTCTCAAGCTTTTGGCCTTTGTTAACAACTTAATCACTGTCAAATCCTATTTATAATTTTTATAAATGTAATATTTATTATTTTATTAAATAATTTATTCATATTTAAATTCAGTATTCTCTTTTATTAAAATACATAATAAATATTAAATTTTAAGATTTTATAATTAATTTAATTATTGAACAAGGTTTTATTCTATTTTTTAAAATATAAATTTATGAAAGAATTTTTTTTTTAATATTGTAGAAATTTTAACTCCAGAAAAGATAGATTCTGCTTCAAAATCAACAAATATTCTTAAAGGAATACATTAAAATAAAGAGAGAGAGAGAGAGAGAGAGAGCGATATTCCAAATTGGTAACTTTGTCAACAAAGCATTCCCATCACGAACCATTCTTTTGTTCCCAGGTCTCAGTCTCGAGTGCTCTTTTTAGTTGCAACGCAAGTATCTTATCAGACAAATGTCTCCTTACGTACACTTCATCTTAGGACTTGCTTACTTGTTGCTTTCCTTATCTTGGGCTGATATATAATTAGATATGTCAAACTTGGCCTGTCCTTTTTGGCCTGATTTTGACTCGGATTAACTACGTATTATTTATGGTCAGTCCGATCGAGTCATGAGTAGAAGTTGATTAAGCCACAGGTCGGTCCGATCTGATCCGTGATTTGACTGCTTGATAAAACAACATCGTTTTGAAAACTTTTTTTAAAAAATATTGATAAGTAGGCCACTGACCACTATGACCTAGGAATTGGGTACGGCTAAGCTAGAGGCCGCTCAAGCTCGACCCGGCTGATTGATATCTTTATATATAACACTCTTCACTAACATAATTTAGACTAAGCCTAAGACCATAAAATTTTTTTACCATAATAAAAGTGAATTTATATAAAATTAATTTAATAGCATTAATATATAATAATCACGATAAAATTTATATGATTATTTAGCATATAATAATCTGAATAAATTTTATATGATTATTTAGCATAAAATATTTTTAAATTTTATTATAATAATTTTAAGAGACAAAATAAAGGTGACTAGTATTAATAAAAAATTAAGATGGACAAAGCTGAGCTAATTTAGACACGTTAATAGGAGACAAAAATGTGAGAAAATTGGAAAAAAATTGATTAAGAATGATAAGACTTTGTTATAATTTACCAAAATTTTAGCGCACTCAGATATAAGTAAAAGATTTCATATAGAGAGATCCTTTGTAGGTTTTTTTTGAATATTTTTCTTCAAATTTTATATCTTATATTTAGCTTAAATATTTAATGTGTAGTCTTCTTATATTGACTGTTTTATTTATTTTAATATTTTATTCACACGTATTGATTTATTTTATTACTTATTTTAGACCTCGCGTATTAACGATACTTTGTGTTGCGTTGTTGTGGTAATTAGTGTTTAAGATTTGTTGATAACTTCAACTATTGGGTTACGATGATCACCAACTCCCACAAGATTGAAGTGTGCAAAAGATATTGGCGTAATCAGCACTGAGTGACTGGTGAAAGGGGAGTAGGGACCATGAAGACATAATAATAGGCAATTTAGGGGTAAAAGTCTTGATCAAGGGCTTATCTTTTAGCCTACTTACTTCCATTTTCGTCAATGTACTTTGGAATTTTCACTTTCGAACCACAATTAGTTGTCATCTAGTTGGCCTCTTATCCGATAAGTAGATCGGATCATACTCGAATTCTTTATAATTTGGATAGGCATTTTTTAAAAGTTTATTGATAATTTAATTATGCTTTATATAGATATTATTTTATTTTAAGTTTTAAATAAATTTACATTGTTTTAATTTTGATTAATTAGGTCAAATTATAAAATTCAAACTCAAAATTTTAAAAATTAATTTTGATCATAATCAAGTCAAATATGAACATAGTTAGTTTATGTGAGCGTTAAAGTAATTGATAAAGTTGCTCCTTTCTGATCATAAGCTTACAAGTTAACGTTATAGAAATAACGATTTTATAAAAACATAAATGGAAGGTTACATAAGTTATAACCTTTTTCAGATCATGCAAAACGGAGAGTTTTATGGAATGAGTACGTTTCACTTAGTTTATTTTGAATTACAATGTTGTACTAAAGATGAGTACAATTACTCAGTATTTTATTGATTTTATTTATTTAATTAATTATTATTAAATTTAAAAGAGAGAAAAATCTTTCATGAACGTAGCACGAAAGGCGTTGTCAGTTGACTTTGTTAAGCGAGTCTCTGAGGAACCGTACAACAGAAATTATTTTACAAGTTAAAACAGTTCACATCAAATCCTTTGTTCCACTTATTCTGTTTTAACTCTGTTTCATTAAATTTCATCCATATATTTATATGGGGTCTACGTAAATGTATGAACGAGATTTAATAGAAAATAATAGGAATACCATGACCGGTACAGAAGATCTAATCCCAAAAAAGTTTGAAATTATTTAATTAATTATTTATTTTTAAAATTTAAGAGAATTTAGAATTAAAAAACTTTCTCACTTTATAGTCTAAGTCTTGGATCCATAGATATGACAATATTTTCAAACCTATTTTGGTCAAACATTTGACATTTTAAAATTAAGTATTTGAGAATTATGGTCCCAATTGAGTTGAAATATCAAATTAATAATTTATCATTATTCAGAAGATAAATAGAGTGGCTATTAGCAACTATTTGATAGTGACTATACCTCTATTAATCCAAAATTAAAAAGATGATTGAAAAAGTTTAAGTTCTAAATAAATTATTATAAATACGTAATTATAGATTATTATGTTTTTTAATTTATTCATATTTAGAAGATAATAGTTAGGAGGATAAAAGACATTGACCTCTTATATAATTTTAAAATTTTCAAAAACCGTCCTTCACTTTTGAAATTTCTTCAAAAAATTTAAATTTCTTAAAAAATTATTCTCTTAGACTGCTATTAAAAAATAATAATGAAACACACACAACATGAACATCAGTCGTGAATTAATCAAATATTATTTAATATAATAATTCAACTGAACTCTTAGGCTATGTTTAATTAGGGGTTTATTAATAGAATGAAATGTAATATTATTTCATCGTTTAGACGAAGATTTATAATAGAATGAGATGA
Organism: Erythroxylum echinodendron; assembly: GCA_027575705.1. NCBI lineage: Eukaryota > Viridiplantae > Streptophyta > Magnoliopsida > Malpighiales > Erythroxylaceae > Erythroxylum > Erythroxylum echinodendron. Next base: position 53,644,367 of record JANZXR010000172.1, on the reverse strand, counting down.
AAAAAATAGTGTCATTTTATATTTTATTCCATTTTAAACGGTAAAAATAAAAAATCTCTGATTTGAGAGGTTTATGATGTAATGTAAAATAATAAACAACTTTACTCTATATTAGATTATATACTCTTCATTCAAACAATATTTCTCTATATTACCTTACGAACCCCTCCATTTATTTCAAACAATAATTTTCTAGCATTATATTTATTTACATTTCATTATATTACAAGTCATTTCATTCCATTAAAAACATTTCGTTTAACTAAACATAGCCTTAATCTCGATCTAAATCAATTAAATTTGATTTAAATTAATAATTTATTAATTTTAGTCAAATTTAATTGGTTCGGTTAAAATTTAAAAACTGATTTAAATTGTCTTATAAATATTATTTGATTCGACTCTGTTTGATGTTTATATTATGTATATTTTGTCATTAGTTTTTAACAAAAGTCTAACAAGAATTAATTTTTATAAAAAATAAAAATTAAAACGATTTTTAAAGAATCTTTTAAATTTTTTAATGTTTCTTAAACAATAAGAAAGATTTACGTGTCATATCCTAATTATAAATTACTTATTATTAAAAGAGGGAGACAGAGGGTGTTGGTTCACCTCTTAGTCATCTAAGTGGAAGTCTACTCATGAAATTGGTAAGCCTGAAAATGAAATATTGAAAAGTACAGAGTTGGATGCATTTTATGGTCAAGGTAAGGTTTAAAGACTAAAGAGACGTGTTATTGTCTTATAAGTTAAAGAGTTAATAGCAAGAGTGGTCCGTGCTGTGCACTGACCTCTCTGTTCATGCATATGCTCATCTCCTTTGAATATAATAAGCCATTTGGTCAGCATTGGCGTATAGTTTAAGAAATCATACTATTCAACCAATGATTAATATTCACATGTACGGGACAAGTGTTTTATTATTATTTACATGAAAAATTACTTGGTAGTTCTTATCAATATTTTATGTTTATCCTCTTAGTTTTTAGTAAAGACAAGTGTCATTCATATTGATTACATTACTTAAATATGAATTGCTTCCAAGAGAATGATCCAACTAATTAAAGAGAAATATAAAATTATGTGTTATTTGAGTCCGCTGTCATAATCATCATCAATATTAATGTGAAAATCTCGACCTTTTAAGAATGATCAAATTGGTAGAGTAAAAAGTATAAGGTTAAAAAATTTTATATTCGAATCTCCTATTTACACTTTAGTAACTAAGTATATCGTACAGAGATTGTTTAATATGGAGTACTCGATTGACGTAATTTACAGGCTATTGTGCCAATTTAGAGATTTATCAGTATATATTTAAAGGATAGCAGTTGCGGGTTCTTACAGACTCACGTGCATTAAATTAACCATGTTAATTAAATACAAATTACTAATATGTTAATTTGTTTAAAACATGTAATTTATTAATTATTGTATGTATTTAAAGATTTATTTAGTACCCTAAAATAGAGATTATAGATTTCGCTACTATAAAAGAATTTTTTTTTTAAATATTGTTTTGAATTTCCCATCTCATTGTACATCATTATTATTGTCTTTAAGAAAACTAATCTTCACAAAAGACCAATTTATTATTTGTTAAATCTATAATTTGATATTGTAACCATATATTTATCAAGAAATAATACATATAGATGAATTATTTACCTTTAATTAACAATTAATTTACCTATAATTGAATTACTAGCAAAAAATTACGTGCTAAATTCAAAAGATCCTTCTCTTTTTTAATCCATAAGTAAATGCCAAATTTGCAAGCAGTTTCTGTATTATATAAGGATAAGGTTATGTACTGTTGAACTTTCTGAGACATCGTATTTTAGTAGGACTTTCATCGGGTGTTATTCTACTTAAATGTTGAATTCATCGTGACTTATGACCTTATAAACTTAAAGTCGTTAATATTTTAATATACTACATTACTGATAAATTATTTAGTAACATTACAATATAATATATACATATTATTTTTACTCAACCATTGTTATAAATCAAGTGATGGATTGACAAATATGCAACAGCAAATGAAACTGAAATTGTACGACCATTGACTCAAAATAGCCACCTAAAGTATTGTTAGTACCATATCACTTCCTAACTTTTGAAAGGATTAAGAACAACAACATAGCCAAAAAACATAGTTTGTTAATAATTGTTAACAATTTATCAGGATTAGTTAAAAATTATTAATAATATACTTCATGCCACTTAAATTTAAGAAAAAAAGAAATTAATATAATCAAAAGTTATTATATACTTTTAAATATTTATTCAATACCAATATAAAATATTTTAAAATTTTTAAATAATTTGTGTTGTTTATAACATATTACATTATACTTTAACGTAATTAAATTTGCATTCATTTATAATATCTTAATCCTCATTTTAGCTTATATAATATTACAATTAGACAATTTAAACCTATAAAATATTGGTATATTTAATTTTCTGTAATAAATATTTTTAATAATATTAAAATATAAAATAATATCAAAATTAAGTACAAAAATTAAAGTAAAAAATAAAAATGCAAATTACATATTTATCTATAGGCCATACATATAAGTTAAAAGTTGTTCAAAGCCCATACCGTACAATGAACAGAAGAAAACAAAACAACAAACAAGAAAAAAAAAAAGAAAAGTAGAAATGAGAAAATGAAATGGAAACTACAGAAAACAGATACGTGGCGATGAATAGGCACTAAACGCCAAATCGCTGGCTACGCTAATCGTCCTTTGTACTGCTCTTCCAGACCCACCCACCAGTACTATTCTTCTGCTTCTTCTTCTTCCTTCTTCCCTCCTCTTCTCTTCTCTATTTATTTTCACATACCCTCTTCTTATTCTTCGTCAATATTAACAAATATACTGAGAGATTTAGCTATGAAGAGGTGTTTATGATGAGATATGGTGGGATTAAGCATAGTCTTAGAGTCTCAGAAGAGTGGTTTTAGCAACAAAACCCCACAAGTAATCAACAAAGCTACGATGGTTGTCAACAAGCCTTCGCCTTCTTCTTCGTCTTCTTATTCTTCTTCTTCTTCTTCTTTCCCAGTTCCATCTTTTCTTCAACAATGCTTTCTTTGCAAACAGAAGCTCTTGCCTGGTGAAGATATCTACATGTACAAGTAAGTGGTCATGGAGTATACGGATCTTAGTTCTGTAAAGACTTCTCTTTTAACTCATTTGTCTCTATAAAACTCGGATCTTTTTGGTTTATTCTTCTTTGTGCCTAAAGATCTTCGGTTGTTTCGTGTTAAAAAAGGAACTTGTTTTTTCTCTGTATATGCAGAGGGGACAGAGCATTTTGTAGTGTGGAGTGTAGGTGCAGACAGATATTCATGGACGAGGAAGAGGCGTTAAGGAAAGAAAACTGTTCACTGACTGCCATCAAACCCACCTCTGCCTCTTCTCCTTCTTCCTCAGCCACCTCTCGCCAACGCAACAGCAACAAAAACCCGCCGGCTGGTGGCTTTGCCTATTGAGAGACTCGAGAGAATGGTGTAATTTTTGTTTTTGTTTTCCAGTCCTCGTACTATAATTTTACTCCAAGTTTCTACCTATCTACTTTTTGGAAATGACATTCACACCCTCAGTCCTTTTGCAATTTGGTTTTGGAACCTTAAACTATAATGAAATGGGCATTTACGTCCAAAAGTCTACTTCTTGCATTTCTTAGTGAATAATGCTTAATTTGCATGGCTGCATGTACTTGCCCTATTTTCTCTAGTAGCACTAAAATAACACTATTGCCCTTTCATACCTCAATCTTTAAGGCCATATTTAGTAATGGAATGGGATGTAATATTATTCTTTCATTCTAAACAAGAGATTAATGAATTGAAATATGAAGGTTTTATATTATATCATATTTTATCATATATGGTAAAAATACTTTCAATTTAGAGAGTTAAGGGTGAGATATGAAATGGTAAATAATTTTATATTATATTACATTATAAGTTTTTTATTTAAATAATATTTTACTATGTTATATTATGAATTTTTTCAACCTTTTCAAATAATAAATTTTTAATATTATATTTATTTATATTTTATTTTATTTTATTAAATAAACTATATGAATTGAGAAAAGCTTTTGTTATTATGATTCTTAGGCTTATGGATGTGATTGTATTGGAACTACTAATAGCATGGTTTAGGTTAAAAGGTGTCACATTAAATGAAATTTATATAGTTCAGAAGCATAAGTAAAAGATTTAGAGGACTTAGGACCAAAGAATCTAATACTTTTCTATGTGTCCATGTATTAAGAGTTTGATCATTTATTTAATACGCACTTGAAAGATAGTAATTACGGGTTTAACTCTAATCGAATCCTTAACAAAGGGACCTAACAATTTTGTATGGGATAAATAGGGTTTTCCACTTTTATGCCTTTTTATATTTTAACAAAAGAGATAATTGTTGCCTACCGTACCAATACCATCCCTAAGAATATATACCTTTTTTTGACTTTCAATTCTTAAAATGTAGAATGAGAAAAGAGAAGAAATAAGAAGGAAATGGGTTGGTATCAAAAGTTCATTATTTTCACATAACAAATTCCAAGGGATTCTTCAAAATCCCTCCACCATGTAATTTGCAAGTAATAAGATAATGACCATGGATTAGGCAAAATATCTATTAGCATTCTCTAAGTAGATAGATAGATTTTGTTCTTTGTCTTTGGATAATATACTCAACTTGTATAAAGTTAAGCATTTTGCCTATTTTCCTCTACTAAATGAATCAATCAAGATATGTTTCAGCTTTTCAAATAACAGAATGCAGCAGCAACTAAAGAAGAACACACAATATTGATCAGTTGCAAGTTTAATTTTTTATATCCAAGTATAACCACATTTCAAGTGGAAAACAGATATACAAGTTATACTGGCTAAGAGTTTTCAAGCCAATGGATTTCAATTAGTACATACAGGCACTAACTATAGCTTCATCATAAACTCTCTTGCAATCACCAACCACCATGGTCAACCAGATTTGAATAGCAAAACTGCTTTCTGGTCCAAATAGAAGTATACAAAGTGGTTCGTCTCGTGCGTCACGTATGAACCTGTGCTTGGAAGCGGATAAAATTAAATGAAAATATGTAGAATGTTGATGAAACGTATAGAGTAAATATGTTCCTAATAGGATTTTGCCTCAAGCAACCAGCAATGGAGATGAGGATGCATGTCAATCTTTCTTAAACTATAGAGAAAACACAGATGAAGCTAGTACAATCCAAATTATATGAAGTTGTTTTGTTCTGCTTTATAGTGAACTACAACAGAGATATATCCCTAAAATCATACGGAATGCATCCTAGAGACTTCTTTTGAAATAAAAAAGAGCAGGAAAAAAACAAGGGAATTGATGAAATTCCTAAACTGGAAAGCAAATTAGCTGACATGCTACTCAACCTCACTTGGCGTCATCGGGATAATAAAAGTCCTGTGCAGATGTACCTCTATAGCTTTGATCTCAAATGTTCATATAAAACCCATTCGCCACTCGGAAAGAGTTGTTTAGATAATTTAAGAAACAGACATGAGTCGTGCATAAATCACAGTTGTCCTTACCATTGTTTAGATATATCACCATAGAACATAGTTAAATGCCTCAATATGTGGCTCTCAATCAGTCAGGTCTAAGTAAAACAAGTTAAACTACTAACTCAAATTAACAGCAGCATTAACCAGAACTGGAGCTTGTTTTAATGTGTGGAAATATCAGTTTAATCAGAAATCTCACAGTTCAGTTACATGAACACTCTGTATTATAGATGGTCTTCCATAGGTAGTACCACATATGATAATACTAGATTTCTGTTCCAGTGGTTGCCACAATCTATTTTGAACTATACCAGAAAGAACCAACAAATGAAGGTTGTATAGTGAAAAACGTACAGCCAACCTCTAGCTATAAGACAGTTAAACTCAAAGAGCAACGAGTAACACTAACCCACGCAAAATATGACTGGAGCATATGAAACAAATTCAAGATTAAGTAACACTGCCGAGATATGTGACAATGAGTTGCATTTAGATAACCGTCTCAACTGCCAATACAATAATCCAAGCTCGCATTTAGCTGAATTTTGGTTAAGCTCATTTTCAAAATAAAACCTACTTTAAAATACATATCTTAAGGTCTCAGAAGAGCCAAGACTATTTTGGAATTTCTACAAGTGGCATAAGCAATAACATCAAGGTAACTATGTCTTTTAGTATTTACTTTCTCATACTACATGTACGGATAATACAGGGCCAAGGACCCCATTGTGAGGGAAATATATTCCAGCATTGTAGAACAAATACAAGTACGAATGTCTCTTGATCTACAGCCCAGTCCCCAAAAAAATAAAGTAAAGATGGTCACAGGAAAATCATTTTAACTTTCTTTGACTTAAAACTACAGGTGTCACCATGGCAATTAACAGGAAGCAGAAACTCAGCCATTTTGATCAACACAAGCAAACCATTTAATCAACACAAACTAGTTATTACTGATTAAAATTCTCCACCTCAAATGGTGATCAGGATAAAAGAATTTCTAATACCAAACTGAAAACTTAAATCAAACCTAAACAAAAACCACTAAAGTAGCTGTCTACTTTATGCCATAGTTCCTTATACCGACACTAAGTTCCATGGCATTATCTTATTGTCAAGCTCCATCCGCACTCTGTTATCGCAAGACTCAGTTGCCAAATTGGATGCTATGACATTGTGATGCGGGGTCTTTCCATGTCTTAGACTTTTATAAAGAAAAACGTCACAAAAAGAACATCATTCTCCTTCACACGGCTAAATATCACACCTTCACATTCATCACATCACAATTTCACTTCAAGCATTCAACTACAAGTCAATAGTTAGAAACCTAAAGCACAAACTCTTAACCACTTTTCTTAGAGTCAAAGATCAACAAGGCTAAACGAGAATAAGCCTTTACTGCCTCTGCAATGAAGACAAATGTGAATTCTCCAATCTAAGCATAGATCTAAAACTTCTACTTCTCAAATATAACATAAAACTGCTCTGCCAGCAATCAATGAACCCAAACAAGAATGAAGAAACACAAATTCACTTGTCTATCAAGAAACACAACAAGAAGCACCAAATCTGAGCTAAAACCAATTGGGAAGTGCCCAGAACAGCAAAGAGTGTGAAAATGGATTACCGAAATTGCGACCAACAATGCAATGCCAAGTGGGTCCATGCTTTCTATCGAACTCCTTCTTTACATGCTCTGCCACGTCCTTCTCTACACTGTGTTTCTCAAAAGCCTGAGAACCAAAAAGCACAAACCCAAATCAAGTACCGACAAAATTAACAAACACCCAGAAGAAAAAACAATCAAATCATGGAAAAGAAACAAAATTTGAAGCAAGTTTCCGCAGAGAACTAACGGCGATTGCTATATCAACAGCCTCTTTCTGCATGTCTTCTTTCATATCAGCATTTTTTATGACGATTTTCTTGGTGGCGGGTGGTGCCACCATGGGAGAGAGTTTCCGATCAGCGGAGTCGGGTTTCACGAGTAGACCTCCGGTGATGCTTCTCTTTGCTTCTTCAGTACTCATCTTTTGGAATTTGACTATTGCTTTGCTTCGAGGTTAAAGAGTTACTCTTGATTTCTTGAAGTAGACTTGGTCTTCCTGTCTTCCTTTTGTGTGTCTTCATTTGGAACTCTATTATTGTGTTATTATTTTGATTTTTAATTTTTTTCATTTTGTAGATAAAATGTCTTTTATTTTTTTAATGAAATTTAGAAGATTATAATTATGTATATTTAAAAATATTAAAAATACAAATAATATTGTGAAGGAACTAAATTTACTTGTAAATTAAAACTCAAATTTAATAAATATAAATTGAACTCAATTGATCAAATCTAAAGAATTTGTTTAATTAAATATGCATACCTTAAGTTTCACATAAAATAATAAAAATTTCGAATTTCTCTTATAATTTGTATTATTATAATTTTTTTATGATTATAAACTATCAAAAATTTGACATAATGTTATATAATTCCTACTTAATATTCTGTTTATAAGGAGTTCATTACAAATTTTAATGGCTTGATTAAGGATAATAATTGGCTATAGCCCGTAGCTCAGCCCGATCATGAGCTACTAAGCTTGTGCCCTGGTCCTCAACCTGGCTTCATTTTGTCGCTTTTAGTCGGGCCTCGGGCTTGAATGGCCTAGCCCGAACTTAGGTTGAATTGCCAACCATAAGCTTGACAATACTTTTCCTCACAAATCTAACTTCATTTTAATTATTTTAAATTGAGGATTACACAGGTACAACAGTAACAATGGCAAGTAAAAATTTTACTGATACGTAGAGTTTGTAGAGATTCAATAATATTCAACCTTATCCTTAATTAATAAAAGATTCAGACTACTCTAAGTTAAATATAATCTTAGTATAATAATTGTATTTTTTATAAGTAAGGAGGGGAGAAACCTCATGTAAATCTAGAAACTACCAATTTCTTTCTATCATTAAGGCCCTACGACCGGCATGGCCAATAGAGTCTTCTCACAATACTCTTTGCAACGGATGAGGAGGAGGCTCCAGTAGACATACAAAGGTCCTGTTTGGCAATCAGCTGATTACATTAGCTGGTAGCTGATAGCTGATTATATTAGCTGATTTGACCAGCGGATTGC